>OW240916.1:150470622-150498500 GCA_933207985.1 Pelobates cultripes | reverse complement strand
GCGGTCAAGCTAATGTGACACCAGATAGGAGTGGTATGTTTAGTACTATTTTTATCAGTTTAATACCTTCCGCGTCTCCTATCAGTGGACGTGTACACGGCAGTGATTTCTGTAACAGGGAGATGGAAGAAGATGCTTGGTCGGTCCTCCTAACTGGAGACTGTGTTGCTGTACGGGTGGCAGGTGGATCCATTTATAAAGTGCACACTGCTTTGCAGACCAGGTATCAGTGGTCAGATGGACCCTTGCCCCAACACTGTGTGCCAGACATGCCATTACTTCCTTTTGCACAGTCGAGTACAGCTTGGGGATTGCCTTTTGCGCAAAGAAATTTTGGCCGGGTACCTTCCACTACGGTGTCCCAATAGCTACAAATTTTTGGAACACCTCAGACTCCACCAGATTGTATGGTAAAAGCTGGCGGGCTAATAGTTCAGACAAGCCAGGTGTCAGACGCAGGGCAAGCGGGTGACTTTCTGACGCTTGCAGACAACTAACTGCTATTCAATCTATAACAGTGAAAAAAGTTTTGAAGCCACAGTGCAGCACCAGAGGGCCTAAAAATTAGGCATGTACACATGCCTGAAAAATTCGGTATTGTTGCAGCTGCTGTAGCAGCGGCCAGAAAAAATGATGTTTGTTTCACAGGCAGAAAGTGCCCTAAAACATGGTGGCTTGAACCCTAGTTTGTGGCGGATAAGTCACGCAAGTCAACCGGCATTCAGAGCTAAAATACAGCAGCGTGTGGACCATTTTTAGCCCAAGGCAGCTCATCTCATCAGGCCTTTTTTACATAGGGTCACTTGGCGGATATGGATTGACACCTGTCCTAGGGATCCCTGATACACACTGACACAGATCAGAATAGGGACTGTTCCTCCTACATCGGGTCACTTGGCAGATATGGATTGACACATGTCCTAAGGATCCCTGATACACACTGACACAGAGCAGAATAGGGACTGTTCCTCCTACATCGGGTCACTTGGCAGATATGGATTGACACATGTCCTCAGAGACCATGATACACACTGACATAGAGCAGAATAGAGACTGTTCCCCCTACATAGGGTCACTTGGCAGATATGGATTGACACCTGTCCTAAGGATCCCTGATACACACTGATACACACCTACTTGGATGGTATAGCCATTTCTAGCTGCTCCTGGCCCGAACACCTGACCCACATAGGAGCCGTACTAGACCGGATTAGGGAGTCCGGACTGACCCTAAAGCCCAGTAAGTGCCATATAGGAACGCGTAAAAACCTCACCAAGATAGTAGTATGGGCCCCAGAGTGTGAACAGGCCTTCCAACAGCTTAAGACTGCGCTCATTAAATCACCTGTACTTTCTGCTCCTGATCCAACTAAACACTTTCTCGTCCATACAGACGCTTCTATGTTTGGATTGGGAGCAGTACTGAGTCAAGTCGGAGCAGATGGTGGCGAGCAACCCGGGGCTTATCTAAGCCGTAAACTTTTGCCCAGGGAAGTAGATACACTGCCATTGAAAAGGAGTGCATGGTGGTGGTGTGGGCCCTCAAAAAGCTGCAACCTTACTTGTATGGACAACCGTTTACCTTACTCACAGATCACAACAAATTTGGGGCACTGCGCGTGCAATCTAATGTGCCACCAGATAGGAGTGGTGTGTTTAGTACTATTTTTATCAGTTTAATCCCTGTTACGCCCCCTATCCGTTGATGTGGAGCAAGACGCAGCAGCAGAAGAGGACTCAGCCGAGGAGGTTATGGAAGAGGATGGAGTAGGAGGAGTAGAGTAGGTGGCAGCAGGCCTGCCTGCAAGTCGTGGCGGTGTCACCAACTCCTCTGCAGAGCCACGCATTCCATGCTTGGCAGCCGGTTTGCCCAATGCGCAGTGTGGGTGATATACCTGCCCTGACCATGCTTTACAGACCAGGTATCAGTGGTCAGATGGACCCTTTCCCCAACACTGTGTGCCAGACATGCCATTATTTCCTTTTGCACAATCGAGTACAGGTTGGGGACTGCCTTTTGTGAAAATAAATTTCGTCCGGGTACCAGTGAGTGAGTGGTGGCACTGGGCACAGTATCCACTGTGAGCCTGACACACCTGCTGGCAGACAACTAACTGCTATTCAATCTATAACAGTGAAAAAAGTTTTGTTTTTAAATGCAAGCTATTGTGACACCAGTGAGTGAGTGGTGGCACTGGGCACAGTATCCACTGTGAGCCTGACACACCCGCTTTGAGACAACTAACTGCTATTCAATCTATAACAGTGAAAAAATTTTTTTGTTTTTAAATGCAAGCTATTATGACACCAGTGAGTGGTGGCACTGGTCACCGTATCCACTGTTAGCGTAACACACCCGCTTTAAGGACACTGACTGCTATTCAATCTATAACAGTGAAAAAAGTTTTTTGTTTTTAAATGCAAGCTATTGTGACACCAGTTAGTGGTGGCACTGGGCACCGTATCCACTGTGAGCTTAACACACCGCTTTAAGGACACTGACTGCTATTCAATCTATAACAGTGAAAAAAGTTTTTTGTTTTTAAATCCAAGCTATTGTGACACCAGATGTAATTGGTGGCACTGACTGGGAAATGGGCACAGTATGCACTGTGAGCCTGACACAGAAGCTGGCAGCAGTGGCAGACAACTGACTGCTATTCAATCTATAACAGTGAAAAAAGTTTTTTGTTTTTAAATCCAAGCTATTGTGACACCAGTGAGTGAGTGGTGGCACTGGGCACAGTATCCACTGGGAGCCTGACACACCCGCTTTGAGACAACTAACTGCTATTCAATCTATAATTGATGTTTGTTTCACAGGCAGAAAGTGCCCTAAAACATGGCGGCTTGAACCCTAGTTGGTGGCAGATAAGTCACACAAGTCAACCGGCATTCAGAGCTAAAATACAGAAGCGTGTGGACCATTTTTAGCCCAAGGCAGCTCATCTCATCAGGCCTTTTTTAATCTAATGTATCGCCCAGTGTCAGTCCCTTCGGGATCCATCCCTCATTCATCTTAATAAAGGTGAGGTAATCTAGACTTTTTAGACCTAGGCGACTTCTCTTCTCAGTGACAATACCTCCTGCTGCACTGAAGGTCCTTTCCTGACAGGACACTTGAGCTGGGGCAGGCCAAGTTCTATGCAAATTAGGACCCAGCTCAGGCCACAGGTCAAACTCTGTCTTATCATGGGTTCATAAGCTCCTCAGAGTGTAGGTATCGCCGCAGTTAAAGAGGAGTAGTGGTCTGCTACCTGTCGGTCAAATCGTTCTCTGAGGGTGGACCCCGAAGGGTTGTGGCGATGCGTAGGACTTAAAAAGCTCCCCATGTCCTCCATCAACAACACGTCTGTAAAGCGTCCTGTCCTTGCCGGCGTGGTCATGGGAGGAGGAGGATTACTTTCACCTCTTCCCCTGTTAGATTTCCGTTGTGCTGTGACATCACCCTTATACGCTGTGTAAAGCATACTTTTTAATTTATTTTGCAAATGCTGCATCCTTTCTGACTTGTTGTAATTTGGTAACATTTCAGCCACTTTCTGCTTATACCGGGGGTCTAGTAGCGTGGACACCCAGTACAGGTCGTTCTCCTTCAGCCTTTTTATACGAGGGTCCCTCAACAGGCACGACAGCATGAAGACCCCATTTGCACAAGGTTGGATGCCGAGCTACTCATTTCCCGTTCCTCCTCCTCACTGATGTCAATGAAGGTATTTTCTTCCCCCCAGCCACGTACAACACCACAGGTACCAGATAAGTGACAACGAGCACCCTGGGATGCCTGTTGTGGTTGGTCTTGCTCCTCCTCTTCCTCCTCCTCAAAGCCACATTCCTCCTCTGACTCCTCTTCCTCACAATCCTCTTCCAGCGTTGCCGCAGGTCCAGCAAGCGATGCTGATAAGGCTGTTTCTGGGGGTGATGGTGACCACAACTCTTCCTCTTCCTCTTCACGCTCATCTACGGCCTGATCCAGCACTCTTCGCAGGGCAGCTCCAGGAAGAAAACAAATGGTATGATGTCACTGATGGTGCCTTCGGTGCGACTGACTAAATTTGTCACCTCCTCAAAAGGACGCATGAGCCTACAGGCATTGCGCATGAGCGTCCAGTAACGTGGCAAAAAAATTCCCAGCTCCCCAGAGGCTGTCCTAGCACCCCGGTCATACAAATATTCATTAACGGCTTTTTCTTGTTGGAGCAGGCGGTCGAACATTAGGAGTGTTGAATTCCAACGTGTCGGGCTGTCGCAAATCAAGCGCCTCACTGGCATGTTGTTTCGCCGCTGGATATCGGCAAAGTGAGCCATGGCCGTGTAGGAACGCCTGAAATGGCCACACACCTTCCTAGCCTGCTTCAGGACGTCCTGTAAGCCTGTGTACTTATGCACAAAGCGTTGTACGATCAGATTACACACATGTGCCATGCACGGCACATGTGACAACTTGCCCAACTTCAATGCCGCTAACAAATTTGTTCCGTTGTCACAAACCACTTTGCCGATATCCAGTCGCTGCGGAGTCAGCCACTTTTCCACCTGTGCGTTCAGGGCGGACAGGAGTGCTTGTCCGGTGTGACTCTCTGCTTTCAAGCAAGTCAAACCCAAGACGGCGTGACACTGCCGTATCCGGGATGTGGAATAGTACCTGGGGAGCTGGGGGGTGCCGTTGATGTGGAGCAAGACGCAGCAGCAGAAGAGGACTCAGCCGAGGAGGTTATGGAAGAGGATGGAGTAGGAGGAGTAGAGGAGGTGGCAGCAGGACTGCCTGCAAGTCGTGGCGGTGTCACCAACTCCTCTGCAGAGCCATGCATTCCATGCTTGGCAGCAGTCAGCAGGTTTACCCAATGCGCAGTGTAGGTGATATACCTGCCCTGACCATGCTTTGCAGACCAGGTATCAGTGGTCAGATGGACCCTTGCCCAACACTGTGTGCCAGAGATGCTATTACTTCCTTTTGCACAATTGAGTACAGGTTGGGGATTGCCTTTTGTGAAAATAAATTTCGGCCGGGTACCTTCCACTGCGGTGTCCCAATAGCTACAAATTTTTTGAACGCCTCAGACTCCACCAGCTTGTATGGTAAAAGCTGGTGGGCTAATAGTTCGGACAAGCCAGCGGTCATATAACAGTGAAAAAAGTTTTTTGTTTTAAATGCAAGCTAGATATAAGTGGTGGCACTGACTGGGGAAATGGGCACAGTATCCACTGTGAGCCTGACACAGAAGCTGGCAGCAGTGGCAGACAACTAACTGCAATTACATTTCATAGAATTTTTTTTTTTTTTTAAAAAGCATACCCTAACCCTAACCTAGCTATGCATTTCCCTATCTAATCAACAGCAGCTACACTTTCCCTCCTCTCACTAAGCATGCAGCTTGAGAATGAATGTAAAATGGATGCCTTCCATTTGGTGGGAGGGTCTGCTAGGGAGGGTGTGCTGCTAATTGGCTGGAATGTGTCTGCTGACTGTAAGGGAACAGGGTCAAAGTTTACTCAATGATGACGAATAGGGGGCGGATCGAACCGTGCATATGTTCGCCCGCCGTGGCAAACGCGAACATGCTATGTTCGCCAGGAAACGTTCGCCTGCGAACCGTTCGGTACATCACTATTGATATATAGCAGCATCAATAACACATTGATTAGCTTCTACCCTTTTTAGCAACTTCCAAGGGTAAAGGTATCAAGCTCTTGTAAGGTGGGCCAGTTCTATTGGAAATATCTGTATGAACCAAGCAACAATTGTTATAAGCTGGGATCAAAGTTTTAATATGTTTCCTTTCTAACAGCTAGAAAACCATGTGAAACGAGTGGGTGAATCAGTGGTGGCTGGGGAAGTTTAAAGATGGTGTGGTATTGAACACTGTACTTGAAACCCCTAATTCAATAAGACATCATATTATTATTATTATTGCCATTTATATAGCGTCAACAGATTCTGTAGTGCTTTACAATATTATAAGAGGGGGGATTTAACTATAAATAGGACCATAGGCGTGTGCAGCCTATTGCATTAGGGTGTGCACCCTAAAGCACAAACACACGCCGCCTGTATATGTATGTGTGTGTGTGTATATATATATATATATGTATATATATATATGTGTGTGTGTGTGTGTGTGTGTGTGAGGGTGTTTGTGTGTGTGTGTGTGTGTGTGTGTGTTTATTAGGGTCCTGTTAGTGTGCTGTGTGTGTGAGGGTGCTGTGTGTGTGTTTGTGAGGGTGCTGTTTCTGTGCTGTGTGTGAGAGGGTGCTGTGTGTTTGAGGGTGCTGTATGTGTGTGGGTGCTGTATGTATGTGGGTGATGTATGTGCAAGTGTGCTGTATGTGTGTGGGTGCTGTGTGTGTGTAGGTGCTGTATGTGTGAGGGTGCTGTATGTGTGAGGGTGCTGTATGTGTGTGGGTGCTGTGTGTGTGTGTCGTGCTGTATGTGTGAGGGTGCTGTATGTGTGTGTGTGTGTGTGTGTGTGTGTGCTGTATGGGTGCTGTATGTGTGTGGGTGCGTGTGTGTGGGTGCTGTATGTGTGAAGATGCTGTGTGTGTAGGTGCTGTATGTGTGAAGGTGCTGTGTGTGTGTGCTGTATGTGTGTGAGGGTGCTGTATGTGTGTGTGTGTGTGCTGCATGTGTGAGGGTGCTGTGTGTGTGTGTGCTGTGTGGGTGCTGTATGTGTGTGGGTTACTGTATCGTGTGCTGTGTGTGGTATTGTGCTGTATGTGTGAAGGGGCTGTGTGTGTGTGTGTGGGTGCTGTATGTGTGAAGGTGCTGTGTATGTGTGTGTGTGTGTTCTGTATGTGTGTGAGGGTGCTGTATGTGTGTGTGTGTGCTGTGTGTGTGCTGTATGTGTGTGCTGTGTGTGTGTGCTGTGTATGTGTGTGCTGTATGTCTGTGTGTGCTGTATATGTGTAGGTGCTGTATGTGTGTAGGTGCTGTGTGGGTGCTGTGTGTGGGTGTGTGTGCTGTATGTGTGTGGGTGATTGTGGGGGGTGGAGGTGGGGGTACATTACTTAATATCCCCCCTCCCTTCTTACCTTATGTAGAGAGGGGGGATTCTTGTTCCTGCTGCTTTCCCTGGTGGTCCAGTGGAGAGTGAACTCTAGCCTGTGGGGCTAGAGTTCACTCTTGCAAGATTTGAGCGTTGCCGTGGCAACGCTCAGAACTCGCAAGAGGATCCCGGCGGAGCTGCTGGTTGAGCTCCCCGGGTCCTCTTCTGCCTCCCTCCATGCTGCAGTGGGGATGGAGGCTGAGAGCAGAGCCGGCGATCGGATAGATCGGATAGATCCTGAGAATTCCCCTGCCGGTTTCACTCCACAGGTGTGCCGCGGGGATTAGGGTGTGCCCAGGCACACCCGGCACACCCCGTGCGCACGCCTATGAATAGGACAATTACAAAAAAACTTACAGGAACGATAGGTTGAAGAGGACCCTGCTCAAACGAGCTTACAGTCTATAGGAAGTGGGGTATAAAACACATTAGTACAGGAAATATCAATCAAATAAGGTGGGAGTGAAGCAGAGCTGGAGGAGCGAGTAAAGTGCTGTCCTTTAGGAGAGAGCAAGAGACAGGTATGTAAGGTAAAGGTTACTCTGGCAGGCCATAGGCTTTCCTAAAGAGATGGGTTTTACGGCACTTCTTAAACGATTGAAGACCAGGGGAGAGTCTGATGGCGGTAGGCAGGCTATTCCATAGGAAGGGAGCCGCCCACGAAAAGTCCTGCAAGCGTGAATTTGGCAGCTTCAACATGGATGCTGTCCAGGAGGTGGGAGGGTCTGATAGGGAGGGTCTGCTGGAGATTGGCCGGGATGTGTCAGCTGACCGGAGCTCGCCGCGAATGATTCGTGGCGACCCGTGGCGAGCCGTTCGCGGCATCTCTAATTACAACATATCAACAATTAAATGTAAATTATGTTTTCCAAGACCATATAGTGTGTGTATGTTATATATCCACAGTAAATTAAAAGCAAGGTGATATAAAATATATGCACAATTTTACTGTTATTGCCAAGATTATTAATTCATGTTTACCAAGTCAAAGATAATTAATTATTGCAGCTATGACCAGTTCATAAAGGGTGTTAAATTCCCTAACATTCCCTAACATGTTTAAGATACCAATGTTATTTGTATCGAACTAGATTTATTCTTGGCCTTCTGGATCCTTAGTGAAATAGTTTAAGATAACAGTATTTTTACAAACTGAAATAGTTGTCAAAAGGAATTTATACCATTTTGGTAATATTCTGATAACATATGCTGAAATATCCATACTTAGAGATACAGGTGGTATTTGAAAAATTTACATGGGATTCCATCCTCAGACCTGATCTTGCAGCAGACAAATATGTCCACTGTGATATCTCATGTATATATAATTTCAATCATTCATAACCATATATTCACACATGCAAAAGACACACAAATACATGTTATCCATAAATGTATTCATACATATCAAAGGACAACTAAAGGCATCCAGATCAGTTCATCTCAATGGGTGCAGGGGCCTTTTAGTTTTAACCCTGCAATGTAAAACATTGCAGTTTAGTAGATACCATTGTGATAGATTTCCACACAATGGTTTGTATTGGCCTCAAATATATTTGTATAATGTTATCATATCCCCTCTCAGGCGACGTTTTTCTAAACTAAATAGGTTTAAATTTGTTAACCTTTCTTCATAGCTGATATGTTCCATTCCTTTTATTAATTTTGTAGCCCGCCTCTGCACTTTTTCTAGTGCCATAATATCCTTCTTTAGAACAGGTGCCCAAAATTGCATAGCATATTCAATATGGGTCTTACCAGTGATTTATAAAGAGGCAAAATGATATTCTCGTCCCGAGAATGAATGCCCTTTTTCATGCATGACAATACCTTACTGGCCTTGGCCACCGCTGATTGACATTGCACATTGTTGCATAGTTTCTTGTCTATAACAATTCCCAAGTCCTTGTCGTGTGTTGTTATCCCTAATTCGCTTCCATTAAGGGTATACATTGCTTGTGTATTCTTTACGCCGAAGTGCATAACTTTGCATTTTTCAACATTACATTTCATCTGCCATTTGAGTGCCCAGTCCCCCAGTCTATCTAAATCCCTCTGCAGCAAAGTAATATCTTGCTCACATTGTATTATTTTACAAAGTTTTGTGTCATCTGCAAACACTGAAACATGACTTTCAATGCTGTCTTCAAGATCATTTATAAACATGTTAAATAGAAGGGGTCCCAGAACAGACCCCTGAGGGACACCACTTGCCACCTCTGTCCAGCTTGAAAATTTACCATTAATGACAACTCTCTGTACTCTGTTTTTAAGCCAATGTTCTACCCAAGAACAAGCATTTTCATCTAGACCAATTTCCTTGAGTTTGAACACTAATCTATTGTGTGGAACTGTATGAAATGCCTTGGCAAAATCCAAATAGATTACATCCACGGCAACACCCTGATCTATGCGTTTTACGAAGAAGTAAGTAGAAGTAATCAAGTTAGTTTGACATGACCTGTGCTTCATAAAACCGTGCTGATTTTTGCTGATAACCATGTTCTTCTCAAGGAATTCTTGAATATTATCCCTTAATAACCTTTCAAATATTTTACCAGCCACAGAAGTTAGGCTCACAGGTCTATAATTTCCAGGCAAGGATTTTGAACCCTTTTTGAATATAGGAACCACATCTGCCTTCCTCCAATCCTCCGGAACACTTCCTGAATGAAAAGAATCTTGAAAGATTAAAAACAGAGGTTCACTTATTTCTACACTTAGTTCCTTAAGTACACGTGGATGGATACCGTCAGGCCCTGGAGCTTTGTTTATATTAACTTTCTTTAGTTGCTGCAGCACCTTGTCTTGAGTTAACCAATTACAATTATTCTGCAAGTTTTTAGTAGCAATCATTTGCACATCTATTGCCATGGGTTCTTCCTTAAAATATACGGAGGAGAAATAGTTATTTAAAATTCCTGCCTTTTCATGGTCTTCATTAACTAACACCACGTTTCAGTTTTTAGTGTACCTACACTTTCATTTTTGTTTTTTTTTAGAATTTATGTACTTAAAAAATGCTTTGGGGTTGGTTTTGCTCTCTTTAGCTATCATTTTTTCATTTTGAAGTTTAGCAAGTCTAATTGCTTTTTACACGCATTATTTGCTTTCTTATTTCTTTTATAAGATGCATCCGATTTGTTTGATTTAAATGCTTTAAATGCCCTTTTTTATTTTTAATCTCTTGTTTTACTTCTCTACTAAGCCACATTGGTTTTAATTTGTTTCTTTTATATTTATTTCCCAATGGTACATACTGAGAATTGTACCTTTCTAATATTTGTTGGAAGATGATCCATTTATCCTCAGTGTTCTTTTCACTAAAGAGTTTATGCCAGTCAATATATTGTAAAGCTTCCCTTAACTTATTGAAATTGGCCTTTTTAAAATTATATGTTTTAGTATTCCCCATGTGCTTTTGTTTTTTTGAGTTTATTTCAAAGGACACTATATTGTGATCACTATTTCCCAAGTGCTCACCTACTTGAATGTTGGTCAAAAGATCAACGTTGTTTGTTAAAACCAGGTCCAGACAAGCATCCATTCTAGTTGGTGCTTGTACAAGTTGTGACATGAAGGTGTCATTTAACAAGTTTAAAAACCTAATTCCCTTTGCTGAGCTACTAGTCCCTCTGTCTCAATTTATGTCCGGGTAATTAAAATCTCCAATAATTAAAGTGTTATCCAGATATGCAGCTTTCTCAATTTGCTCAAACAGCTGTTGTTCCTCATCAATATTAACATTAGGTGGTTTATAACATATCCCAACCAATAGTTGGTTTCCCTTCTTTTCCCCAAAGCAGATATTTACCCATAAAGGTTCCACATTTTCCGCATCGCATTCCATTTGCTTAAGTTTTGGCTTTAAATCATGGTTGACATACAAACATACCCCACCACCCTTCTTGTTTTTCCTATCCTTCTTAAATAACATGTACCCAAGTTAACTGCCCAGTCATGTGTCTCATCCCACCATGTTTCAGTTATGCCTATTATATCATATTGTTTAGTGTATGCTAATCCCTCTAGTTCCCCCATTTTGTTATTTAGGCTCCGTGCATGAGTAAGCATACATTTAATATTATGCGTCACATTTTGTGAATTATCATCATTACATAGCTTCTCTGTTCTGAGCTTGCCCCTCCCCCCGTCTCCACCCCCTTATACTGTGCTAAAACCCATCTCCTTTCTGTCCTATCTCCATTTTGTATATTGCTATGACCATCCCCCCCTACTACTAGTTTAAAATCTCCTCCAACCTTCTAGCCATCCTATCCCCCAGCACTGCAGACCCTCTCCTGTTTAGGTGCAATCCATCACCACTATAAAGATTGTACCCAATCGAAAGTCGGCTCAGTGCTCTAAAAACCCAAAACCCTCCTTCATGCACCAAGACTTAAGCCATGCATTGACCTCTCTAATCACCCGCTGCCTTTCCACTGTAGCGTGTGGCACAGGTAATATCTCAGAGAATACCACCTTGGAGGTCCTTTTCTTAAGTTTGCTACCTAATTCCCTGAAATCAGTATTTAGGACCTTCCATCTTCCTCTTACTTTGTCATTGGTACCAACATGGACCATGACCGCTGGGTCATCCCCAGCCCCTCCCAATAATCCATCCACTCTGTCAGCAACATGCCGGACCCGAGCACCCGGGAGACAGCAAACTGTCCGGTTGAGCCGATCAGAGCGGCAGATTGCCCTATCTGCTCTCCTAATGATAGAGTCCCCTAGCACCACAACCTGTCTTGCCTTTCTTACATTTTGATCCCCACCCGTACTAGGGGGGCTGTTAGCTCGGCTGTTAGAAGTAACAGCTTCCTCTAATACAGCTACTCCTGAGCTGATGCTCCCAACATCTTCCCTCAAACGGTCAAATCTGCTAGGTTGCACCAAATCAGGACTAGCTAGCCCTTTCCTCTTCCCTCCCCCCCTGCTTCCTCGCCCCACTGTCACCCAGCTACATGCCTGTTCCCCATCTGTATAATCTCCTCCCTCTCCATTACCTGTCCCTACTAAACTCTGCTCAGTGAGCAGCAGACTCCTCTCAAGATTGTCAATCTCCCTCAAAGTTGCAATTTGCTTCTCGAGATCTCCAATCTGAGCTTCCAGAGAAGCCACTCACACACAACCATCACAGACGTATGGACCCTGGACAGGTACATCCAGGCACCCATACATGCAACAAGATGTGCATTGAGTCAAACCAGCAATCTTGCTAACACTCATTTCCCCAGAAACAGAACAATAAAACAATTACCTTGTTAGTTTAAACCCCTTGTTAGTTTTAACTCCTGGTTTTCTAACTCCTACCTGAAAGAGTCTACTTAATAGAGGCTGCTTTCAAGTAATGTGAGCAAGCTCAGTGAGTTAGGGGTGTGCCTTTATGGGGAAACAATCCCACACAGGTGCAATTAATGAACACTCCCCCAATCAATCAAGCAGCAGCACAAAAGAGGGGGGAAAACCAGAACACAGAAAGAAAAAGAAAAAATTTAAAAAACAAAAACTTTGATATTGACTTCCCTGTTTTCTGGCATCCCTGACCCCTGGCTTTTCCTTATCATTGTGTCTCTTTCTGTATCCCTTGACCTCTGCCATTTCTGACTATTCTTTGGTAAGTTAGTCCAGCCATTCTAAGGTCTGGTATACGTCACCTATCAGTCCTCTGTGTTACACAATTCTACGTGCTGGATCATACTGTAATCCTGACAGCTTGCACTTTTGTGTTGGCTTCTTGTATTGCGGCCTCCACTGCAGAACAGCAAATAAAGGAACCATCTCAAAGAGTGATGAATGTTAGAAGCTCTGTCGGTGATCACGAACCCAATGCGCAGATTTTTGCCTGCCTGCCTGCTCTCACTACTGCAATATGTTTCCTAAAGTTGTTTTTCGTCCATTACTTCAGCATAAAGCAGGATAGATTCTGCTGCCCTACAGATCCATTGTAAGCCTGACATGCTGGTTAGGCTGGACCTCCTCCATTGCCACCACCCTGCCCAAGAACAGGGGGCTGCCACCAGTGTGTCGTCAAGGAGAGTAAGGTGTGCTCTCCACTAGAAGTACTCCATAAGTCTGAGGTGATGTGTACCCAGTTGCTCCTCCACTAGTAGTATGCAGGAGAGCACAGTGGTGGGAATATTATCCTCCTGAAAGGGAATCACAAGGGAAGTACATATTGTGAAGCAGGGACCTGCATTATCTGCTAATATGGAACAGGAAGCTCCTCTACAGAGATCAGGTGGGTGATTTTGTTAGCCTGCTGTTTTGATATGCTACTGGCATGAAATCTTACCCTTCCTCAATTTCATCTTGAGATTAGTAAGGAACATTGATGATGGTCAGAATATTTTAATTATGTATACAAATGCTGTCCAAGACTTATTCAACAGCTGTCCATGACTTACAACTTCTCTACCTAAACTTACTGGCATTAACTGAAACATGACTTTATCCCTCTGACACTGCTACTCCTGCCTCATTATCCTTTGGTGGTCTTCAATTAACTCACACCCCAAGACAATCTGACAGTGACAGGGTATTGGTTTCCATTTTCATCCCACTTTTCCTTCAAACCTCTATCCAACACTCCATCCCTCTTTTTCTCTTCATTTGAAGTTCACTCAATTCATCCGTTCAAACCCATCTATGCAAAATTGCTGTTATTTAACACCCCTCTGGTTCCCCTCTTCTCTTCCTTGACCATTTTGCTGCCTGGCTTCCTAGCTTCCTTTCAAATAATATTCTGTCCCTATTTCTTGGGGACTTAAACATTCCTATCCACTCACCCTTGACCTCAGTAGCCTCAAAACTACTTTCAATTACTTCCTCCCTCGGACTGTCCCAGTGAGCTAATTCTCCCTTGCGTGCAGCTTGCAACACCATCCATCTTAGTTTTTCAGATGCATGCAATCTCTAATCTCTCTAACACTCAATTTCCTCTCTCAGATCACCACCACTTTTTTTTATTCTCGAATGCCCCCTCACCCAACATCTTCAACGTAACCTTTCTCAATTCTGAAATCTAAATTCTCTTGATCTTCAGCAACTGTCAATTGATGTCCTTTACCAACATTCTCCTTCCCTCTCTGGCTATCTTCTACTACTACTCACACCTCTGCCCTACAGCCTCACTCCAAACATACACCTACAATCATTGCACAGTAGGTCAACCAACTACCATAACGCTGCTGCACCTTGTCAGATTTTCTCCATTATAGATTCAAGGGATATCGTGGACCCCCACCCTTGGCCCCCTCCTTCAGCCACTTACCTTAATCCAGGGTCGGGATCCCTCAGTACTGGTGACCTCTCCTCCCCCGCCGATGTCAGTTCCCGAGTGGAGCCAAATGCGAATGCTTGGCCAGAGGCGCACACGATTCAAATCCACCCATAGGAAAGCGTTACTCAATACTTTCCTATGGGATTTTATTTGACGCTGGACTCCATGAGGATTAATTAGTTAAGGAATTAATTCTCACCTCTTTGCTCCTCTTTCTATCAAACACACTTTGACTGTGCCTTTCTAACCCTCCAGAAATTATTCCCAGCTACTGAAGAGGAGATGTCTATACTTCTTCTTTCCTTTTGCCCCACTGCTTGTCCTCTTGACCCCATTTCATCCACCAGATTTCTCTTTACTTGTCTTTGGCTATCCTAAACATGTTATCTTCAACTGCTCTCTTTCTTCAGGCATTGTCGCTGCTCCACCTAAACATGCTACTACTGTCTTACCTATGCTAAAAAAGCCTACTCCCTTTTTCCTCAAAGATTCCAGAGCAACTCATCTGTACCTATCAGGCATGCTTTCTCATCTCTCTCCTTGATCCTCTTCAATCCAGCTTCGCTCATTCTACTCAGGCTGTTATGATTAAAGTAACTTTCTAATCATGGCTATATATATATATATATATATGTATATATATATATATATATATATATATACAGTATCTCACAAAAGTGAGTACACCCTCACATTTTTGTAAATATTTTATATCTTTTCATGTGATAACACTGAAGAAATGACATTTTGCTACAATGTAAAGTCGTAAGTGTACAGCCTGTATAACAGAGTAAATTTACTGTCCCCTCAAAATAACTCAACAGCCATTAATGTCTAAACCATTGGCAACAAAAGTAAGTACACCCCTAAGTGGAAATGTCCAAATTGGGCTCAACTAGCCATTTTCCTTCCCTGGTTTCATGTGGCTCGTTAGTGTTACAAGGTCTCAGTGAATGGGGAGTAGGTGTGTTAAATTTGGTGTTCTCTCTCCTACTGGTCACTGGAAGTTCAACATGGCACCTCATGGCAAAGAAATTCCTGAGGATCTGAAAAAAAGAATTGTTACTCTACATAAAAATGGTCTAGGCTATACGAAGATTGCCAAGACCCTGAAACTGAGCTGCAGCATGGTGGGCAAGACTATACAGCGGTTTCACGGGATAGGTTCCACTCAGAACAGGCCTCGCCATGGTCGACCAAAGAAGTTGAGTGCACATGCTCAGCGTCATATCTAGAGGTTGTCTTTGGGAAATAGACATATGAGTGCTGCCAGCATTGCTGCAGAGGTTGAAGGGGTGTGGAGTCAGTCTGTCAGTGCTCAGACCATACACCGCACACTGCATTTAAATTGGTCTGCATGGCTGTCATCCCAGAAGGAAGCCTCTTCTAAAGATTATGCACAAGAAAGTCTGCAAACAGTTTGCTGAAGACAAGCAGACTAAGGACATGGATTACTGGAACCATGTTCTGTGGTCCGATGAGACCAAGATAAGACTTATTTGGTTTACAAAGGTGAGGAGTACAAAGACAGGTGTATCTTGCCTACAGTCAAGCATGGTGGTGGGAGTGTCATGGTCTGGGCCTGCATGAGTGCATGCCGACAATGGGGAGCTACAGTTCATTGAGGGAACCATGAATGCCAACATGTACTGTGACATACTGAAACAGAGTACGATCCCCTCCTTTCAGAGACTGGGCCGCAGGGCAGTATTCCAACATGATAACGACCCCAAACACACCTCCAAGATGACCACTGCCTTGCTAAAGAAGCTGAAGGTAAAGGTGATGGACTGACCAAGCATGTCTCCAGACCTAAAGCCTATTGAGCATCTGTGGGGCATCCTCAAATGGAAGGTGGGGAAGCGCAAGGTCTCTAACATCCACCAGTTCTGTGATGTTGTCATGGAGGAGTGGAAGAGGACTCCAGTGGCAACCTGTGAAGCTCTGGTGAACTCCATGCCCATGAAGGTTAAGGCAGTGCTGGAAAATAATGGTCGCAACACACTACTCACTTTTGTTGCCAATGGTTGAGAGAGAGAGAGAGAGAGAGAGAGATAATGTGTGTGTGATTATGTGAATAGATGTTGAATGTAATTAAGTGGGTGGTTGGATGAGAGTTGAATGAAACGCTGGCAGAGGTTGTGTGTGTATATGTGCATGGAGGTTGCTTGTGGTGTTGCATTTGTGGGGGTGAAGATGCTTGTGATGTTGCATGTTTGTAGGGATGCTGCTGGATGTGTTGTATGTTTGAAGTACATTTGTGAGGGTGGTTGCTTGATGTGTTGCATTTGTGAGGGTAGGTTAATTGTGGTCTTGCTTGTTTCCAGCCCAGGCTAGACAAAAGGATTTTATTTCCTAATACTGCTCGCAGCAAAAGACAATAACTTTTAATAACTGTTTACTAATAATCTAGTATCGCAGTCGAACCAATGACAAAATGACTACCAATCTCCCATTAAAAGTAGTCTATATCAGTAGCTGCTGGCATAGCTCCACATAACCGAAACTACTAAAGCTACTCTCACAATATGATCAACGACCAGGCTACCAGGGTTTTTTCAATACAAACAGTTAACAAAAACAAACAAAAAATAACAACCATATATTGGCAAGCTAGTCTCATACTAGAGTCAGTAAGAAAATTGTTTTCCAACCTCCTATCTCCCAAAGTTGTTTCAAGTGCTCCCAGCTAGATACAGCATAAAGCTAAACCTAGTCTCACACTAGAACCAATGATACAGGCTTTCTCTCACTCAAACACAGCAACGGTAAACACACTGTATCACTGCTGGTCTGTCTCACTCAGAAGTTGAAGTCAAAGTGTCTAGAAGAATTTCTCCATTCTTGGTTGGCCCGAATTCGGACAAATTGCAGTTCAAATTGCAGTTCAGCCTGAAATGAATCTCCAAGTCTAGCATAAACTGACTGGACAAAGCACACTACAAATACTAAATACATTATTGGATTTATGCAGGGCAAGCATGTCAAACTCAAAGGTTAGCATGGGCCAAATAAACAAGGTTTAAGTTTATGTGGGCCGCAAAAAAAAAAAAATTTTTTTTTTCATAGAGGTTTGTTTTGAAAAGTACAGTATAAAAAAACAGCATCCCCCTCTACTAAACCTCAGTCCACTCCTCTATACTAAATCCCAGTCCCCCCCTCTATACTAATTCCGAGCCCCCCCTCTATTCTAAATCCCAGCCCCCCCTCTACTAAGTCCCAGCACCCCAAAAAAAACAATATTAGCCAACAAGCAGACTCCACTCACATTCGGCTGCCAGGATGCGACTTCGGAGTCCAGCCTCTGGTATACCCCCTAATGGCACCAACAGCACCATGCAAGTGGATCCCACAGCTATTCCTTAAAACACTGTGAAGGTGGAGCATGGTGAAGTCATGTCGGAATGTGACGTGGCCTTGCGTACCTCCGTGCGCCTCCAGTCAGGGACGTTTTAGCCACTAGGCAAACAAGGCATTTGCCTTGGGCAGCATTTTCCAAGGGGTGGCAAAAAAAGCCACCCCCTAACAGTCCAGGCGGGCGGGCGGGCGGTCAGTCGGTCGGTCGGGTGGGCGGCGCTGGCGAGGGAGCACTTTCCCCTGAGCGCTCTGCTCAGCTCCGTTATATTCCGGCTCCCAGCATCACTCTGCTGGCGCTCAGGGTAAAGTGCTCCTTCGCCAGCGCCGCCCGCCCAGCAGCCCCACTAGACCCCAGGGAGAGGGAAACCCCCCTCCCCCCAGCACTCCCAAAGGTAAGGAGGCTGGGGGGGTTATATAAAAAAAAAAGTGAGTGTGTTAATATGAGTGTCTGTGTGTGTCTGTTAGTGTGTGTGTCTGTTAGTGTGTGTGTCTGACTGTGTGTGTGTGTCTGTCTGACTGTGTGTCTGACTGTATGTCTGACTGTGTGTCTGACTGTGTGTGTGTCTGACTGTGTTTCTGGCTGTGTGTCTGACTGTGTGTCTGTTAGTGTGTGTGTGTCTTTTAGTGAGTGAGTGTCTGTTAGTGTGTGTCTGTGTGTGTGTGTGTCTGTTAGTGAGTGTGTGTTTGTCTGTTAGTGAGTGTGTGTGTGTCTGTTAATGTGTGTGTGTGTGTCTGTTAGTGTGTGTTTCTGTTAGTGTGTGTGTGTTTCTGTTAGCTAGTGTATGGGTATCTGTCAGTGAATGTGTCTGTGTGGGTATTTAGAAGGCGGGGCGGGGGGGAGGGTTGGGTGGGTGTGGCGCGCGGGCGGTGTGGGCGTCTGAGTTTTGTCCTGCCTAGGGCAGCACAAAACCAGGATACACCATTGCCTCCAGTTCCTCCACTGTCCAGCCACAGCCATCGCAACACTGACCAACACACTCACTGACAGAGACACACACACACTCACTTTCGGACAGACACACACACACTGACAGACACACACACTCACACACATTTACACATTCTTGCACACACTCACATCATTTTATTTATTGTTCCCTAACTTTGGGAGCTGGTGTGGGGCCTCTCCCAGGGATCCAGTGGAGATCTTCTCTCGGAAGGTCTCCTACCTGCTCCTCACTGCTCCCTCACGCATGCAGTTTAATGATGCCGGGTGCCGGAATTATGTCATATTCCGGCACCCAGCATCACTAGAGAGGGTACGCGCAAGTGAGGAGCAGAAAGAACAGACTGAGCGCCCTCGCTGCCACCAGCAAACCTCTCCTCCCGGCCGGGTAAATGTTAGCAGAGTAGGCACATGCAATGTGGGGAGAGCATGGCACCGTGCCTCAAAGATATTCATTGTGGTCCGCATGCGGTCTGTGGGCCGCTGGTTTGACATGCTTAATGTAGAGAAATGCAGTGAAATCAACAGGTTGGCAAAGCATCACAGAAAACCTCTCCAGAAGCTGTAAGCATGCCTGTTGTGTACCACTTTTCTTTTACATGTTCTACAGATTCCTGTTACATTTCAATAATAATAACAGGTTTTCTCACATCTGACCACTATTAAGACACGGTGAACCACAAATGTTTAAATCACACAACACTAAACATTCTTTATATGTTAAGTTGGGCAATAGTAATTTTGTTTAACTACAAACTGCATAATTTAAATGTTAAGTCAGCTCTGGGTTACACTTTTTAATGAATAGGTTTGTTATCGTGTCGTTTAATGGGTGTTTATGTTAAAGCAGCTGCACATTGATAAGTAACCATTAATGAAAAGGCTTACTGATAGTGCAGCTGCATTTTATTAAGCACCTAATAAAGAATATGTAAAAAAAAAGCCCAATAAACAGCACGTTAGTAAAAAAAAAATTAACTCCTATATGCATATTTTTTTATAAGCACGTGAGAAATTTAATTTAAAGTGTGTCGTTATACTTTTAGTAATCAAAAAAGTTTAACAGGTCTAAAGTAACTTTGAAAAAAAAAATCCTTTATGACATATCCGTCAAAATGCCAATGAAGAATTGTAATATTGTCAAGTCTCAGGGAGACATTTTTGTATTGGCTACATGCACAGGTGCTGTACAAAAAGCTAGTAGGGTAAGTACAGGAGCATGTGTGTGGGTAGTTTCCACCCATTCCATGCCTGATGAAGATTATATTTACTTTAAGGGGTAATCTAAGCACCATAACCACTACAGCCTGCAGTAGGTTCCAGCACGTCCTTAGCAATCCAGTGTTCCTTTATTAAAGTGTGCAAGCAATGCATAGCCAGGTTCCCTGCACGCCAGGTTCCCTGCCTGATAGGTGCTGTTTTCTTTTATATCCCATTTCACAGTGTGTCACACTTACACACATCCCAAGGGGACTCCATTCCAGCCTCATTTTCAGATATCACTAAAGTGGAAGTCCCTGTTTCTACATTAGTAACAGCAATTTTGTCATGTTTGGATGGAATTCACTGGCTTAGAGCATTTCTTAAATTTTTTATATTCTCTATTTTTAACTGCCTTATACATATTTGATTTTCTGTTTTCTATTTTATTCTGTATAAAAATATAGGTTGGTTCTGTCATTTAATCTAATTAAGTTAACAAACAAAGTAATTATAATTCACAACTCACACAAAAGTTAAAGGCACTATAGGCACCCTGGCCACTTCATCTCATTAGTGGGGGTGCAGTGTCCCTATCCCCCTTAGTTGTAATGTAGAACACTGCAATTTTTGAGAAACTGCAATGTTTACACTGCAGTATTAAGATAGTCTCTAATTGAGATAGGAAATTCCTGAACCCCTGAACCGATCTGGGTGATTTTTTTTTGATTTTTTTTAAATCACCCAGATCGGTTCAGGAATTTCCTGGAAGTCATAGTTTTGACCAACCGCAAGCATTCCAGGGAAATCAGTGCTAACAGTCAGTCAAGTTTTGTAGTCTTTTACAGGTTTCCCTGCAGAGCCCATAGTCTGTGGGCAGGAAGCTGGACAGCAGGCTCCTCCAGGAGCTCATGGCAAACTCACTTGAAAAGGGAAGTTTGTCACAACATGCATGCACCTTGACACACAGATACACACACTGGCATATAGACACTCAGATACATACAGTGACACATACATACACTTTGACACACAGTTATACATATCCACACACAGATACACAAACTGACACACAGAGATACACACTGAAACACAAATAGACACACTGACACACAGACATAAACACACTGGCACACACATACAGATACACACACTGAAACACAGATATACAAACACTAAAATATAAACACACACATCATCATTTTTAGATTTGCAGCCTCCCTCCTACCTTTTATCTGCAGGACGGTGATGTTTTTAGGATGCTGTTGGCTGAAGGTGATGTGGGTTTTCAGCAGCTCACTGCCCACTGCTGCCTTTTCCTCCCTCCCTCCTGTGCGGTGAGCTCTGTTTGAAGCTGGGAATGATTGGCTTTCACTTCCTCCCACCTGGACGAATCGACAGGGGCCCAGTCATGGTCTTAGAGTGCAGTGGCACCTGACAGGGACCCTTTTTAGTGATACCCATCAGGTGACCCTAAGTGCATGGACCACCCAATGGGCGCCCCCCCCCCCTCCCAGTTTTTAGTTCTGCCACTGGTCCTTAGCAAATAACTGCCCACGGGTGGGAGATTTGTAGCCCGCAAATCTCCTCTAAGCATGGCTATTTTAAAGTACTGGGGTGAGAAGAGGGTAAATCAACATGACTGTAAATACAACAACCAGTCAGTGTGGAGCTTTATTAGGGCAGACAAAATAAAACGTCATAGTGTACATTTTGTTTTAACATGCATAAGACATTAGGGTCACTAACATGAAGTACTAAGGTCAGTACAACGTAATTACACTATACAAGCATACATTTATTAATGCATAGAAGGAAGCCATTTGTCAAAACCTTTCAAACACAATATCCAGCTACTTTCCAGTTAAAATAAATATAACTGAGAAATACTTGGATCTTTCTGGGAGCAACACTGTATTTTTTGCAATAGAAGTACATCTATGTTCCTACCTAATTAACTATATACTATGGTAGTAATATCTTTAGATCAGATTTCAGAGTTCTGTTTCTTTTTCTGTTTAAATATTGTTAACTCACTATTACATACACCCTGTTCCAAATTATTATGCAAATTCTATTTAAGTGTCACAAAGATTAAATATTTAGTTTTTCAGTTTAACTCATGGATGGCATTGTTTCTCAGGGCTCTTTTGATCACTGAAAACAATCTTGGACACCTGTGATAATTAGATTGCCAAGTGAGCCCAATTTAAGGAAAAACTACTAAAGGAGGGTGTTCAACATTATTAAGCAGAGCACCATTTTCATGCAATGTGGGGAAGAAAAAGGATCTCTCTGCTGCCGAAAAGAGTGAAATAGTTCAATGCCTTGGAAGAGGTGTGAAAACATTAGATATTTCACAAAAATTTAAGCATGATCATCACACCATTAAGAGATTTGTGGCTTATTCAGAGCACAGACGGGTTTGTGCAGATAAAGGCACATTGAGGAAGATTTCTGCCAGATCCATGCATCGGATCAAGAGAGCAGCTGCTAAAATACCATTACATAGCAGCAAACAGATATTTGAAGCTGCTGGTGCCTCTGGAGTCCCACAGACATCCAGGTGTGCAACTGTGCATAAACCTTCTATTCGGCCACCACTGACCAATGCTCACAAGCAGAAATGGCTGCATTGGGCAGAAAATTACATGAAGACTAATTTTTAAACAGTCCTGTTCACTGATGAGTGCCGTGCAACCCTGAATGGTCCAGATGGATGGAATAGTGGATGGTTGGTGGATGGCCACCCTGTTCCAACAAGGCTGCGACGTCAGCAAGGCGGTGGTGGAGTCATGTTTTGGGCCGGAATCATGGGAAGAGAGCTGGCCGGCCCCTTTAGGGTCCCCGAAAGTGTAAAGATGACCTCTGCAAAGTATGTGGAGTTTCTGACTGACCTCTTTCTTTCCTGGTACAGAAGGAAGAACTATGCTTTCCATAATAAAATCATCTTCATGCATGACAATGCACCATCTCATGCTGCAAAGAATACCTCTGCATCAATGGCGGCTATGGGGATAAAAGGAGAGAAAGTCATGGTGTGGCCTCCATCCTCCCCTGACCTCAATCCTATTGAGAACCTTTGGAGCATCCTCAAGAAAAAGATCTATGTGGATGGGAGGCAGTTTACGTCCAAATAGCAGCTCTGGGAGGCTATTCTGACATCTTGCAAACAAATTCAAGCAGAAGCTGTCCAAAAACTCACAAGTTCAATGGATGCAAGACTTGTGAAGCTGCTATCAAATAAGGGGTCCTACGTTAAAATGTAACGTGACCTGTTAAAATGTTTAAAAAGTTTGATTGAAATAGCTTTTTTGCAGTGCATTAAAGAATGACATATAGGCCTGAGGTGCCCCAAAGGCAGTCCTCTGGCTGAGCTGTACTGTATATTTGACATGCACAATTTTTTAATATAGAGAACAGAAACGATAGCAGTTACATCCCTCTATGCCACATTTAGGAAGAGACATTCTACTAGAGGGTTAAGCATAGAGTGGAGTAACAGATTAACATTAGACTAGCCAAGCTTTAGGTATATGTTGTACAACATGCTATGAAACTGGCAGTGTCAGCATATTGATAAAGTAGGTTTGACAAATTAGTGATTTAAAGCTAGGTTACGGTATCACTGGGTGCAGATATAATGCAGCTATGCATGGTATGGCTCAAAAAGGAAAGTACCAGATTCAGATGCAGAGTATAACTATTAGGCATGTGCTTCAGGATAAGGTATAAAGAGTTCACTCTGGTTTGGAGGGCTCAGTGTGTGGCCGTCTGCTCGCTTAGAATCACAGTTCCAGCGGTGGCCGCAAGCCCTGCCATGCCGCGATGTCGTCAGCCAATTCCCTCTGTGGGGTAGTCGCGTGTGCATTCCAGCAGGTCACGGTAAGCCGTTGTCGCGGTCCCCCTGCGCTTTCTGCATCTTTCACCCGTGCGGGCTTCTGCATACCGCGGCATCTGGGCTGCTAGTTGTTCGGTTTGTTGTTTAGCCCCGTGTTGGCTGAGGTGAGCGTCCAGGCGCTGCAGGCTGTGTTGGGGATGCTTGGTGCATAGGGTTTGCGATCGCTTGTGCCAGCCGCCATCCTCCGCCATCTTGGATGTACCTTGCTGCCTCATGGTGTTGGGAGGTAGTGTTGGCCGGCTGCCTGTGCCACCCAGCGAGGACCGGGATAACCCCCGCCGGTCCAGAGGGGGGGGGTTAGAGGTGAGTACGGTGAGGTTTCCATCTGCGAGGTTACCAACCAGGAGAGCGGCCGCCTCTCCCTGGCTCGGTCGCAGCTAGGCCTCAGGCTGGAATCGTGGGGACCCGGTGAGTTGCGGGTACAAGATTAGTATTAAAACGTTTTCCTGGGTCTCCCCCATTCTGTAGTCACACTCCCAGCGGTGTGGGCGCGATGATTTGGGGTATATCCCCCGTTTTAGTGGCTGGCTTGCAGGAGCTATTGTGCAGCACGTCCACTCTGCTAGGAAGCTAGGCTCCGCCCCCATTGAAATAGCTTTTGATTTCAGTAAATATGCTGCAAACACAACAAATTACAACTTTCAGTTCTTTACAACCTATAAAGTGTTTTGAAACTTACTGTGTGTAATAATTTGGAACAGTGCATTGTAAGTTTTTTATGTTTAAAAAAAATACTGTTATCATTAGAAGGTTTGTTCAATAAAATTTGAATTGTACTCTTAAAGGACCACTATAGGTACCCAGACCACTTCAGCTTAATGAAGTGGTCTGGGTGCCTGGCCCAGCTAGGTTTAACCCTTTTTTCTATACACATAGCAGTTTCAGAGAAACTGCTATGTTTACCTATGGGTTAATCCAGCCTCTAGTGGCTGTGTCATTGACAGCCGCTAGAGGCGCTTCTGCGCTTCTCACTGTGATTTTCACTGTGAGAAGACGGCAGTGTCCATAGGAAAGCATTGAGAATGCTTTCCTATGAGACTGGCTGAATGCGCGTGCGGCTCTTGCCGCGCATACGCATTCAGCCGAGGAGGAGGAGGGAGGAGGAGAGTCCCCCGCCCGGCGCTGGAGAAAGAGGTAAGTTTAAAACTTACTTGATGAAACTTACCTATGTTTTTTGCACAAACACTGCACTTTTACTGTTTGTCATATTCCTTATATTTTTTAATGCAAGAAAACACCCATATAGTCAGCGATGTCCCACAAGTGCAACAAAACCCCCATGTACAGGTTTAAACCCTTAAGAGCAGAGGCAGTTGTGGAGTTGAAGTTCTGAACCAAAGCAAAATCTAGAATTTGCAATGTATGTTTGGTCCAATTTAATTTGAAAGAGACACTATAGTCACCAGAACAACTACAGCTTAATGTAGTTGTTCTGGAAAGTATAGTCAGCCCCTGCAGGCGTTTTGCTGTAAACACTGGGGTTTTTTTTAGAGGAAATGCAGTGTTTACATTACAGCCTAGGGATACCTTCACTGGCCACTCCTCAGATGGCTACTACTGCTTCCTGATTCAGTGCTGCACAGTGATTCAATGCATCTCTATGAGGAGATGCTGATTGGCCATGGTGACATTTGGCTCTGCCCCCTACCCCACATGTGTACATGCTTAGTCAATAAGTTTACAAAATTATATTTGTAGATGTAACCTGGGTTCCAGCGCCTAGGATATATTAGCAGAAAGGAGTCCGTAGTTACCACTATGTAATGCAGAGGCTAAAAACAAAGTTCAAGATGGGCTGTTCCCTGTGCTATCCCTGGCCAAAAGGCTGAAAAAAGAGAGAATCAATGATTATTTGCCAGCTGTCAGGAACATTGCAAAAATATTTTTCTGTCCACAGTGTGCTGTGATTGCTACATGTGGTGTGAGGACTTATTTGATATGGCCAATATCCCTCAAGATATTTTTAACAATTCCCTAACCAGCTTTAAAATTACCAATACATCTAATGATAGTCATTGAATCAATTGGTATGTCAACATCCTTAATAAGTAAAGAAAAAAATGGAATTGTGGGCACACCCGGAAAATGCATTTCTCAGCAGTGATGCTGCCGTAGGGACAAGAGGTTATGCAAAATACAGATTAAGGAACAGTGCACACATATAAATACAGGTTTTACTTCTACTACTCAAAATCACTTATAGCAGAGAAGTGTGCAGTGAGAGTGTAGGGTATGATCTATCCCCTTAAGGACACAACTTCTGAAATAAAAGGGAATCATGACGGAATATTTCCGTCATGTGTCCTTAAGGGGCTATACACCAAAACTGATTTATTAAACTAAAGTTGTTTTGGGGACTATAGTGTTCATTTAATTTTAAATATTGTCATTCTCTAATATTACAATAAAAACATATTCCTGAGTAAAAGCGGATTTAACTTGCTTTATAACATGTCTAGTGGCATGTTTTATATTATATTATGTTTTATATTAGAATACTTTCACTCTACCCGCGAGTATAATATATAACTACGTTATATCTATCCTACCTTTTCTGGGGCTTATTGAGGTCTTATACCTTGTGGTCACCTAGAGGAAAGTAATTAATTCACTGGTGCAGACCCACGTGATATAAAGGCTCTTGGGATGCAAAGCAGTGTAAACCGAGTAAACTATGTCCTGAGGCCTTGCTCTGTTGAATGAAGCAATGTTCAGAATACTTGTATTGTCACAATCCATGATGTCATTGTTATGCAATTTGATATCTCAGTATAATATGTATGATGTCACAATACATTTACATTTTAATATCTAAACAAAGTAATATCCCAGTGCATTACACAGACAGAAACAATGCTAATGGTAATGTAATCCAGCCCAATGTTTACATAATATATTGGTATATAAGACTGAACCCAAATCCTAATATATTAGGTAAATTTACGATATTCTAATATATTGCATACCGTAATAGCAATTAATTGAAACACTCTAGCCTCTACAGGAAAGTTACACACAACTGAATACAGGACACACAAAAGTCCCAATATCATTGAGATAGTCCCTTTTTAAGAGTTATTTTTCACCATCCTGCCTTTTTATCCCAGTATAATGCTTTTGTCCTTAACACCAGGGAACTGTCCATAAAAAATGTAGCACCAGTGCATCATTAGACCTATTTGCACAAGGTTCAGGGTACTATGACCATGCAACAGTGTTATTTCATGGTCATTGGCAGGCAGCCTGGCAAGCAATCACCGTATTTCTGGTGGACCCACCCTTTTTATGGGCAAGTCCACATCCTTTGGACAGCACAAGTGATCAGGGCTGCCATCAGAAATGTTGGGGCCCCTGACACAGCTCAAGGTCTGCAGTGCCGCCGTGTTTACATTAAAAGGCCTGCAGGGACAGGCTAGACACCAGAACCACTACATTAAGCTGCAGTGGTTCTGGGGACTATAGTGTCCCTTTAATGTGAGGTAAATTAGAGATTAGTGCCACGAATAATATACTAGATTGCCTACTTACAACCAGATGAGGATGATGATGGGCTCTAGCTGCCGTCTGGCTCCACTGGTCTGGTGTACAACAGGCTCTCTAGAGGCGGTTTGTAACTGGTCACAAAAATCACTGTTCTGGGAGAACGGGAAGCAGCTCAATTTTTTTGAGGGCCCTTTACACAGCTCAATGTCTGGGTCCCAGGGTCCACCTTCATGTTCCACCAATGAGTTTGTTCACAGGGAGTGGAGTGTGTGTGTGGGGGATGTCTTGATGTGTGTAAGGAATGCATTGTGTGAATCTGTGTTTGTATGTGTAAGGGCTGCAAGATGAGTTTGTGTATGTATGGGATGCAGTGTGTGCGTCTGTAAGGGATGCATTGAGTGTTGCTGTGTGTAAGGGATGCATTGCTTGTGTACGTGTATCTGTGTGTAATGCATTGTGTGTTTTTCTGTGTGCAAGGGGTGCATTGTGTGTGATGGATGTCAATCTCCTTCTCCCCCCTCTCCCTCCAATTTCCTTCTTCTCCCCCTCCCCCTCCAATTTACTTCTTCCCCCCTCCAATTTCCTTCCTCCCGCCTCAAATTTCATTCCTCTCCCCCCCCCATTTCATTCCTTCCTCCCCCTCTCCTCAAATTTCATTCCTTC
>OW240916.1:150374774-150470522 GCA_933207985.1 Pelobates cultripes | reverse complement strand
GGAAGATGTCATCTTCCGGCTCCGGCATCAGTACGGTGCGAGAGGGAGCTGAAGAGGAAGCACACAGAGAGTGCTCCCTCACGCGGCGGCCCGCCGGGTGACTGCAGGGCCAGCCTCTGGGGGGCCCTGAGGTGACCGGCTGCTGGGCCCCCCAGGAGAAGAGGCTGGCCCTGTGGGTACATACCGGGTCGCAGGGCCCCCTGCGACCCTGTATGTACTCACTGAATGTGGGGCCCGGACGACCTGAGCAGTCCAGGCCCCCCAGGACCGCCGGGCCCATGACAACCGTTACGGTTGTCATGCCCTGATGGCGGCCCTGCAAGTGATGCTTCTTTTACCACACCCACCAGCTTCCCGCCTTACGGGACATTGATTTTGAGGGTATGTGAATATGCTAGGAGTAAAATGACATCTCAGGCCAGGAGCCATGATTGTTACAGATAACCGATTAGTGTTTATTACAATTGTGTGTTATTATCCTTGGTTTTTTTAACATGTGGAAAATAGCAGATTTGTGTATTGTATTGTTTAGTTTGGTTTTTATATTAACTCTGTAGATTGGTTTTATATCTCCTTGAACAAAACCTTATATAAACATTTTTTCAACATTTTATGTTGCTACAAAATGGTCTCTTAAACGTGCAGAGCTAGATATGACATCATACTTTTTTTTTTATAAACTACCTTAAAGAACATCTGCAGTTATGTCTGCTGTTTAATTTCATTGTTTTAATTGCATTCAAGCAATCCATTTGTAAGATTTTTAACATTCAAAATGTTATATGCACAGTAGAAATACTCAGTTTTCTGAACTGTATCTTTGGATGTTTTTAGCTAGTGGGTTTAAAGTTCACAGCATGTATAGAAAACATTCAAATCCCAATTCAATACATGTATCCAGAAAGGCTCACAAAATGCCAGAAGGCCTGCTAGGCTGGTCTGAAACATGACCACATCACACTAGAATTAGTCATATAAAATGTTAAGGTCGTATTTTATTTCTAATGCTTAGCAGATGGGTCTGGCTTAGGTGGGGGAATAGCTGTCTTTTAAATTTTTTGGAAATGCTAGAAGTTGGACAGGATATGCATTTGTGCATATGTATTCGAATGTTGTTGATATCAGCTATTAAATACCCCACGGGACACAATAAAATTCCATTAGCTCTCTCAAAAAAGTTAAACTTTACAAAATTAACTGTTTTATATAAAAATGCATTGAAGGTACATCTTGTTCTCTGACTGGTTATCTAAAAAATTTCCTTTATGGAGTCATTTGTCATTTGTTTTATAGCATTTTAAATGATTATTTTCTAGTCCTATTTGTACATTAAACATGAACTGTAGGACTTTTATTACATCCCTGATAATATGTTCAAAAATAAAAATATTTAACCCCTTAAGAACAAATTACATTTCATGCCTTCCATCACAAACTGGACCATAATGACCCATCATCTGTTTATGTAGCCATGCAGATATAACGTGAGCTGAACATGTTAGTTTAGGATAGAATCTTTAAATCTAGATTGCTCTGATGGAGTTATATAATAATTGGTCCTTAGATGGTTGAATATGCCACACATGGGTCTCAAAAAGGAATCGTTCTTTTTAAGTTGGATTTTTTGACTTTTTTTTTTCTTTTGTAGACATATTTCGGTAGCAGCTAAAAACTCATTTACCAATAATGCATGCCGATTTTCTTTCAAGGAGATTGGGATTAAATACACTACCGACAGAAAAAAATTTATTCTGAAAAGAATAACATTTAAATAGGAATATAGTTTAAGTTTAACAATTATAGGAATAATATAAATTTTTGTATCTCTTAACAAGTTGGTTAAAATAAATATCTATAAAGGAAAAATAACTTCTTGGGTGGAAGCAGACAGATGCAAATTAAAACTAGAAAAGCTAAAATTTCTGGGGAAATTGTGTGAAGTGTTCTTGCCTCCACCAGTAGTCTACAACTGGAGTGGGCGGAGTAACTGTAAACCATACATTTATAAAAATATTAGCAGGTGTTCAAAAGGCCCTGTCTATGACATCACTTGCTGCTGCAGCCTGGCACAGGTCAGAGTATTTTGGCGGTTGCCATCTTCAAACGGTCGTATTTTAAAAACCCTATAAATCCTACAGCGAAGAGCTTTATATTGTGAGAATCACAAGACCCAGACCTACATTTTGATGCATAGTATGTCTCTGAAGTATTAAAAATGAAGGCACAGTAGTAGTTTAGAAAATGCCCTTCAAGTTTGAGCTGGCTAGAGTGGAGTTTCTATGAATGTCAATGGACGGCATGAGTTGCAAACAAATGGTCATATTGTGAAAACTATCAGGACTATGGCTTAGCCGTGGACATTTTTAGTGGCAGCAGGGATAGCTGAACGTTTTGATGTAAGATTTGTGTAGGTGGGCTTGGAAATGAGGGAGTGGTGGCAGTTTAGAAATCATGTCCTGATTTTTCAGCTTTGCCAGCTCCCACTCTAGCTTTGCCATTCATTCCTATGGGACCAATTTCACCACAACAACGACGATATTCCGTGGACCATTCGGCGAAACGTTCCACAAAGTAATAGCAATCCAATCAGTATATAACTGTCTATGTAGTGTAAAAACTGTGGGAGGAGTTAGGGTGGTAAATTTGGCTATAATAATAATAATAATAATAATAATAATAATAATATATATGTGAGATAACATTAAGTGGTCTTGCTATGCAAGAACACTTAATAATAATATATATGTGAGATAACATTAAGTGATCTTGCTATACAAGAACACTTAATAATATATATGTGAGATAACATTAAGTGGTCTTGCTATGCAAGAACACTTAATAATAATAATAATAATATATATGTGAGATAACATTAAGTGGTCTTGCTATGCAAGAACACTTAATAAAGTCAGAAATAATATATATAGAGTCAGAGAAAAAGAAGATAAAATAGTTTTAAATAGAAGTTGGCACTCGCTTCCCTCATCCGTTAAATGCTCACCCAGTCTTCACTCCTTCAAAAAAATTGTTAAAAACCCACTTCTTCATAAAAGCGTATCAATTAAACTGTTAATAGCTCCTGACTGATTCCTCTTTTGCAACTATCACTAGTCTAATACTATCCTTACCTTTTTGTGTCATTTTACCCCACTCCATCTAGCATGTAAGCTCATTGAGCAGGGCCCTCAACCTCTTTGTTCCTGTGTGTCCAACTTGTCTGGTTACAACTACATGTCTGTTCGTCCACCCATTGTAAAGTGCTGCGGAATTTGACGGCGCTTTATAAATATCATAATAATAATAATAATGTATTAATTAATTAAGTAAATATTACTTTAAAAAGTAAAATCTAGAAACAATAAGTCAAATATCACAAAATACAAAATGTGGCACAAAATCCTATTTAAGAGGGCTAAAGAACATAAAGTTGGAGATACCATGTACTCATTTTGCCTAGAAATTACATTGAGAAGGTCAAGTGTGTAATGCCAACATCCCATCTGAAAAAAACAAATATATCACAGTATGTCAGGAAACAAAGAAAAATGATAGAACTATTACACAAGAAAGTGTATATTCATAAAAATAACAAAAATTATCCCAGATAGTCCTAAACAATCTGCAGACAGATGATCTAAAAAATTATAGAAAATAATGCAACAACACCAATGTGTTGTAGGTGTTTTATGTGTGTTGGGTATAAATTGAAAAAATCTCCTTATGTGAATATGTGTATGCTATATGTGAGATATATGAGATATGATGCAGAGTGTATCATGTGATGATTTACTACAACCATCTCATTCTTGTTTGCCCTCTTTCCCTCTATCACCAATTTTTATGCCACTTTCATTAGCCTCAACTCACAATTTCTATATTTTTGCTTGCCGAACTTCAAAACAAATGCACCTACACATCTCAATATGACATCATTAGAAGGGTTAAAAAAACAGTGTCCCTTTAAGAGCTGTCAGAATTTGTTAAATAACACCCTGAAAGTGGTACAGCAGGCGAAACGTATCTCTACAGTTGTTGCATAGTGCTACCTTGATGGTACACTGAAAAATCTGTAGACATTGTAAAGTCATTATTATATTATGATGTCATATATAAAATATCCATTGTAACTTACACACAGCAAATTTACTAGGCACATTAAACTGCCACATAGGGACTGATATAGTATTTAGAAACGTGTAATATGTCTGCAAGTGTAAATCACTGGATATTTGTGTCTTGTAAAAATGAAAATATACCATTTCCAGAATTATAAAACTTGTCAAACTTAAAATTAATGTTCAAAAAAGGGTCCTGAACATTTATATTCCTATATAGATTTTGTTCTTTGTTTGTTTTTTAATGAATATTACTCCATTTCATCTTAAATTATGTTTTGTAATTTGAATACAAACACTCCTGATAAAAATATATAAATATATTTTATATTTATATTTGAGTATGGTGGTTCTGTTTATTTAAACTAAGAATTTCCTCTCTCCCCGCAATAATAAAAAAATAACAAAAATATGATGAGTAGAATAAGAACTGCTTTTAGCCATTAATTTAATATTAGCATTACAAATTGTAAAATATTTTTCTATTGTAACACTTAAACAAACATTTTTGGTTGCATACATTTTCACCCCTCTCAGACAATACAACAGGAACTCAGTTACATGCACTTTGGTAAATCCCCGCTCAGGTCCCAAATAGTATTTGCTCGGGGCGGGGCCGGACAGCCAAGATGGCCAGACGCATTCATTTTCAGCTCCAGCAAAACCGTGCTAAATCTCAGCTGTTACTGCCCACAACTGTCAGGGCAGAAGCTCGAAACAAGTGGTAAACAGACACGGTATTGAGTGGGATCTCAGGAATGCCCGATTTCCACCATACGACCGAGCACTCCACGACGTCTGCGTCTGCGGCCTAACGAGTGTGACGGCCTAATGGCCGGGAGGGTCGGCTGCTCTCCCGCTGCAGGGCTCGCACTGAATAGCAACACACAAGAAATCCCGCAACTGCCCTCATTGGACTGACAGTGGTCATCTAGGTCCCCACTGGCTGGCTATCCTTACTCATGTAAAAACATTGAGAGCGAAAGCTCCCTACATGAAAGATGCTGCAGATTGTGGCAAGATAGCGGCCGTGCCTTTCTCTCATGCATCTACCACTGTGCAGACCCTGTCAGCATGTTGTGATTGAGGGGTGGAGCCTTTGAGGACACTGGATGAAATCTTCTCACACTTCTGGGATACCCTAGAGAAGCGCATTGCACAAATCAATTCACTACCTGAGACCTGTGGGAACAGTGATCAGGAGGTGAGCGAGTTCCTTTTGGGCATCGCAATCCTGCAGCCTCCAAAATCCCGCACCGTTTGCCCACCTGGGCTGATGGGTATCAGGGGATATCCCCTTAAGCGTAAGCCAAGTAGACGGAAGACTTACCGCCATTGGCAGCTACGTAACACCAAAGTCTCCTGTCAATCGAGATACGGAAAGGACTTGGGCTTTCATGAGCACCAGGTTCATGGTACCATGATGCTGACCTCAGTTGGCCTGGGGCTTGAAGGTGGCTTTGCCTTATGCCCTTCGTGATATGCCCATTTCACTCCAGATATCAGTTCAATGTCTTTACCAGTAATGGGCATTGGCTGAAAGGAATCTTGCCTAACTGGATAACTTTAAAGTCTCCATTTAGCACTCTCTACTAACTGTGGACACAATCCTGCTTCTTTGGGGCCTCCTATGTCTTTATTTGATGCCTCTATGTTCTTCATGTTTTTATTATTTACATTTTTTATTTTCCTTTGCACCTTGCTTTTTCATCTTCTATAGTGCAATATTGTTATCCAGACAGCGTACCTCAGAGGGGCATGGCTCTCAGTCATGTTTTAACAGCATTTTTGTAAGACTCACACCTGTGGCGTATACATGACCCATGGGGCCCCGGTGCAAATATTGATCCGTGGGCCCCCCCCCCTGGGCACGGGCCAGGCCACAACACATGGCGGTGGGCACCTGGTCGCAGGGGTTACAGGGCTGCGACCCCTGCGACCGCGGTATGTACGCCAGTGCATGCAGATGCACACACACTTAAAGGACCACTACAGACACCCAGATCACATGAGGGTTAATCCAGCCTCTAGTGGCTGTCTCACTGACAGCCGCTAGAGGAGCACACTGAACGTCCATAGGAAAGCATTGAGTAATGCTTTCCTATGGGCGGTTTGAATGCGTGCGCGGTCGCATTCGGAGCTGAGAGGTTGAGGGATCCCCAGCGCCAAGGGAGTCCGGCGCTGGAGAAAGGTAAGTGCTGAAGACACACACACTTACAGACGCATACACACTAGCTAACAGACACACACATTTACTGACAGAGACACAGTCAGCGACAGACATACATACACACCTCACTTACATGTAAAAACATACACTCTCACACAAACACACACACTCACTAACAGACATCAAACAGACTCACTAACACACACACTCAGTAAGACATACACACAGTAACACACTCACTGACACCTTACCAACAGACACACACACTAACACTACACAAACACTCACCTAACACTACACATTTTGTGTTTTTTTAATGTAATCCCCCCAGCCTCCTACCTTTGAGTGCTGGGGACTCCCCTGAAGTCCAGTGTGCTGCTGGGCTCCTGGGCGGTGGCTTGTCGAGATGTGCTGCCATGGTGGGAGCACTCTGTTCTGAGTGCCTCTCTTCAGTTCTCACAAGGGATTGCCGGGCTACCGAAGATGACGCCATCTTCCCTCGCCCGTATCAGCGGGTGCGCGAGTTTCGAAGAGGAAGCACTGAGTGCTCCCTCGCGCGCCCGCCTGCCCGACCGGCCACCCGCCCGCCGGGGTCAGCAGGGCCAGCCTCGGGGGGGCCTGGGGTGGTCGGCTCCTGGGCCCCCCAGGGGAAGAGGCTGGCCCAGTGGGTACACACCGGGTCGCAGGGGCGACCCTGGTATGTACGCCACTGACTCACACCAGTGTTGAGTCTTATACAGTATTACCTGTCCACATGCAATAGCCAATACCCAGTGGCATTTAACCTATAGGTTTATATAACTAATCAGCATGTTTTTTTAATATTCCCTTTTTATAAGCAATCTCCATGCCTAGTAGTTCTTTTCATTTGCAAGGTATCTAAGCTACCTTTACTAGGCATGCATGTCTCAGTTGTTCATTAGCATGTATTTTGTTAACTATTTTTCTTGTTCAAAAAATGGAAAAATAAGTGCAGTTTATCACATATATGCATACCTTTATCTTGATATTTCCTCACGTCTTATATATGTTAATACTGCAGCATGTACGTAACTCAGCACTTCATATATAAAGAATGTAAAAAAAATAGTTTTTGCTCACTTGTGCCATTACAGAGAGCATATCAGACTGATCCCACCCATAAGGGCAGTCCAGAACCGAAATGCCAGCAAATTGTCTGCACGAGTGATACAGCAACCCAGACGATCGTTTCGGCCTTCTTTGGGAATCGTCAGTGAGGTGTAGCTGACACCCCTCTAGGCACAGTGAGCACGGGGTCCACATCCGGATTACACTTTTAACTTGGGGAGGCCATTTTTTTTTTTTTTATGCAATAAAAATTTAGTATATGAGAACCCTGAAACTCAGTAGCTTGACCTTTGATAAATCCCTGCTCAGGTCTCAAAATAAACAGACTAATATGCAAATGGCCCTGGTTCATTTTGTAATGGCACAAGATAAGCTAAGACCAGCTTGAGATCTGAGAAGGTACCCACCAAAGGGCAGACTATTTGGGCTGTTTGTCTCAGTATTCTCTTGCACCCTGTTTTTTCCTCTCAGTCAATACTTCCAGGTTTATTCACTAAGTGAGAATTGTCAGGAATTCAAAGTTAATTTAAAATTTAGAGTCAAAATAGGTAAATGGAAACATTCTCCATGTAAGCTAAGCTTCCTGGCTACGTCGGCCTTAAATTTGAAATTCCCTCTGCATTCACTTTGAATTCTTGACAATTCCCCACTTCAGTGTACAACCATCTTTGTCTAAGAGTATTTTAAAATATCAGTGCTATTCAGGGATAAAGTGAGAATTGCGGTGAAATTAAAGTGAATTCAAAGCAGACTTAAATTTTAAATTTTTGGGACTTAAATTGTGAATTAAATTTTCTTCACTTTAGTCAATAATCATGTAAGTCTCCACTAGCTTTGCACATCTGTATCCTGCAACTGATGAAAATTCTATCTGGCAAAATTGCTCTGTTGGGTTGGAAGAGAACCATTGGTGAATAGCAATTTTCATTCACAATGGGATTGAGGTTTGGTCTTTAATTGGGCTATTATATGACATTCAAGTACTTTATTTTAAAACTTACCTGTGTAACCTTGGCTGATTGTTTATAATTCTGAAAGAAGGTTAAGAGCAGTTCAATATTGTTCAGACCAGAGAGGCTTTTTTATACATTTGCCATGTGTTGCAACTAAATTTGAACAAAAAAGAGATTTGGCAAGGCATTTTCACCATCATGTCTCTATGAAGCATAGAGTTTGGATCACACAGGTCACAGTTGTTCTATTTTTCAGCTTTTTATGTTTTCAGCTTCTTAAAAGTTTTCATTGGTCTCTTATCTTTTAAAGGAGAGCTCTTTTCTAGCAGATTAAAGATTGCACCATGTTTTCAATAATGGTTTTAACAGGGGATTTCAAGTTTGGAATATGATTCATAACCTGACACAGATGAATTATTTTCCAAAACTTTATCCAGAACTTGCTTTGATTGCATTGTGGTCCAATTGTTTGTTTTTTTTCTTTAGATTTGCTCTGTAAGAAATCTAGGACTTTCAAAAAAGGCAAGTTTTTAAAGGGAATTGGCTTGCCTCAGAGTGTAACATGGGTTAATATTTGTGCAACCAACATATGTTGTTCGTTTGTGTGTTTTTTTATTTCACTAACGTTTGTGGCATGATAAAAATATTTTTCACCTTCAAAGTGTTTGGTATATTGTTCAAAATGCCTGTAAAATTCATTTTAATTTAAGGCTGTAAACTACAAAATGTGGAAACATCCATGGATCAAATAGTTACACAATGCACAGTTTGTTCATTACAGTGCATGTGGATATGACATAATAAGACAATGTCAGACATAGCATGGTCAACCATAAGTTATCATTCTTAATATCTAAGAATATGTATGCTATTGCAGTTACAATATTATTTGAAGACATTAAAATTAAGCTGACCTAAAGCTATCCTGTTCAGGAGAGGATATATATTGTTTTAGGATGACACAATATGTTCCTTTTATGACACATTTATAAAGGTTTACATACTTACAATGGGGTGCAGAGGATACTTGTACTCCATAACCAATAGAGCGAGCCTAGTGGTTATGGTACTTGGAACATTCCTTTACATATAAACTAAAAAAGTAAATTAGTGACATTTCCACATACAGTGATATAAGCAAAACAGCCATGTCAATTCATCAGCAACATTTCAGGCCATTTTAATTATTAATTAGTAATCCAGGGTTTCATCTGACCTTTCACCAGCTACTGCACTATAAAGGTCATGGCACTGTTACTTGTTGGGGAGGTAAGAATTTAGAAAAGAATGCCAATACTATTGCTAGAACCAACCATGAATACATAGATGGTGCTGTTGTAATGATGATGTATCACTTCGGAGTGCCCTGGGAATATTTAAATTAAACTTCAATATTTCAAGCATTTTCTAATTCTAGGTCAGACTTCATGAAATGCAAGACCTAAAATTGTACGGTTAATATCAACTTTTCTATTTTATTATCATCCCAGCTCTTGAAAAGACTGTCCTTATAATTAAAAGCAGACCTTTTCCCACATTTTATCTCCAGGCTCCTAAATACCATAATGCTTGGATGATCAGAATTTAAGGAGACAACTGAATTTACACAAGATGATTGCGTTTGAGTTTAGAAAAAAAAAATGTAACTGACAACACAAATATGTTATGGGTTTCAACATGCTTCTAAGACAGCACCTCAAAAATATGAATGAAGTCACAGAATCCACTGGGAAAGATACCATTCACAAGACTCACTAGGTCAAAGATTTTTAGATAAATAGCATCAAAGCCACATACATGTGTATAACTTCTGGGTTTAATTTCAACAACTGTACATGAACAACTGCAGTTACCCAGTCTGAAAAAAGACAAAACACATATGTTTGAAAAACTCTAACTGAAATCACTAATCCAACTTGGTGGTCTCTAGATGTCACAAATACATTTGGTGTTAATGTGGAATTTGTTGAGATGATAAATCAGTATGTTTGTATTGAAATGAACACATTTCACTGTGTTCCTTTTTAAAATGTGACATTTGATTTTTGACATAATTTTATAATAAGTAAAATGTGTCTAACTTGAACTTCTAGAACATTGCTCAACTTGAGGTTGGTTGGATACAGCCTTCAAGTATAATTTTCACAGTCTTTTATCATTGCTAAAAAGCTTATTACATCCCACAGATTACGCCAATTTAAAAGTTATCCACCCTAGTTCAAAAGCACCTAATATAAATGAAATCATATGTTGGTTTGGATATTAAAAATTCTAAGAAAAGTATGCAATGAAAGTAGTTATAGATTAAATATAACAATATATGTGCTCATTTATGCTACCATAGTTATAGGGTTACTCCAAACTCCAGTGATTTGAAGTGACCATGGTGCTTGGAGTCTATATGCAGTGTTTTATTCTGGCAGAAACACTAAGCTTCCATTAGCCAACACCGAACTCTTGTCAATTCTGTGAATATTTAGCATCTGTCATCAGAACGCATAGAAAGGTGATGACAGAGAGCCCTAAGCCCATCACTAATATCCCTCCCCTCCACCAAGAGACGTGATGAGCCATCAGCAGAGGAAGATTAGGCTCGACTTGGACCTGTCCTCGATGCTGGAATGGAGGTAAGTAATTGCTTTTTTTGGTGTGGCCATTAAGAGTTGCTCATACCAAAAACAATGTTTTCTTAAATTATTGTATATTGGTTGGAGTAACCCTTTAAATTGGAAAAAATACTACAATAAGTCAAGGTCTGTGTATGTGCACAGAGGTAAAGTTCAATGGTGGCCCACCAGGCCCTGATCCTCACACCACCAGACACTTATCAGAGGCTTAAGGGACATCTTGGCTTGGTGAGCTGCCAACAAGGCCCAAAAGCAGTCAAAGATCGAGTCCAAGTGCTGCAAGTACGGCATGGTACTCCTCCCTAGGTTGCATCAGTTCTGAACCATGAGGAAAAGCATATTCACCATCTTGCAGAAACATGCCACGTTCTGAGTCAGAACAGGTAATATGGGTATCAAAGATCTTTGTTTGTATGTCGTATTAGCCAGTGGTGACCAGGATAAACCCCGCCGGTACAAGGTGGGGGAATGGTGCTATGATATATTCCTATGGTAGTGCAACTAGGCATCAAACTGGGTGCTGCCGCCTCACTGGATCCTCCGGTAGTAGCAACTTAGGTAAGCAGCTTGAAGGATATTAGGCACATAAAAGAAAGAAAATACAGAGGCACAAAGGGAAAAGAGACAGTCATAAAGAATAAGATAGTCATAAGGCTGCATCACTCCCCACATGGTTCTAAAACCATATATATGAGAGATTGAGGAAATGTTGGAAAGAATGCTAGGGTTACAAAATGTACGAAGACACATGTAAGAGGAGTGAGGAATGGGTTTGATAGGGCAGAGAAGAGAGAAAAATTGTATTATGAGATCGAAGCAAAAGGAGATGTATGAGTGAAGTACAGTTTGTTTTTTAAAAACTTTATTTTTGCATTGACAGATTAATAGTGCAGTTGCATATGCCATGGCTTATGCAGAAGCTGTCAACCATAAGTGTAGTAGTCATAGTATATTGCATATTTAACAGGATTTTCGGTGAGGCGTACAGTACGGCATTAGTCAGGGTGCCAGTAGTAACATTCTGTCAGTATTTTAACGGTAATATGAACATTACAGTAGGTAATTATTACCAGAAGACTTAGAAATGAAGAGAAAACACAACAAAAACAAAAAGGAAAATAAAATTAAAGGCTCAGCATTTCCTAGGGGGTATATATCATATCTCTGTGGAGATGCTAGGGTATCATATGGGTGGATGTATGTGTGGGTTTGCTTCCACAGCTCCCATACTTTGGTGAAGGTGGGGATGGTATTTCGGACTTGGGCAGTTAACTTGCCCATGATATAGTTATCCCTGATTTTTGTGTGTACTAAGGTCATGCTAGGTAGGTCCGGGCTAGCCCATTTTTGCGACAATGCCCTTCCTGCTGCCAGGTATATCATATTAAGTAATTTCTGCTCATGTCGGTTAAGTCCTTCCATGAGTTTGGACAACAGACAACCCCATGGGTCCAGTGTCATCCTTCTCTGTAATACCCGGGAGCTAAGGGTTACCACCTTTTCCCAGTAGGCATTTATGTTCGGATGTTGCCACCACATGTGTATGTAGCTGCCTTTGTTGCCACATAGGTGCCAACATGGGTCTGTGGTGTTTAACTTCATGTGGTAATGTTTTACCGGTGTTGTGTACCATCTAAAGAGTGTCTTGTAGCATTGTTCTTGGAATGTGACACACATTGACACTTTGGTGCATGCCTCCCAGATTTCCTTCCAGTCTATTCCCTCAAGAACCTCTCCCAGGTCGACTTCCCAAGTATCTGTGTATCTGAGGGTTCCCCACTCCCCTGACTCCGAGCTAATGTGTTGGTATAAGAGCATGATAAGTTTGGTCTGGGTCGTTTCCTCGTAGCAGAGCTTTTCGAAGAATGAAGTACAGTTTGTGGCACAAAAAAGGGCAGTGCACACACCATATCTGACACCTGAGTTGTCAGGAATAATGAAAAATTCTCTGCAATTCAGTTGAAATATTGAAACGTAGTGAGCAGCAGCCTGTTCATGTACACTGAACAATGTATTGGAACCAAGTGATAAAGTGGAAGAAAAGTATGAGAGGCAGAGCACTGACCCAGCAACGAATTGGAAATAGGAGTGAGATGCACACCAAGACAATGCATCCTTACTACTAATGAATTGGTGTCATAAGCTGAATAATCCTAATAACTTGTAATATGTGATTTACTATATATATTGTAGTTCTGCACTCATATATGTCCTGATAAAAGTTCACACAGTTTAACTGAAACATTTACTATTGTTATTTGGATTTATGTACTAACAAAGAAGACTGAATAAAGAAGACCTTGAGTGCTAGCATGAATTTGGACTATTATATATATTGTAGTTCTGCACTCATATGTCCTGATATATATGCAAATTTAAAGATTTATGAATGAAACATATTTTACAGAATAAAGCCACAAGGTCCATGAACATACAAATAAAACAGAAAGCAATCATACATGGAATTGTTATAGGATCATGTTCAGTTCCAAAACAAACAATACTGATAAAATGTACTAAATGAAGGATAGAATATAATCTAATAAAAACTCTGTATTATTTTACACTAAAACAAACTGTAAATACCCTTAAATAACCCCAGTTATAGTACAGTTTCCTACAATAAGCAGTCACTTTTAGATTTGTTATTGTGCAAAGATTGGGATGAAATATCTCCCTAAAAACATTTTCATGTACAGAAATAATCACTGTAGCTAAACTCAAGAAGCAGCAATTGCCCAGAGCACTTGCATTGCAAATATTTATCATTGAGCTGCATTGGGAAGTCTGTGATTGGACAGACACAGAAAGTCTGGGCTGGGAAGAAGGGGAGGGCTTGCAAAAACAGCAAGCTGCTTGAAAAATATACATTTTGCAAGCTTTACAATTGGATTTAAATATATCCACAAAGAAACCAAACACTTAAAATGTAACAGGACCAGTTGTCTGACTGACAACCAGGGAGGTATAACCAGGTTAATTTATAAAAGTGCCAATTTTTTTATTGAAAATTACAGTTTTTGCAAAATGAGCACGCACCCTTAACACACAAAGCACTTCAGCAAGCTAAAGAGCTTTAGGGGTGTGGAGTACCCTCTTTAAAAACTAAACACGCCATTTACTAAATTTAACTTATCTCTAAACTCAATAATCCTAAACACCTCTATTCCCAAATGCTAAATGTATCCCAACTTTAATCCTAAAATGTAGTTATTAGAAATGGATTCATTTTTAGACATCTCATGCCTGCCATGTCCAGTTAATAAAATGAATTTACCTCACTTTATCTGTATCCTTCTATTTCATGGGGAAATGGGGGAGGGAATTTGCTGGGGCACCTTAGAAACCTGTGCCTACAGACATCTGGAAAGTAAATTCAGCCCTGCTGAAACTGCTTTCTGTGGGCATTGTATATTCCTCTAAAGATGCCCATCTGCGGAATAGGGCTTTAACTGTAATAAACATTGATAGATCTATTGAACGACCCCAAGCCACCTCCAATGGTGGGAGGTGGGGCCTTTTTATTTTTCAAACTAAATGGGGGTAAAACTAATGCTAGTAATCTATTTTTACCTATTGAGGGCTTTGCACAAAGTGACTTACATAGTGAGAAAAAACCCTGATGAAGGATTTCCCATACTACACAACTTCAGTCAGAGAGCTCTGATTGGTTTCCTCATCAGCACTGGCAAACAAGTCTTACAACTTATCTTGAGACTTGCATGGGGAAATTCCCACCATTCTTTAGATTGAGGCCACCATTCAATGTCTACAGGGGTGACCTATGCCTATTGACAGCACACTGCTGGCAGGCCATTTAGGGCACACAGATAGCTTGGGGGAAAATCCCCAATTCCCGAAATTTCATAACTTGCAAATTTTAGTTTCAGTTTTGCTAATTTTTAATCTATTTACCACAATTCACTGTTTAGTTAATCAATTTAGACAAAATAAACACTTGTGCCTGATTCTAAAGTTCAAATAGCCCTCAGTAGATCGCACCCCCACATTACCTTCATGAAGGTATGTTTTGTAATTCATCCATCATGTTTTTCAGTAATTCATCAGTCTTTCAATTTACAGGGACTTTTCAGCTTACAGCAAACAAAATTGCAAATACACTTTTATTCCTCTCAATTAATGTACTCAGCGTGAATTTTCCTCTCTTAGTCAGTTATTTTTCTGCTGCTTAAGCAAGATTGATGTAAGCCCTCAAGCCATGTTCGCCAATTATTAATGCCATGTCTACACATGTAGTGTGCAGATGCAGAAGGTAAGAAAACAGGTTAAAAATGTTAAGCCCTGACAGCACCAGTCACATTGGGTGCATTCATATACTAGTATTTACATTCCTTATAGGTTCCATTCCATAAACTCGGAAAACATCTTTCAACACCCATGTATAAAAGTTTTAATATAAAATGCGTCTTATTATACAATATGATTATATATTAATTTGAAGCATTGCAATGCTTCATCCTTTTGGTGCTACTCTAAATTTACAATCATTTGCTTGATCCCATTTTATTACCCCATAATTTTCGTATCAAAAATACATCATATACTTTAAAGGAGTCGAGAGAACTCTTCTCTCCTGGTCACAGTGACCTGTAGATTATTAAGTTGCTATATTAAAACTTTTTTCTTCTTAGGTAAACTTTGGCACATCAACTCACATGAAATATCTATGATGCTGATTATGGTTTAATAACATGTGAACAAATAAAAATTATTATTGCAACATGTCTCCAGTATCATTTTATCTCTGCTGGCACACATTACAACCACTTGAGAATGTGCATACTTAAAGGGACATCTCATTGAAGCGGTCTGGGTGCAGTATATTGCAGGGTTAAAACTGCATCTTGTGACTGTCTACCAGACAACCACTAGAGGCACTTCCTGCTGTTTACCTCAGTGAAACAACGCTGAACATCCTCATGCTTCACATGAGGACGCCCGGCATCTTCAAAATACCCATAAGAAACCATTAATTTACTGTTTTCCTATGGGGAAGGTCTATAGGGAAGCCCTAGAAGCCACTAGAGTAACTTATTGCTCTTTAACTCAGTGAAACAACGTTGAACATCCTAACACTTCACATGAGGACGTCCAGCGTCTTTAAAATACCCATAGGAAAGCATTAATTTACTGTTTTCCTATGGGGAAGGCCTAGTTTGCGTGCAGCCCTCACTGCACATGCACATTATGTTTCCCCATCGGCTGATGTTGGAAGAGAAGTTTGACCCAGCACTAAGAGACTTTTGTATTCGTAACACTATGGTGTTTCTTTTTAGAATAATTTTTAGATTCACCTTTGATTTTATTGGCAACGTGAATTCATCCCAGTGCTCTGTCATTGGATTCATTTGCTACATTTTGCCTTTTGCCACACCATTTGATAAACCAATTCCATCTTAATCAGACTGATTTGTGGATTGACTTGTTCTTTCATTGTTTTGCCTGTACCATCTTTATGTTCTATTTCTTCATTGTTCTTGTTTATTCATTGACAGTCTTAACTCTTCACCAAACCACTTAAAAAGGCTATTTTGTTGACCAGGGTCATTACTGTTCTGCATATTTTTTGACTTTGTTATCTTACATTGTTTCTCTACTTTGTCCTCAGAAAGCAATGACTTATTTTGCCCGAATCTTTATCTGTTCTCCTCAAGGTTTGATTCCAATGCTTTTTAAACAGAATTTAGGTAGCCTGTAACTGCTGCTGTGCCTCACTATGTCTGAAGGACACTGTAAGCTAGGGGTAGACAACCTTCAGCACTCCAGATGTTGTGGACTACATCTCCCTCAATGCTCTTACAACTATAATGTTGTCAAAGTATCAGGGGAAATGAAGTCCACAACATCTGGAGTCCCTGGCACCGTCCCTCCATTCAGTGTGAAGCCATTTTGGAGCAGTTTAGCACTGAATAATGGTCCCAGGCACCCCAAAACCCTGCCTACACTGGATTCATGGCTAAGGCAGAGATTACACACTTCCTTCTAGCCAAACCAAATTATACCAGCAATGGGCTTAACAAAGTCAGCTGACACTCTCAGCCAATCACAGCCACATATTGCTGCTCAGGCTAATGCTTCATGATCAGTCCAAGCAGCACAGAGGGGATGAGCTGCTGAGGACTCTTGTATACCATTAAAACATTAAAAACAGTTTAACAATAAATAGATGAATGGTGCCAGGGGACATCAGACACTGTAGCCACTTCAATGAGATGAAGCAGTTACAGTGCCTCCAGTGTCACTTTCACGAGACTATAATTCAGTGTGATTGCAATAGTGGCTCGAATTGTGGATTGACACACATTGGAGGTAAAGGCTTATATTAGAATGCAATGTTGGTAACTGCTTGGTAATGTTTTCTAACCTTTGGATGCTTTTAATTTAATCATCTAAACATCTAGTGTAAACCATGATTTCATTGTTTGCATTGCTTTGCTCACAAGAATAGTATTGCAAGGTTAACAAGAAAAAAAACATTTAAAAAAAATGGATATAAGATTACAATTTCCATAACCGTTCATACCTTGTTACATCCTGAACTGACCACCTCGCTGTCATATATCACGAGAGCTTTGATTGGCTACATCTCTGTCTCCAATCCATAATTCAATACAATCACATGCCCATTACATTAAACTTTCTTTCAATCTAATTCTCAATTAAAAATATTTGTTTTCCTGTCTATTTTTCTTGTAAAAGTGAAATTATCAGTATTGTTCAATAAACTTGGAATTCAGAGTTAATTCAATGTGAATTTACTGTTACTAAGACATGGTATAATGAGAAAAATGACTTGGAAATAGCAATACCAGGGCCCTCTTTATATAGAAAGGACAAGGAAGGCAAAAAAAGGGGGAGGAGTGGCCCTGTATATGAAGGATAGCATAAAATCTAGCCTAATAAAAGTTAGTGAGGCGAACATAGAGTCCGTTTGGGTTACGTTATAATCTGGTAATCACAAAGTAACTCGTGTAGGTGTGATTTATAGGCCCCCAGGACAAACAGAAGAGTTAGATAATCTACTAGTTGAGGAAATAGCTAAAATGACAATGAAGGGGGAAGTTATCATCATGGGTGACTTTAATCTTCCTGATGTGAATTGGAAAATCAAAATAGCTGCTTGTGCCAGGAGCACACATATTCTAAACTCCCTACTGGGATTGTCTCTAAAATAACTCATTGAGGAACCAACTCGTAAAGAGGCCATACTAGATTTAGTGTTAACAAATGGAGATTTGGTATCAGATATTACTGTAGGTGAAGTTTAAGATCCAGTGATCACCAGTCAGTGTGGTTTAATATAAGAACAGTGACTGAGTCAAACCACACAAAAACAAATGTTTTAGACTTTAGAAAAACAGACTTTTCTAAAATTAGAATATGTATAAGGGAGTCATTATCAGACTGGAGCAACTTAAATTGAGTCCAAGAGAAATTAGACTATTTAAAAGTTGCACTGCTGAAAGCAACAGAAAATTGCATTAGGCTTGTCAGTAAAAGCAAAAAATTCAAGAAACCAAAAGTTAGCATTTAGTAATTATAAAAAAAACAGAGTGAGAAAGACAGAATGATCTATTAGATTAGGCAGAAAGAGGTTTAGCAAGTTATAAAAACTTCCAAATCACACACAAAAGAGAAAATAGCACAGTCAGTAAAAAAGGGGTGGGGGGGGAAAGGACAAATGAGTCATTTGTTACATGTGAGTTTACAGAGGAAGAGGTTCTATTTCAACTGCCAAAAGTAAAGACAAATAATATCAATGGGACCTGATGGAATACACCCAAAGTTATTAAAAGAGCTTAGTGGTGTACTAGCAAAACCATTAACAAATTTATTTAACCAATCATTGTTAACAGGAGTAGTCCCAGAAGATTGGAAGCTAGCGAATGTTGTGCCTATTCACAAGAAAGGTAGTAGGGAGATGTCGGGCAACTATAGGCCAGTAAGCCTTACTTCAGTAGTGGGGAAAGTAATGTAAACCATGTTAAAGGATAGGGGTGTTGAACATCTAAAATCACATGGATTTCAAGATCAGAGACAACATGGATTTACATCAGGGAGATCATGCCAAACTAATCTTATTGATTTTTCTAAATGGGTAACTAAAATTATAGATCAGGGTGGTGCAGAAGACATTGCTTACCTAGATTTCAGTAAGGCTTTTGACACTGTTGCACATAGAAGACTTATCCATAAACTGCAATCGTTGAGTTTGGATTCCAATATTGTTGAATTGGTAAGGCAGTGGCTGAGTGACAGGCAACAGAGGGTTGTAGTCAATGGAGTATATTCGACGCATGGGCTTGTCACCAGTGGGGTACCTCAGTGATCTGTACTTGGATCTTTAATATTTTTATTAGTGATATTGCAGAAGGTCTTGATGGTAAGGTATGTCTTTTTGCTGATGATATTAATATATGTAGGGTTGATGTTCCAAGAGGTATAAGCCAAATGGCAAATGATTTAGGTAAACTTAAAAAATGGTCAGAGTTGTGGCTACTGACATTTACTGTGGATAAGTGCAAGATAATGCATCTTGGATCTAAAAACCCAAGGGCAGAGTACAGAATATTTGATAGAGTGCAATCAGATGAAAGGGATTTAGGGATAATTATTTCTGATGACTTAAAGGTAAGCAGACAGTGTAATAGAGCAGAAGGAAAAGCTAGCAGAATGCTTGGTTGTATAGGGAGAGGTATAAGCAGTAGAAAGAGGGAAGTGCTCATGCCATTGTAACACTGGTGAGACCTAACTTGGAGTCTTGTACGCAGTACTGGAGACCATATCTGCAGAAGGATATTGATACTTTAGAGAGAGTTCAGAGAAGGGCTACTAAACTGGTTCATGGATTGCAGGATAAAACTTACAAGGAAAGGTTAAAGGAACTTAACATGTATAGCTTGGAAGAAAGACAGGACAGGGGGGGATATGATAGAAACATTTAAATACGTAAAGGGAATCAACACAGTAAATGAGGAGACAAGACTATATTTGAAAGAAGAAAAACTACCACAACAAGAGGACATAGTCTTAAATTAGAAGGGCAAAGGTTTAAAAATAATATCAGGAAGTATTACTTTACTGAGAGGGTTGTGGATGCATGGAATAGTCTTCCAGCTGAAGTGGTAGAGGTTAACACAGTAAAAGGAGTTTAAGCATGCATGGGATAGGCATAAGGCTATCCTAACTATAAGATAAGGCCAGTGAATAATGAAAGTATTTAGAAAATTGGGCAGACTAGATGGGCCAAATGGTTCTTATCTGCTGTCACATTCTATCTTTCTACGTTTCTATGTTTCAGGCAAAAGTAGCTGAAACTGAAGCATATCTGAATAGGAAAATTTTCCAAAGTTGCTATTTTAACTACCAAATGTACACACTGACATCTAGTGGAGAAGGTGGTTAATATTTGGATATCAGGTATGAAATGTGAATTCAAAACAAGAAGATGATTCTGTGTAGTATATAAACAGAAGCCCAAATAAAAAAAAAAAACCTTTAACTTCAGTAACTAAATAACACTTAACTAGATGCATCATGTGCTGTCAAGAGATTGTTTTTTTGCACTGGAAAATGAAAATTACCATTTAGCAATTTTAGTTTTCAGATGTTAGTTGTCCAATCTACATGACTCAACTAACATACTGGTCATAATTCTTTTTGACAACACTATTGACATTATCAACAAAAGGGGGATCTATTCCTTAAAACGTGCCATTTGAAAGGGTCAGTCTATGTACAAAGCAAATTCAACTTTATGAACAGATCATGCCCCTGCAGTCTCACTGGTCACTTACCTGCCTTAAAAAAGCTGAATGACTTTCATTTTTTTAATTATTTATTTAATAGAACATGTAGACAGAGGTACATATTTATATATAGTATCCATTAATTTAATGTTGGATGATTTTTAAAGGTGAGTTTAATATCCCCAAATAGCGACATTTGAGCAGCTACATTTTCCTCCAATTTGCCCTCATCTGTAGTGGAGTGCGGGGGGAGGTGTGGTGGGGTGGGGGAAGAAAAGGAAAAGAAAGAAAATAGAGATGAAGAAAGGTCCAATAATACAAAGGAAAACTGGGTAAACTAAAGTAGACCCTTTACCTGTTCTTTCCATCTTCCGGGATAACCGAGAGCAGGCCATCCACCTCACAGAGGAAATAACCTCTCACAGAGAAGACTACCAGCCGCCACCAGATGTTTCAAAGAAACTCCTAAGTGCTACATAACACGTGTAGTAAAAAAATTTAGAAAAAAGTTGTTAGTCAACATAGAGAAAGCATTCACAGAAGAGGAAAAATGAGACAATGTTTCTCCTCTTCTGATGTAAATGTGCACCGACTGTCTCTGGACTGACCTGTGATCTAATTTGCTAAATATTTAATATTAGTTTAAAACAAAAACAGAGCATCATACGAAAAAATGGCTATTATACGTTACATGTGATTTCAAATATTTTATTGAATGGTATAATTTCTAGAGATATGATAGCTCCCCTTGAAGGAATCCAATAGCAAAGAGGACTTGATAAATTACTGAATTCAGTTTTCCGGTAATTAACTAATACATAAGAAATTAGCAAACAGTTTTTGTACAAACAAAATTAACAGTAAAAGCATCTACCCTCCTTTGATGACATTTGCAAGTATGTCACTAAACTTTAACAAATTATTCATGACTGATCAGTTAACACAAATAAAGGACTAGCAAACACTATTTTAGAAGCATAATTTAGCCATATTGGTAACTCAATGTGTAAAGATCCATAAAACCTAGTTTGGAACACAACAGGTTAATGACACCCATGTCATATGTTATCTTTACTACTGTTGTCTATAATCTTCAACCTGTGATGTAATCGCAAAGCAAACAAAAATGCTAATTTGTTTGTCCCTAAGTCCTTTTGCAAAATGATGTTTTCACAGCATTACCAGTAGGAAATAGGTCTGCCATTTTTGGATTGTGATCACATTAAAAATACTCAACACAATACAAAGTCCATAAAATTAAGTTATTAACTAAATATTTGCAATGGGCTGTGATTACAGCCAATGTGCACAGAGTTAAAAAGATTACTAGAGCACTTTATTTAGTCTACCTCAATACAAAAAGAAAGCAGCCCGATCCTCATTTTCCTACAGAGCACTGCAATTATGTAACAACCTCCCCCCACACTTTCAAATCGTCCCCAAGCCTAAAGTCCTTTAAGAGATCCCTCTCTACATACCTCAAAACAAAATGTACCTATCATGGTTGATTATATATTTATTACCTGTTCTGTGTAAAATTTTGTATATATTGTGTATTAATATTGTTTTTGTATTTTATTGTACCCTAATGTATCAATGCAATGTTTTGTGGACCCAGGATATACTTGAAAATGAGAGAAATCTCAATGTATCATTCCTGGTAAAATATTTTATAAATAAATATATTTCTATGTATGTTACAGACAGGTTGGTAAATGCTGAAATGGCAAACTCAAACTTTAAATATATACATTAAAATCAATATTAGCCTCTGAATGCTTCATTCTAGACTTTAAACAGCGCATTATGGTCTGATGCTGTTACTAGCTCACTCAACTGTACACTTTGCTCATTAGGTAGAAAGCATTTAGAACAACCTAGAAATGCATATTAGCTAAAGAGGCAGTCAAGCACCATAACCACTGTAGTGGCTATGCTGCTTAGAGTGCCCCATTTAAAGGAATACTATAGTGTTATAAAAACCTGTATTTCTAACACAAGAGTGCCCCTGTCCCTAACACTATACAAATCCCTCCTCCCCCATACGTTTGCAATAAAAAGTGACAAAATTTAATTTTCACTTACCTCGGCATTGCTCACTTCTCCACCTCCCGCAGCCCCCATGGTCTCCTCCGTGATGGTCCAATCCAGTGGGGACCTGATGCAACATTAGGGACCTGGTTAGCACAGGGCTCGCTTCCAAGCTTCTGCATTATGTGACCAAATTTACTGGGATTTCACTTTGCAATGTAAATATTGCAGTTTCTAAAAGAAAATTCAATTTTTATATTGCAGGAGGTCATAATATTTCTATAGTGCAATATATATAGTGCACTATATAATATATTGATCCCAATTATACACAAGCTAGTACAGTTAAAAACGTGATGCTTTTCTTACCAAAGTTACCAATATAAACGAATGTAAGTAGTGTAACTTCCTCTGCTGCTTTACAGAAAAAAAAAACCAAGTAGTCTTATAGATGCAATGATGTTTGCAAATTACAATGTTTATAGGCAACAAGGATATAAACAAGTAGACAGGTATAGGGACCTCCTTGGACAATAACCTATGCAATGAGCAGAATTTGTTAATATGCTTAGAGTGTAACTTTATATTAAAATAATTCCCAATATTATACATATAGTTCTTTGTATTTAAGTTTAAAGAAGTCACCGAAAAAAATGGTTTTCCTAATTATACTATTCAGCTATTAACAATAACAACATAGTTCTTATAAATAGTTTAATACTTTGAAATAATACAATACCACCCTCTAGTGGTTATTGCATTACAATTTCAGCTGACTTCCCAGCATTTTCTGAACTATGAATATTAATTGAAAAAGACGCTTACAAAATGAACAGTAATCGCTTAGTAGAGTCTAAGAGTGATTTTAAGAGTCTAAGCATCTTTGTAAATGTGTGACTTTTTACTACATAATTGTCTTTCTAAAAAATAAAAAAAATAATAATCATATAGTAAAATGCAGTTTAGTATTAACAATATAATAATAATAGTGGTCTACATTTTAACAACTCTACAGGAAACTTGAGTGACTTGCCCTGTTTAAAGTGCCAACTATGCTGGGTCCACACACAATGGTAATCGGGCACACTTACAAATGCAGTCCCAAAGACATTCTGAGCCTTACAGACACTTTTGCAAACACTTTGGCATTTACAAACCAATTGCTTTCTTGCATACAAAAATCACATATCTTAGTGGGGATGAACTAACTCACACAGAGCATGCAATATACAAATCTGACAAATGAAAGTTGCTGGAATTGCAAGGTGTGACATCTTATATCTCTGTGACTACTGACAGAATGGTGCTTAAGAAAGGCAGACTGTTTTCTGGCTCCACTGCCACTAATAACAGCTGGTTATTTCCAGATATTGCAGCCGACTAGGAACATTGAGAATTCAGGCCATTAGCCCATATCCAAACCAATACAGTGGGGCACTAGCACACAGTTATCTAAAAGCAATTTCCAAACTACTATAAAATTCTAACCTTTTTATTCAATAAGGTTCGGATTACAAAATTATACAGGAAACAATAATCTTGACATTGTTAAAAAGATTTTTAAACCTGAATTTTACAATGCAGCTTCTGAATTACTTTGAATGTTCACCAAACTTCAGCCAATCTAGACATACAACAGCTGAAATCAAATTCACAATGTAACACGTTGCACACGTTCAACTGCTAATTCTATTCTATGAGCTATCATTACAAAAAGCCAGAATTGGTGTCATTTTAATACCTGACTTTCAGGGAGAAAGGGTTAATTTTGAGAGGAGTCTATTACAACACAATAATTATAATACATTAAAAAAAAATACAAAAATAAACAAATCCAAATGATTAGTCCGCTAATAATAGACTGTGTGCCCACCCCATCCATTATTTAAGGAACACTGAAGTGCTGCAGTGCTTTATGTATCCGTGACAGTTTATTAAAGTGCAGATTTCTAATTAATTATTTCTATTAAAGTTTATAACAGTGCCAATTTCTATTTATTTCAATTCAATTATATTGAACTTCGCACTTTTACATACTGTCATATATATGATTGAGAACAGAAACACCTCTCTGCTTGTCAATCAGAAAGTCAGAAAGGTTTTCTTCTGCTTCCGTAAACTCCACAAAGCTAACGCATGCGCCAAGTGCCCTGTGCTAGTGCGGATCTGCCTTCCACCTTTCTCAATGAGCTGAATTACAGCTCATTGAGAAGCATAGTAAGTCTCAACCGCATGCGCACTTCCGGCCCCAGCACAGAGGCTTTGAGTTTGAGAAAGAGAGGAGGGCTTGTAAAAGCTGCAAATAGCAGATCTGTAGCTTTTTAGAGCTGGTTTTTCATGTACCCCCAAAGCAAACATGCAGAAGAAAAATAAATGCATGTTTTCTTTTGGGGTACATCTACTAAAATTGTAAAAAAGAAATCACATAATTCTCAACGGAATGTGAAGGACTGTGCATGCAGATCCTTCCAGGTTAATAGGAAGTTTGGGAATGTCTGTTTTTTTATTACTTTTTTATTATTACCCTTTACCTGCTAGTATCTTGCACTACCAGAGGACAAATATTACAAATATATAAAAGTTTGCCTGCAAAAAAAACCAGATGAATTCATTTTGTGAATTTGTCTGCTACAGGATTTGTCCAGAGTGAATCCAGTATAAATATGTGAATCCTATATGTTGTTTGCGATTCACCCGTGAGAACTGCTGTTTTTAAATTAGATGGTACACTATAACACCTGCTGATTCTGTTAGAATAATCACATTTGTCAACCAAATTTGTTTGTAGTAAATATGCAACATTCAAATTTCTTTACAAGTTGGTGAATTTTCAATTAAACAGTACAGGTTTAATAAGAAGTAAAATAAAGATAAAATAATGTTTACTATTATTATAATAATTATTATTGGCGTTTATATAGTGCCAGCTTATACTGAAGTGCTTTACAATATTATAAAGAGGAACATTTTACAATAAATGAGACAATTACCAATTGTTACAGGACCAAAAGATTTATGAGGACTTTGCTCAAACACGCTTAAAGCAGCTGCGGAATTACCGCCGGTGCAGCTGCACCGTGACTCACACACTGGTGGGGCCCATCGGATGGCCCATGCACTTAAGGCCACCAGATGAGTATTGCTGAACAGGGACCAGGTCAGGTGCAGTGACCCTTTAACAGCTCGACCAGGCATATGTCACTTCCTCCCAGATACAGAAGGAGTCGCGCAAGGAGAAGCAAGGAGAGCTACTCCAGTCAGACCCACACTCCCATCAGACTCAACAGCGTGACCCCCATGGAAGCCACCCTCCTGCACATAAAGGCTATGTTAACAGGAGGGTGGCTTAAAATATACAAAAAATTAAGAGCTGTGTCTATATCTGTCTGTGTGTTTCTGTGTGTATGTATGTGTGTATCTTGGGTCAGTGTGTATATATGTGTGCGTATATGTCTTTGTGTAATGTGGATGTGTCAATGTGTTTGTACATGTATGTTTGAATGTGTGTATGCGTGCGTGCGTGTATCTGTGTGTATGTCTTATTTGTGTGTGTCTGTGTAAATATGTATGTGTATATGTGCATACACCCCAACAAGCAAATGACATCCCTACATGCAAACACACCCTTGCAAACACATCCCTGCAGTCAAACTACAAAATTATATGCAAAAAAACCTTTTGGGCTGCCTTGGAGGCACTGATGGATTGGGCAGCACCAGCTGTTACTGTGGTGACTGAAGACAGGAAGCACTGTAGGGTGAAGCCGGAGGAACCCTTTATAGGCAACTCAACAGCCAAGGTACCACCGGTCAAGCTACCTATGTGCCTACCTGGGCCTAGAGCTAAACAGGGTTCGCCCCAATGCCCCAACCACACAAGCAGAAGCGCCAGAGTTACACGGCAACACTTCCTCAAGCCTTCTGCATGTTCCCTTATGGTGAGAACTTGGCCTCACAGAGTCCCCGAGTTTGTGGCACAGGAGTACAGGATTTGCAAAAGGCCTGGGGCTTGGAGGGTACATCACCTTGGCCCTGAGATGCCAAACACCTACATGGGCTGAACGCTGATGGAAGATACGTGCCCAACCAGGGCATTGGCTGACTGTTGCTCATGCTGGGCTAAGCTCACAAAGCACTTCTTCGAGGCGGGCTCCAAGACTTGCTCTAAATCGGCCATGGTTGCCTCAGTGGCTCTGAAGCGACATCTTATAAGTGAAACCTGTTTGATGTGTTATATGTTGTTTTTAGTACCTACTCACATTGGGAATAGGTACAGTGGTGTATTATAGCTTTGTGCTGCCCTGGGCATGACAAAACTCAGGCGTCCTCCCCACCCCCCCTTCCACATTTCTCTTACTGACAGACACACGCCCTCACTGATGCATGCACTGGCATACACTCACAGATACACAATCATTGTCACACACATTGTTTAACCAACACATACTTTCACTGAAACATACACATTCACAGACATATACACTCACTCATTCACAGTTACACACACTCACATTCATCGACAGACACACTCACTGTCAAACACATATACACTCTCACTGACAAACACACATACACACTCACTGACAAACACAAATACACTCTCAGTGACAGACACACACTCACTAACACATACACACTCTACCAGACACACACTAACACACTTACTAACAGACACACACTAACACTCACTAACAAACATACTCACTAACAGACACACTAACACTCACTAACAGACACACTAAGACTCACACACTCTCACTTACAGATACACTAACACTCACTAACAGACACACACTCACTAACAGTCACACACTAACACTCACACACTAACGCTCACTAACATACACACTCACTAACAGACACACTAACACTCACGAACAGACACACTAACAGACCCACACTAACACTCACTAACAGACACGCACTAACACTCACCAACAGACACACACACTAACACACTCACAATTAAAAAAAAAAAGTTTAAATCCACCCAGCCTCCTGCCTTTGGGAGTGCTGGAGTGGATTTTTCCCTGTGGTCCAGTGGGGCTGGCTGGAGCTTGGCGGGCGGTTGGGAAGTCTGGCAGACAGGTGAGCAGTGGAGGCGGGTAGTGAGGGAGCACTCTCCCCTGAGCTCTGATCCTCCTGCTCAGCTCCTCTTAGTGATGCTGTGGCCAGAGCACTGGCGGATCCAGAGTCTTATCTCAGGAGGGGCACTCATAGATTATTTAAAGAAACAATCCAGGAACAATAACCACTACAGCTCTCTGTAGTGGTTATGGTGCCAGGAGTGCCGTGGCGCCCTCCCAGAGTAAATAGTCAAACGGTTTAAGAACAGTTTGACAATTTACCTGGGGTCTGCCAGGATAGGGGCTGTAGTAGGGGATAGAGCCTCTAGTAGTGTGTGTGTGTGTGAGAGTAGTTAGTGTGTGTGTGTGTGTGTGTGTGTGTATATGGGAGGCACTGAGTGTGTGAAGGATGCAGGGTGGGTATGGGAGACGGTGTGTGAGTGGTGCAGAGTGTGTGTGTGTGTGTGTGAGGGAGGCAGTGCATGTGGGCCAGTGTGTGTATAGGGGTGCAGTGGGAGCACTGTGTGTAGGAGGGGCAGTGTGAGGGGGAAGAGCTCAGGGGAGAGTGGTCCCTCGCTGCCTGCCAGCCTCGGGGGGTCCCTGAGGTGGCCAACTCATGGGCCCCCCAAAAGAGGCTGGCAAGGCATTTGCCAGGGCGATTGGGGGCAGCTTTTTTTGCCACTCCCCTGAAAGTACTGCCCAAAGCAAATGCCTTGCCAGCCTCGCAGTAAATAAAATAAGCTCTAACCCCTAACCTCATTCTAGCTTAACTGCTGTGGAGGTTGCGTGTTTCACCGTTACACTCTCTCTATCTATAAGCATTTTTACCTGACATCACGCTTACTCTAATTAAGCAACATATCCCTAGCCCTCACGCTTCAGCATATAAAGTTACCTGTTTCTTTTGACCACATATGTGTGGATAAGTCTTTATCGTTTCACTCAGTTTTGCTCATACTTTATTTTCACGTACTTAAAAAATGCATCATCTGTGGAACACTTTTTATCATCTGAATATGAGGTGCTGTTTGGAGGGCATAGGCCGAGCATCCTACCAGCATTAAGGCCTGGGCACCACATTTCTTCTGGCCCTTAGGCTCACATGGGGCAAATGCTTTGTTTTTATGTTGTGTGCTTTGTGTTCTGTTGGTGGGCACCAGTGGTTTTATATTCCTGTTATAATAGCTGCGAGTTTGATACTTACTATTTACCTAGCAAGTCTATCCATGATCATAACTTTTTAACATTCTCTTGTCTGAATAATACCAGTGCTTACCTAGGTATTCCCTTACCTAGAAAGTCGAGATTACGACATATTCTCAGACACATGTGCCTAACCTGTTTTGGATAATCATAAGTGTCTTTATGATTTAAATTGAAGCAGTCTGTGCTAGGGATTTACTCTTGCAAGCTTTTTGACAAATTTTACTGTTATATGAACCCTAGCATACCAAAGCGAACCTAACAGCTAGACACTACTGACTTACTTGTTACCATTACTTACTTTTATAAAAAATGTGAAACGTTCATACATGCCATGCTTTATATTACTATGCATGTCATTGACTGACTTGTCTGTGCTGTCATGGTATTGCAAGTGCTTATGTTCCTGCTTTTATGCACTGAAAAATAAAGAATGTCAAAAAGAAAAAAGCCCAAATTATAGACAGAAAAAACTTCATTCAAACACCAACAATACGAAAAAGTACACCTGCATCCAAAAGCTAACACTACATACAAACACACTCCTGCATTCAAGAGCAAATGTTACATAGAAGTACACCACTGCATTCTAATTGCAATGTCATTAGTACTCAATTAAAACAAAAAAGTACGGTATATAAATCTGCAAAAGCCATCAATATATGACCTGCTGTGCACTCTAGGTCCTATTTATATAACTTTTTTTTTGTAAAGTACTGTCTGTAAGTAGGCTTGAAATGTTGACTTCAGCAACTAAGCAGCAACATTCTTCACCGCACATGCCTGTAACAGAAACCCTGTCCAGCTGGAATGGGACATATGATGCAATATTCCTCCACTAGACTGTGGATTTACAAGGTTATATAAACATTTTATTAGGTTCTCTCTTGATTTATGGAAAAGCCTTTATCCACAGGTTGCTGCCAGGTTGTTTAGTTACTTTAAAATTACATTAAATTGGACATGTCTCATGTGAAAACTATTTTCACTGCTCTGTAACAGCCTATGAAAACTATTATAATAGATGCTTTTTCCTGAAGGAATGTGAACACCTGCATCTTCTAAATGATGGCATTAGTTTGTTTTTGCAGGTTTTTCATTTTGGGCTGTTGCCGCATGGTCACTCATTTTTAGTGAGAATTTGTGTTGCTTACAAAAAAAAAAAAAAAAAAATTAAAAATGTTTTACATTCATGAAGATTAAAACTAAAGTTTGGTGTGAGTACCTATAACTTTGATCGTGCAGCCAATTACAACGAGGGTCTGTCTGTCTGGCAGAAGGTCTGCTTTATGGAGACAAAGGTATAGAGCTCATTGGCAAGGAGAACAGCTTATGGTGCTTTTCAGGGTGGTTTCGGCTATTTTAATACTTTACATAGAAACATAGAAACATAGAATGTGACGGCAGATAAGAACCATTCGGCCCATCTAGTCTGCCCAATTTTCTAAATACTTTCATTAGTCCCTGGCCTTATCTTATAGTTAGGATAGCCTTATGCCTATCCCACGCATGCTTAAACTCCTTTACTGTGTTAACCTCTACCACTTCAGCTGGAAGGCTATTCCATGCATCCACTACCCTCTCAGTAAAGTAATACTTCCTGATATTATTTTTAAACCTTTGTCCCTCTAATTTAAGACTATGTCCTCTTGTTGTGGTAGTTTTTCTTCTTTTAAATATAGTCTCCTCCTTTACTGTGTTGATTCCCTTTATATATTTAAATGTTTCTATCATATCCCCCCTGTCTCGTCTTTCCTCCAAGCTATACATGTTAAGATCCTTTAACCTTTCCTGGTAAGTTTTATCCCGCAATCCATGAACCAGTTTAGTAGCCCTTCTCTGAACCCTCTCTAAGGTATCAATATCCTTCTGAAGATACGGTCTCCAGTACTGTGTACAATACTCCAAGTGAGGTCTCACCAGTGTTCTGTACAATGGCATGAGCACTTCCCTCTTTCTACTGCTAATACCTCTCCCTATACAACCAAGCATTCTGCTAGCATTTCCTGCTGCTCTATTACATTGTCTGCCTACCTTTAAGTCATCAGAAATAATCACCCCTAAATCCTTTTCCTCATATGTTGAGGTTAGAACTCTATCAAATATTCTGTACTCTGCCCTTGGGTTTTTACGTCCAAGATGCATTATCTTGCACTTATCCACATTAAATGTCAGTTGCCACAATTCTGACCATTTTTCTAGTTTACCTAAATCATTTGTCATTTGGCTTATCCCTCCTGGAACATCAACCCTGTTACATATCTTAGTATCATCAGCAAAAAGACATACCTTACCATCAAGACCTTCTGCAATATCACTAATAAAAATATTAAAGAGAATGGGTCCAAGTACAGATCACTGAGGTACCCCACTGGTGACAAGTCCAAGCTTCCAATATATTCCCTTAACTACAACCCTCTGTTGCCTGTCACTCAGCCACTGCCTTACCCATTCAACAATATTTGAATCCAAACTTAAATATTGCAGTTTATTGATAAGCCTTCTATGTGGAACAGTGTCAAAAGCCTTACTGAAATCTAGGTAAGCAATGTCTACTGCACCACCCTGATCTATAATTTTAGTTACCCAATCAAAAAAATCAATAAGATTAGTTTGGCATGATCTCCCTGAAGTAAACCCATGTTGTCTCTGATCTTGAAATCCATGTGTTTTTAGATGTTCATCAATCCTATTCTTTAACATGGTTTCCATCACTTTCCCCACTACTGAAGTAAGGCTTACTGGCCTATAGTTGCCCGACTCCTCCCTATTACCTTTCTTGTACTTTATTGAGATTATATATTTAAAAAGCACTAAAAAAAGAAAGCATTTATCCTGAATGTTTTTTGTTGATGTTCGGCGATCTCCAAGATCTGTGGAATGTTTGCAAACACCGGGAATGTCTGAGACCTCTTAGCCAATCCTGTTCTTCACGTAGTATCAGTACATCCTAATCCTAATGCATGCATTTATGTACTGACCAGCTGCTTGACATTATTAATTAATGGCATACTTACTCTAAAGGATATTTGCAGAATTGCAAAGCACTGGTAATTTAGATATCACAGTAACTGTCCATTGCTGGACATAGTTAGTCAATGGGGTCAAGCTTAGGTCATGGTACGACAGATAGATTAATTAGAGTCAGGGAGTTTTTTACCTGATTTTTCCAGGTGCAAGTGGTGTAATATCTGATAATATGATTGGCTAGCATCAGTTCAAGAGTGTGCAGCGCTATAAGCATATATGTATAGGGCAGCATTTTGACTGGCTAAACCTCTTCCTTCAGCTTACCGGGACAACCATCCCACACATATGTAAAGGGGATAGATTGCTTCCAATTTTGGGGGTTGACAGAGGCGCAATGATAACAATCTGACTCTCAGGACAGATTATATTAGTTTCAGCTTTGGTTTAAAGTAATTTTAAAGGGACTCTCCAGTGTCAGGAAAACAATCTGTTTTCCTGGAACTGCAGGTCCCCTCTCCCTCCCACCTCCCAATCCCCGGTTGCTGAAGGGGTGAAAACCCCTTCAGTCACTTACCTGAAATCCCCTCCGATGTGCCTCGGCAGTGGTTTCCGGTCGCCGCCGCTCCTCCTCTTCATTACGTCGGCCGGTGGGTGAGACTGATCCCGTCCGCCAGCCGCGGAGACCTAATGCACATGTGCAGCAATGCCGCGCATGCGCATTAGACCTCTCCATAGGAAAGCATTGAAAATGCTTTCCTATGGGGATTTTAGCGACGCTGGAGGTCCTCACACAGCGTGAGGACATCCAGCGACCCTATAGCACAGAAAACCTGTGCTATGGACCAGGAAGTGCCCTCTAGTGGCTGTAGACACAGTAGACAGCCACTAGAGGTGGAGTTAACCCTGCAAGGTGATTATTGCAGTTTATAAAAGCCTTGCAGGGTTAAGGGTTAAGGGTAGTGGGAGTTGGCACCCAGACCACTGCAATGGGCAGAAGTTTTCTGGGTGCCTGGAGTGTCCCTTTAAGGTTAATTTATTAAATTTTGGTCATGTTTTTATTGGTGAATGTTTATGTAGAATCTCTCTCAGACCTTTAAATAAATCTAAATAAATCTATGGCCATTATATCCATTTACAGTCTTTGTGTTGTATTGTGAATGTCTTTACTTTTTTGGGTTATTGTTCTAATAAGTTATATATTGTCTATGCAATGGACATATACTTTAAATCTCTGATTAGGAATGACTGAGCTAAAGTTGTCAGAAAACAGCAAGATATGTCCATTAAAATGCATAGAAATATAAGACATTATGGAAATTTAAATACAAGAACCATCACCAATCTTCTAGACATATATTTTTATGGCAGTTAGGCTAGTCAGCTACTTGAAGTGTTTAATAGATGTTAAAGGAACACTATCGTCACCTAAATTACTTTAGCTAAATAAAGCAGTTTTAGTGTATAGATCATTCCTCTGCAATTTCACTGCTCAATTCACTGTCATTTAGGGGTTAAATCACTTTGTTTCTGTTTATGCAGCCCTAGCCACACCTCCCCTGGCTATGATTGACAGAGCCTGCATGCAAAAAACTGGTTTCACTTTCAAACAGATGTAATCTACCTTAAATAATTGTATCTCAATCTCTAAATTTAACTTTAATCACATACAGGAGGCTCTTGCAGGATCTAGCAAGCTATTAACATAGCAGGGGATAAGAAAATCTTAATTAAACAGAACTTGCAATAAAGAAAACCTAAATAGGGCTCTCTTTACAGGAAGTGTTTATGGAAGGCTGTGCAAGTGACATGCAGGGAGGTGTGACTAGGGTTCATAAACAAAGGGATTTAACTACTAAATGGCAGAGGATTGAGCAGTGAGGCTGCAGGGGCATGTTCTATACACCAAAACTGCTTCATTAAGCTAAAGTTGTTCAGGTGACTATAGTGTCCCTTTAAAGTTGCAGATATATCATTATTTATACTACTTGCATATATGCACATTTTTAAACTGTTGACAATTACATGATTTTGCTATTACATGACAAAAAGTCATGATTTTATTAGACACGGATGCTCATATTGTATGTCCCTTTCTTTACTGTCCACCAATAGCAGCAAAGAATACAAACAGAATAAAAAAATAATGCATACATAATAACATGGGCCACTCCCTGACCAAGTCCCAGTATAAAACAAGGTAGCTCCCTAAGACCTTCCTCTTTCTTTAAGGTACGACACACCATAACATAAGGTCTGCAAAACAGGAAACCAGTAGACGTAATCCATCAGGACCACTGAACCAAAAACAGGAAACCAATCCGGAACAGCAACGGAACAGCTCCAACCAAGAAGATGTATCTCAATAACGAGATATCCGAAGTAGAAGGCAAGGCACTGATAAAAGACAAGACAACAGAAACATCCCAAGTGCCAATCCTGTTCTTCACGTAGTATCAGTACATCCTAATCCTAATGCATGCATTTATGTACTGACCAGCTGCTTGACATTACTAATTAATGGCATACTTACTCTAAAGGATATTTGCAGAATTGCAAAGCACTGGTATTATAGATATCACAGTAACTGTCCATTGCTGGACATAGTTAGTCAATGGGGTCAAGCTTAGGTCATGGTACGACAGATAGATTAATTAGAGTCAGGGAGTTTTTTACCTGATTTTTCCAGGTGCAAGTGGTGTAATATCTGATAATATGATTGGCTAGCATCAGTTCAAGAGTGTGCAGCGCTATAAGCATATATGTATAGGGCAGCATTTTGACTGGCTAAACCTCTTCCTTCAGCTTACCGGGACAACCATCCCACACATATGTAAAGGGGATAGATTGCTTCCAATTTTGGGGGTTGACAGAGGCACAATGATAACAATCTGACTCTCAGGACAGATTATATTAGTTTCAGCTTTGGTTTAAAGTAATTTTAAAGGGACTCTCCAGTGTCAGGAAAACAATCTGTTTTCCTGGAACTGCAGGTCCCCTCTCCCTCCCACCTCCCAATCCCCGGTTGCTGAAGGGGTGAAAACCCCTTCAGTCACTTACCTGAAATCCCCTCCTATGTGCCTCGGCAGTGGTTTCCGGTCGCCGCCGCTCCTCCTCTTCATTACGTCGGCCGGTGGGTGAGACTGATCCCGTCCGCCAGCCGCGGAGACCTAATGCACATGTGCAGCAATGCCGCACATGCGCATTAGACCTGTCCATAGGAAAGCATTGAAAATGCTTTCCTATGGGGATTTTAGCGACGCTGGAGGTCCTCACACAGCGTGAGGACATCCAGCGACCCTATAGCACAGAAAACCTGTGCTATGGACCAGGAAGTGCCCTCTAGTGGCTGTAGACACAGTAGACAGCCACTAGAGGTGGAGTTAACCCTGCAAGGTGATTATTGCAGTTTATAAAAGCCTTGCAGGGTTAAGGGTTAAGGGTAGTGGGAGTTGGCACCCAGACCACTGCAATGGGCAGAAGTTTTCTGGGTGCCTGGAGTGTCCCTTTAAGGTTAATTTATTAAATTTTGGTCATGTTTTTATTGGTGAATGTTTATGTAGAATCTCTCTCAGACCTTTAAATAAATCTAAATAAATCTACGGCCATTATATCCATTTACAGTCTTTGTGTTGTATTGTGAATGTCTTTACTTTTTTGGGTTATTGTTCTAATAAGTTATATATTGTCTATGCAATGGACATATACTTTAAATCTCTGATTAGGAATGACTGAGCTAAAGTTGTCAGAAAACAGCAAGATATGTCCATTAAAATGCATAGAAATATAAGACATTATGGAAATTTAAATACAAGAACCATCACCAATCTTCTAGACATATATTTTTATGGCAGTTAGGCTAGTCAGCTACTTGAAGTGTTTAATAGATGTTAAAGGAACACTATCGTCACCTAAATTACTTTAGCTAAATAAAGCAGTTTTAGTGTATAGATCATTCCTCTGCAGTTTCACTGCTCAATTCACTGTCATTTAGGGGTTAAATCACTTTGTTTCTATTTATGCAGCCCTAGCCACACCTCCCCTGGCTATGATTGACAGAGCCTGCATGCAAAAAACTGGTTTCACTTTCAAACAGATGTAATCTACCTTAAATAATTGTATCTCAATCTCTAAATTTAACTTTAATCACATACAGGAGGCTCTTGCAGGATCTAGCAAGCTATTAACATAGCAGGGGATAAGAAAATCTTAATTAAACAGAACTTGCAATAAAGAAAACCTAAATAGGGCTCTCTTTACAGGAAGTGTTTATGGAAGGCTGTGCAAGTGACATGCAGGGAGGTGTGACTAGGGTTCATAAACAAAGGGATTTAACTACTAAATGGCAGAGGATTGAGCAGTGAGGCTGCAGGGGCATGTTCTATACACCAAAACTGCTTCATTAAGCTAAAGTTGTTCAGGTGACTATAGTGTCCCTTTAAAGTTGCAGATATATCATTATTTATACTACTTGCATATATGCACATTTTTAAACTGTTGACAATTACATGATTTTGCTATTACATGACAAAAAGTCATGATTTTATTAGACACGGATGCTCATATTGTATGTCCCTTTCTTTACTGTCCACCAATAGCAGCAAAGAATACAAACAGAATAAAAAAATAATGCATACATAATAACATGGGCCACTCCCTGACCAAGTCCCAGTATAAAACAAGGTAGCTCCCTAAGACCTTCCTCTTTCTTTAAGGTACGACACACCATAACATAAGGTCTGCAAAACAGGAAACCAGTAGACGTAATCCATCAGGACCACTGAACCAAAAACAGGAAACCAATCCGGAACAGCAACGGAACAGCTCCAACCAAGAAGATGTATCTCAATAACGAGATATCCGAAGTAGAAGGCAAGGCACTGATAAAAGACAAGACAACAGAAACATCCCAAGTGGAGGAATAACAAGGCCTGGGCAGACGAGAGAGATGGCAACCACGTAGAAGGTGACACACCAAAGGATGTTGGCCTGCGGGACAACCATCAAAACCATGATGGGTTGAAGATATACCCGACTTGTACAGGTTGATTGTCCGGTAAGCCCTACCAGCTTCAAAAGGAGAGGTCAGGAATTGCAGAATCACGGTCACAGGGGCTGAAACGGACTAGTGCCGGGAGCCCCTGAAATCTGCCACACCATGAGAAGGAAGGATCCGTCCACCAGCACAGAGTGACAACATCTGGACGGATTTTGAAGTAGACCCAGGAAAGACGGCAACAGTCTGGGACAACCCACCAACATATCCAGAAGTTGAGGGATCCACAACTGCATCCCCCAGAAGTTAGCCACGAGGACCAGTTCAGCCTGATAGCAGTGGACCTGAAGGAGTGTGTGAGGAATCATGGAGAATGGGGGAAATGCTTACAGGAGGTTCCCATGCCAGTCCTGCAGGAAAGGGTCCACGGCCTCTGCCAGACGAAAACCCGCGGGAGTTGGGCGTTGAGCGGTGATGCAAATAGATCGATAGCAAATGGACCTCAAAGAGATAGCACAGCTGAGAACACCTCTGCGTTCAATTTCCAGTCGCTGTTGTCTGAGAGATACTGTGAATTCCAATCCGCCTGGACATTGTGATCCAGAAAAAACTCACTAAATTCCTTCGTCAACCTGGCTAGAACCACTGACTGGGTGCCGCTGACGTACTTCACCACTGAGATGTTGTCCATGTGGAGGCAAATGTGCTTCACGAAACTCCGGATCACAAAGGAGTTCCAATACATTCATGTGGAGCCGGGACACAGAGTCTGACTAACGACCTCCCGTCGACACTCTCGTGGAGACTGGCGTCCGAGTCTATAGAAAATTCAGGTTGCAATCCAAAGATCGCTCTGCCATTCCATGCAGACAAGTTTAGGATCCACCATTGCAGTTTGTCCTGTGTTTCGCCATCCAGTGTAACCAGGTCTACGTAAGACGCGCCTGTGACGAGACCAATCTCGCCACTGTGCATTGGAGGAGCCTGGTTGCCCGCCTGCTGCCTTTACACTATGGCCCCATGTTGAAACGCTTGATTTTCCCCTGTGGAGACATGAAAGCCGGGTCATTCAGTGCTGGCCCTGTTTGAGCGGTGATACCCCAGATAGCTATGCCATGGAGCCCATTAGCATAATGAAAGACTATGGGAAAGACTTTGGCTCCATGGCAATTGAACTGTGTGTGCTCTGAGCACCATTCAGTAATATTATGCGCTCAGATACCTGTTTTGTGCAATGGCTGCACAGTTATATGTTTTTATGTGTTTTATTGTCTTTTGCTGCCATGTGTTCAATGGAGTTTTGCCTCTGTCCTTGGAGATAATTGGATTACTTCCCAATTATCTCCAGGATAGAAGACTCTGTGGAACTGGTTTTGGGCAGAAAAGCCATGCTTCCTTTGGTCACAAAGGACTACGATCTATCTTTTGAACCACTGGATCAATTTGGATGATTTTGACATATGTTTGTATTTGGAGTATGCTGATTCTGAAAATGTAAGTATGTGAATGTGATGCATACTTTTCAAGTTATGAATAATATGGAAAAATTGTATTTCTCTGCTTGTGATAATTACATTACCCATTGTGTAAGGTAATTGTATCACAGACAGAGGGGAGGATTTTGTGTGGGAGTGTCTGAGTGTATTGTATGTGTTTATTGGTTGTGTTCCAAAACCCTGTGGGTGGTACTAATGTGTATATATGAACAATAAACCCACAGCTCTGTCTGTTCTGCTTGACCCACAACACGGAGCCTTGTCTTGTTTTTGGCGGGATTTATTGTATGCTGTTCCAGTTTGACTGCTAGGAGTGTAAACCTATTCGTATGGTTTTTCCTATTCGACTGTTTACAGCATTCGTATGGTTCCGGTTAGGCTGTTTACGGCATTCATATGCTTCATTCATATGCTTCTCCGGTTCGGTGGATTGGTGTCTACAGTAGCTGTGCCTGTGTCTCTGGAAGGGGAAGATCTACTAAACGGCGGTTTAACCTATTTATGCCTGGGGGTGCCGTTACAGCGCCCTCGCATAGGTGAGCTATCTTCAAATGCTGAAGGATCCTGTAGAGAGAGAGAGGGGCTGGAAACACTTCCTGAATCGACAAGGCAAACAGCCGTGCCAAGAAACAACTAAAATGGATGGGTGGAGTGAGTAATAATGGTAAAGTGCAGGCAAGCCTCTGTCTAAAGGTCATTACTAACCTTCCACAAACATAGAAACACAAAGTAAAGATAAAATCAATACTAAATAACAGGGCGGCACAGTCAGTAATATTTACCAACTTCATTTGGTATATCAAGTTTCAGGGTTCTCTCAGCAAGGCTCACCGCTACTGTGGCACCCTGTTATTTAGTATTGATTTTATCTTTACTTCGTGTTTCAACAGCCATACCAAATGATGTAGGGTGATCTGGGGGCGAAGAAGCGCCCTGTGAAGTTCCTTGCAGATCATCCGAATTTTGGCAAATGGAAGGCGCAACAGTTCCTCCTCCGAATCCAAGAGGAAACCCAGAAATTCCATGCTCCTGGATGGCTTTAGGCAGGATTTCTCCCAGTTGATGATGAAACCCAGTTGGGAGAGTAGATCCACAGTCCATTGTAGATGTTGAGTAAGGGTAGAACGCTCCTGAGCCATGAGTAGTATGTCGTCCAGGTAGACGATCAGGTGTATGCCCCGACTTCGTAACCAGGCCATCACTGGGCGTAGCAGCTTTGTGAAGCATCAAGGCGCCTAGGAGAGACCAAAAGGAAGACATGTAAACTGCCAAATTCTGTCATTCCAACAGAAGCAAGTAGATCCGGAGAAGGTTCGGCCACCGGAACCGTCAGGTATGCATCCTTCAAACCCAGTTTTGCCAACCAATCCCGCATGTGAGGAGGTCCCTCAGAAGGTAGATGCCCTCCATCTTGAAATGTCGGTAGCATACCATAGAATTGAACGGGTGTAAATTGCTGACAGGGCGCATTTGTTCACCTTTCCTTTCCACAAGGAAGATATTGCTTATGGGGTACTGTGGGGCCAGCTCGATCGCCTCTTTGCCGAGGAGAGCGGACAATTCTTTGTCAATCAACCTGCGGTCCCGGAGGGAGAAGCAAATCGGTCGAAGAGATGGAATATTGCAGGGCATTCCCACGAGTTCTATCTGGACACCTCGAACCATGTCGAGCACCAATGCATTTGAAGTTATCGCTGACCAAGCTAGGAAAAAATGATGGAGTCTGCCCCTACACAAAAAATGCGAAAAAGACTTGGGGTGCATGTAAACTCATCATGTGAGCATCTTGAGACATAATTTTCATGGAAACCTCTCAACCACTATGCTCATCACCATGATGGGAAGAAAGGGGGCCAAGTCCTCACCTGGTAGTTGGAGCGGTGCTGGAAGGAGCCTCGTCCCTAGCCACAGGATTGGAAATAACTGCGGCCGGCCAGACAGCCCCTGGATCTGCCTGCCCTGGTGGGGACCTACCCCTTGTACACCCTCCCCATGGAGGTCTTATCAAGGGCAGTAAATGTCCCAACAAAGTGCCCCATGAAATCATCAAACAATAAGCCTTGGGCGTCTTTACCAGCCTCAGTGAGGGCAAGATTGGCCAATTTGGGCTCGATTTTAAACAGAATGGCTTTACATTGGTCCATAGACAGAGAGGCGTTAACACTTCCAGCGATGCAAATCGCCCTCTGGACCAAAACACGGCCGATGACATAAAGGTATCCATCACCAAGCGCTGTAGCGCTGTAAAGCTGAAGCCTGAGCCCCCTCAGTGTGGCCAGACAGGTCCACCAATAGGGTCAGGGAGCCCAAAGTGGTGGGATCTCCCCCAGGATAAGTAGGTTATCCATCTCCCCAGGGGTAGGGGAACAGACAGGCACCCTAGGTTTAGGCATGATAAGATGACAATGCAGCAGTAATGAGAATTATATAGGCACTAACACCTCTGTAAAGCAATATAGAATAGTAATGGTTAATCACCCAAACTAAGCTATCCAGGGAATGGTCAATAAGAGAGATCTCACCAGGGTCCAGACCAGCAGCAGATACATTAGGCAGAAAAGGCAGAGACAAAGGAGGTGGAGGAGATAAACCAGGAGGAGGCACAGTCCTCAAAACCTGTAAGAATCGCGGGATTAAACCCCACGAACACAGCTAAAAAACAACCAAATAGGCGCCTTCGGTTCACGCACAGAATGCGTCAAGTAAGGCAAAACACACTTTCGGATACAATTTCACGACGCGGAATAGCGTTCGCAGACCAAACATGACCACGAACCAATTGACTCTGGCGTTTGTGCACAAAAACTTTTGAACTCAAGCCCCGTGGGCGAATGCAATCGACCAGCAGCGCAAAAAGCCGCCAAATGGCACCAAAAATGGGCCTGGTACCCGAGAGAGCCCAAAAACAGGGAAACACAGGGGTAAAACCAATAGAATAAGTAAAGGAAAAGTAACAGAAAATCTAGTCACACGGGAACAGAACAAAAAACCCAAGCAGAGAAAAAGCACAGAGAAATTGGAAAAGACAGGAGTTGTAACAAAACCCCCAACAGAGAGAGACCCCTTTAGCTGGTCTGGGACCCTGAGTCTATAATAAACAACAGAATACAACAGTCTGGAATACATGCAAGAACAAATGCACAATAGCAATCAACTCACAAATAAACCCAAAAACCCACAGAAAAGAGAAAATAAGTACTTACTTGACTGTGGAGCAGCAAAGAAAGAGGAAGGTCTTAGGGAGGTGCCTATATTATACTAGCACTTGGTCAGGGAGTGGCCTATGTTATTATGTATCCATTATTTTTTTTCATTCTGTTTGTATTCTTTGCTGCTATTGGTGGACTGTAACGGACCGTTTCTCTCACAAGAGGATAAAAACCGTTTAGGCGATAATCCCCTTTCCCATAGACCAGCAGCTACTGCAATCACCCATCTCCCGAACTCCAAACTGTACGAATCCCCAACTCCCGAACAGGAAACACACGAACCCTGGAAGCAGCCGAACAGGAAAAGCCCTAAGAACAGCTTACACTCCTGGCAATCGGCATACAGTCAAATCCCCCCCAAGAATGAGACGACACTTCACTTGGAGGGTTAAACAGGAACAACCCTGATTTATTCACACAACAGGCTTATAAAGGATTCTCCCATGCAAGGGAGTGATTTACAACAATTACACAATACACCAATCACACATGAGTTACCTCCCACAATGCCTCACAATCCCTCCCCTCTGGCCTGGAGATAATTGGGGAAGGAATCTAATTATCTCCCAGGACAGAGGCAAAACACCATTACCCACATGGCAGACAAAAAGACAGTAAAAGACATAAAATTACATACTGATACATTTAGTACATAAAACATACATTTCTACACATCCCCAGATAGCTTTGATCTGAGCGCACATTATTAGATGAATGGCACTCAGATCACACGAATAAGCCTTTCTGCAGGGAAAATAAATGGTTTAACCTGCAGGGCCATAGTCCAAAGGGAGCAAGCGAGCAACCAGGCTTCTCCAGTTCACAGTGGCGAGGTTGGTTTCGCCACATGGACAGTAAAGAAAGGGACATGCAATATGAGCCTCTGTGTCTTGCAATAAAATCTTCTTATACAATAATTAACTCTGTCACTAACAAAATCTTATTTGTAAGGAAGTGGAATTTTTGGCACTTGTATTCTGTTTTGTGGCAGCTTGGGCTCCCCAAACCAGTGTCTCTTCTTCCCGGTAGTGTGGTTAATATGCAAAGAAGAGTCTAGGGAGGCTGTGCCTGTAGTGTTGTTTTCAGATCCAAGGGAGTATGTGCAATAAGAAGAGAAAACATAATATAGTGTAGTATGTTGTAAATTACAGCTAAATACGAAAAAACAAATTGCACTTACAATTTTCTGTTCAGCTTCAGATTTATGCGCGTGGACAGAACAATCCCTGTCTGTGGATATAGCGGTGGGTCCTTATGCTTGTTAGCAGATGTTGTTCCCAGTCTTCTTAGTTGTTTTGCCGCAGTCTGGCAGTCAGATGTCCTCAGTATACAGGAGAAGGAATAAAAACAGAGTATAGTGCTCTCTTTATTGAACAGCATAAAATAAAATAAAACAAGATATACTCACAAATGGAGAGCAAATGAAGGTTTTGCTCAATCCCAATTGGCTTAGGTGGTATAATCTCCTCCAAAGAAATCACTCTGTGAGTCCTCTGGATAAAAACTTCAAAGAAAGGTCTGGAATCTCCAAGTGTTATAAAATAATTGACTTTATTTGGAGATAAAGAAAATATAAAACCAAGTATAACATATAAGGAGTAATAAAAACACTCATGCGTTTCACCTACAAAAGGCTTTCTCAAAGTGTTACTGTCAGGAATTTTATTTGTTTATTACTGGCCCTTTAAGATGGCATGGAAGTACACACCCCTTTGGTTATTTAAACTCCAATCTCCAATACCTCAGGGCACAACTAATGTGTTAATCTGACTAATTGCATGAACTTCCTTCCTATTCATTTGGATCACTCCTAAAGAGTGTTCCATCATCGGACCCTTTTCTGAATCTCCTCTTCATACCCTTATATCTTTGATTACCTGGTTAACTAATTCGGACTGGCCTTGACTCTGCTTTTGGAATTTCCTTCAATACTGCTTGATCTCCTATTGAACGACCTCGGACTGGATAAAGGACATTACTTATGGACTAACCCTGGACACATCACCTAAACTTCTATTTTCAAGGACTGTCAGTTTATCTCTCTGCTTTGCTGCCACATCAGTTTGCCGTTCTGAAACTGCCTCAACATAAAAAGTGAGTGGTTCTTCTTTTTTTTTTTTTTTTTTGGCATTTGTTAAAGAAAAAAACATGACAGATTAATTGTGCCCTACAATTGTCAAACTTATTTTAAAAAATTCAGTCTCTTCAATCACAAGTTGAACTCTTAGCTCAATCAATTCAGGAGTTTCACCTTAAACTAAATGATATCCAAACTCAAGTTGAAAACGTAAAACAGCACACCCTTTCCCAACAACCTGAACCTCCTATATACACTCCTAAAAAAAATTATCTGGAGATCGTTCTATTTACAGGGTGTTCATACATGAATGTAAACTCATGTTTTCTCTGAGACCTGGCACTTTTAGAAATGATGATGTGAAAATAAAAAACATTAATTCCTTACTTCAGGGAGATGCTGCTAAATGGGCTTATCAACTAATTGAGTCATTTGACCCTTGCCTCTCCTCATTTGAATTATTCCTGCATGAAATGAATAAATTGTATGAAGCCTCAAATAAAAGTGATACTGCTGAAACCTTATAACACTCTTTAACCCAAGGGAGAAACAATCTGGAATAATATGTTTATCACTTTCGTAGATTAGCTGCAGATACTTCATGGAATGAAGCAGCTTTAAAATACCAATATTGATTGGGGTTGTCTGAAAATCTCCAGGATGAACTTGCAAGGACTGGTATTCCTAGCACTTTAAGGGAATTAATTTGATCTCACTATTCAATTAGACAGGAGGTTTAGGAAAAGAAAAGTTATTTTTCTAATTCTTCGAGACAATCCTCTTCAACAACACCCTGTCTAGACAATTCTCCTAACTCCTCAAAAAAACTAAGCCATGGAAATTGGATACATCAAGGGTCCCTTATCTGAAACTGAAAGGAACAGAAGAAAAACTAATAAATTATGCATGTACTGTGCATCACCTTTTCATCTATTACCAAATTGTCCCCTTTCTAAATGGAATAAGATGGGAAAAACTTCTTCTACTCATTGCACCAAGGTTTCTAACCCAGAACGTAATTGTTTTACAACCATGTCTTTTCTTCTAAATGGTACAAAGATAGAAATTGATTCTAGTGCCATTGGTTGTTTTTTAAATCAAAATACTTTCAACATTCCTGTTCGTGAAAAGGAAAGTCCTTCTCAAATCATTCTTTTTGATGGCTCTGTCTCAAAATTTTGAGTTATTGGTTTCCAAACTTCCACTCTTAAAATGACCATTAATAATCACCATCTTGAAGATATCCTTTTTTACATTGTTAATACCTCTATATTTGACGCTGTTTTGGGCCTCCCTTAGAGCACAACCCTCAAATCAATTGGTCCTTAAATACCTTTACTTTTAATTCGGAATACTGTACTTCCACCTGTATAAAACATTCTCAAATCAGTTCTATGTCCACTATTATCCCTGATCATTACATGGAAGTCAGTGATGTCTTTAGTGAAACAGAAGCTTCTAAGCTCCCTCCTTCAAGACCCTATGACTGCTCTAGTGACCTCACAGTCATATTTATGCCTTATCAGAACCTGAACTCAAAATACTAAAAGAATACTTGTCACAGAAACTTACACCTGCTGAAAGGAATTACAGCGTTGGAGAGAAGGAATTACTTTCAATTAAAGTCGCTCTAGAAGATTGGAGGCATCAACTCGAAGGATCTCAGATACTATTTATCATATTAATGGACCATAAAAACCTTGAATACATCCGTTCTGCAAAACGTCTAAATCCTAAGCTTGCCAGATGGTCACTCTTCTTGGAACGTTTCGACTTTCATATTGCGTATCATCCTGAAGAGAAAAATGGAAAAGCAGATGCCCTTTCTCGTTCCTTCGAAACAACTCCCTTTTATGGACGATTCAAATATAATTCCTCCCTCAAAAATAATCAGTTTAATGTCGTCCTTCTCTAACGAAATCGCTTCATCTTATACTCCAGATGACCCCTCTCCTGAATTATCTCTGCAAAGAAAAAATGGACTATGGTATAAAGATAATTTACTCTATGTGCTTGTCTCCGCAAGAATCATCTTATCTTATATACATGACAATCCACTTACAGGTAATCCAGGGGTGAAAAGAACTCTTCAATTATTTAAACAATATTTTTGGTGGCTCTCTTATTCTAACATTATTAAAAACTACATCTTAAGATGTGAAGAATGTCAAAGAAAAAAAATCTAATCAACTCCCATTGGGACTATGCAGCTTCTGCCTTTTCCTCATGCCCCTTGGTCTTCTATATGTATTGACTTCATTGTTGATTTTCCTCTCTCAGAAGGCAATATTTGTGTATTAAGAATTGTCTATCGTCTTACAAAAATGGTCCACTTTATTGCTCTCACTAAGATTCCATCAGCTCTATCTTTTGCTCATATCTTTATCAAAGAACACGTTCGCCTTCATGGAATCCCTGAAGATCTAACCACTGATAGATTAGTTCAATTTACTTCTAGATTATGGAAAGAGTTCTGTCAAATACATCATAAATTATCAACATCCTTCCATCCTCAGACAAATGGTCAAACCGAAAGACTCAATGGTATCCTAGAACAATATCTCAGTATTTACACTACTCATCAACAAGACAATCGGTCCTCTATCCTACCTCTGGCTGAGTTCTCATACAACAACAATGTGCAATCTTCTATGAAATATTCTCCATTCTATGCTAATTACTGCTACAACCCCAGATTCCTTGCTTTTAAATCACCTTCTGTCAACATCCCAAGTCTATCAGAATATGTAAATAATATCAACTCCAACTTATTGCTCGTCAAAGAAAATTTAATCTGCTCAATCTATTTATAAGATTAATTCTGACACCAGACGTGGTGACAATCCTTCTTATCAAATTAATGATAAAGTTTTATTATCCACACGATATCTAAAATTACATAGGCCTTCAAAGAAACTTTCTCCTACCTTTATTGGTCCCTTCGAAATTATCGAACAGATTAATGAAGTATCCTATAAACTTCAACTCCCTTCACATATGAAGATCCATCCTGTTTTCCATGTATCTCTATTGAAAAAGTACATCTTTGACCCTTCTTCACCACCACCCTCTCCTCCTCCACCGGATCTAGTTGATAATGATGAGGAATATGAAATTGAAGAGATTCTTGATTCAAGATTACACTATAACAGGATTGAATACTTGATTAAATGGAAAGATTATGATTGTTCTCATAATCAATGGGTTCCTCACTTCAATGTTCATGCACCTGACCTTCTGAAATCCTTCCATGAACAATTTCCTCATAAACCTTTTCGCTCCCTGATGTAGCTCCTTGGGAGGGGGTTTGTAGGGAGGCGGTGTATGTCAGTAATTTTATTTATTATTGGCCCTTTAAGATGGCATGAAATTACACACCCCTTTGGTTATTTAAACTCCAATCTCCAACACCTCAGTGCACAATTAATGTGTTAATCGGACTGATTGCATGAACTTCCTTCCTATTCATTTGGATCACTCCTAGAGAGACTGTGTGTTCCATCATCGGACCCTTTTCTGAATCTCCCTTCATACCACTATATCTTTGATTACCTGGTTAACTAATTCGGACTGGCCTTGACTCTGCTTTTGGAATTTCCTTCAATACTGCTTGATCTCCTATTGAACGACCTCGGACTGGATAAAGGACCTTGCTTATGGACTAAACCTGGACACATCACCTAAACTTCTATTTTCAAGGACTGTCAGTTTATATCTCTGCTTTGCTGCCACATCAGTTTGCCGTGCTGAAACTGCCTCAACATAAAAAGTGAGTGGTTCTCTTAATTTTTTTTTGTGGCATTTTTAAAGAAAAAAACCTGACAGTTACAAAGTATGAGACCTATCTTGTTTAACTTTAAAACAGTCAGAAGGTGTAATCAGTCATGTGACCAGGAGTTAATGAATTGAAATATTATGTAAAAACCTAACATACACCAGAGAGCTGAATAAATGTAATAGAATAGAACTTAAAAGTGTTATAATAACTGTTGTGGACAAAAATATTAACCCAATCCATGTTGGTAAAATGCCTATTTACTCAGTATAACTACAATCAGCATTATTCAACTTTCTATGTGATTTACCTAAAATGGCCGCTAGGGTGTTTCCCTTTAAAATCGACTAACACCCTCATTAACAAGATGGCGCTGAAATCTGGGGGAGACCTCCAAGATACCAGTGACATCACACCCGGTAGGAAGAGCACTAAATGAACCACTTAACACCTAACCAGTTATTGATGTATTATTCCATGTTATCTCTGACAATGCATATGATGTAATTTTGCTTTATAAGGAACATGCCGTCCCCTCAGAATAAACATTCCTCAAGTTTTTCATTAACCCGAAACCTGTGTCTGGTGTGAATTACTTTAGGAGCGTGCACACATTACTACTTTAATTTGGCCGGGAGCAGATACGCAAGATAATCAATTTATTGATTGATTCCACATCATTTGGCGCCCAACGTGGGGCACCGGTTCTCGCCGGTTCGGACAGCCGGAAAACTGGACCGGAGCGGACCTCAGGAAAGTGGGACAACTGGAGCCTGATCACCTCCTAAATACAGCGATTTGCCTGTATTCTCCTGTTTTGTGTCGGTCTGTCTCCGTCTACACTTCCGGCTTCCAGAAGGCAACAAGACAGGTAATCTCTTATCCGGTGCCTTTTTAAAATGAACCTGTCGATTGTCTATCTGCCTCCTGAGTGTATGTATGCGTGTGAGACAGCTGGTGTGTGGTTCATGCTTTATTATTATTATAGCTTGACTGCCTTGCGGGCAGGGAACGCATCCGCCCGGTAAAGGGCTGGGAACCGCCTAGAGAAAGGCTGGGGATTTATCATGACTTGACTGCCTAGCGGGCAGGGAATGCATCCACCCGGTGAAGGGCTGGGAACCGCCTAGAGAAAGGCTGGGGATTTATCATGACTTGACTGCCTAGCGGGCAGGGAATGCATCCGCCCGGTGAAGGGCTGGGAACCGCCTAGAGAAAGGCTGGGGATTTATTATAGCTTGACTGCCTAGCTGGCAGGGAACGCATCCGCCTAGAGAAAGGCTGGGAAATTTGCTGTACTGTTCAGAGTAGAACAGGGTTAATTTACCGTTTAGTTGTTACTATGTTCGTAGTTATACTGTTCTTTATTATATTATGTTTCCTATTCAGTTGTAGTCATAGTGTGGGTACCCTAGTTCTGTGTGTGTGTGTGTGTGTGTGTGTGTGTGTGTGTGTTTTGTGTGGCTTGTCCTTGATTTCGGATCTGTGACTCCTGCAAATGTCTTCTGATTAGTCTCTCCACATTCACCATTTCCCTTATTCTCTACCTCTCCTGTACTTGTTGCCCAGAGCTGTGTTAGTCACTCACGCTCGCCCGCTCAGATCCGTGACCATCTCGGGTGGGCGGACCCTGTTACTAGTCTACATTTAGGGAAGACGCACGGGGATCAATTCCTCGTGGCAGTCAAGCACTGTAGACATTCCTTCCTTTTTTTTTTTTTTTTCTCTCCCTCTCTTCCCCCCTCTCTTTCCCTCCCTCTTACAGGGAAAGCCTTGTTTGGTAAAAATGGGACAAGAACACGCCAGACCTTGCAAAGGCTATTTTGCTTGTGATATTGTTAAGGAGAGAGCAGGAGAAGAGGCTATGTTAAAAATAAAGATAGCAAAGATTTGTGGTTTTCAACTGTCACCCAGTGGTAGATTACAGCCAGAGTTTTGGAGTAAATTGCTTTTTGATAAAGAGGGCTTGCTATTGGATAATGGGCTGACGAAAGACGTGGAGGCTTGGTATTGGGTAGCAAGAGGACTCAAGTGGGAGGGTTGGTCAGAGGAAGAAATAGATTTTGAAGGACAAACTATTTATGTATATCACAGAAATGTTTGTAATGATGATTCGTCTCTTGATGTTCCCCAGCCACCGCCCTATGATAGCGCCCAGAATACCGTGAATGAATCTCGCCCTGCCTCCTCAGTCACTGCCCAGTCGCCACCTCCAATTGTCATGGGCCTTTCTGTCCTCACCCCTCTGTACCCCGTTTTCGGGGCGGATGGATCCTATTATTACCCCGTCCTACTCCCGCCTACCTCCACACTTCCCATTATTCCGGTCCCACTTCCCTCTGATCCTGCCCCTCTTCCACCTTCCCTTGTCGCTACTGATGCCGTCCCTCTGCTACCTCCCTCCATCACTTCTCCTGACATCACCCCTCTCCCACCTCCCCCTGTAATCCCTCCTATTCCTGCTCCCCTACCACCACATGTTGCCTTCCCTGACGCCCCTCTAGTTCCTTTCCCTGTCGTTTCTTTTGTCCCCCCCTGTCGCATCGATATCCCCCTCTTCCCTTGCTTTTCCCTCTTTTCCTGCTCCTACCTCTCCTCTCGGCTCCCCCCATGTATGTTATTTTCAATCCATCCCAAGCTGCAACCGTAGTAAACTCTCTCCCCGACCCTGAGAAACAGCATATGCCCTTCTTCTGGAGGGTTGCCCAGATTCGTAAGACATACTCAGCAGCCTGGCGTGATCTGTATAGTCTGTGTGAGATCAAGGCTGGGGATACCTATTGGCCCATTATGGAAAGGAGTTTTAATGACGCTCTCCTCACTACCGATATGGATTTCCAGTCGGGTATTACATTCTGTGAACAGCTTTGGGCCTGGGACCAGGATAAACCAGCTGACCAAGCCACTTGTTTAAATGACATTACTCGACAAACTCGAATCTGTGGAAAAATACCATTCACGGTGGACTCAAACTTTCTCCGATCTCGGATTCAGTGTATATAACAAAGCACATACCCAGATGTTATCCGCTGCCTTTGTTGCTGGCCTTAAGGAAGCCATCAGGAAAGGCTTAGTGCTTTCTCACCCCGAATACAGAATTGTTCCTTTGGACACTGTCTTACTAGTTGCCAAGGGCCTAGAATCTGCTCTACAGCCACCCCAAAGGAAAAGTAATCCTCTCATGTTTTCCGTTTTTATAGCCCTGCCACCAGACCCGCCCCGGTCCCCCAGGATATCCCGCGCTGACTACCCTGCCAGCTGCACAGGGGCAGCACATGACACCCGCCCCTAGGCCTCAGACCAGGGCATGCTTTAATTGTAACCAACCAGACCATTTCCGGAGAGACAGCCGACCACTAGACCACCTATGTACCCCAATGCCCCTGCAGCCACATCTGGTGATCTCCAACCAGGTTACCCTCCACAGGTATATCCTCAGGCACATACATCGTATTTCCCTCCTCAGGAATATGCCCAAGCTGTCTACCAGCCCTCTCCATCTGATACTCACCCCCCACCTCGCAGCTATGCTCACCCTTCCCCTGGTAGTTACGATATAGATGATTTCCAACAAGATGAACCCCCTGCACCCAGTCATTATCGCCCTACACATCAAACCCATTAGGCCAGCCACTCCACCACACCCGCATGTAACTACACTGGCCCTGATCAATCTCATCTAGACCTTGTACAATAGGTAACCGGCAAACCTGTGTCTAATACCCCTGTCATGGCAGTGTCTACAGGGGACAAGGGGGGACCTCTTGCTACAGTTGTCCTACAAGTTGAGGGTCATCATACTACCTTTTTAGTTGACACAGGTGCAGCCCGCAGTGTTCTCAGAGAACAAGACCTGCCTGACCCATCTTACCTATCCGACACAGATGTTTCTTGTGTAGGTGTTCATGGTACCCCCTAAACAACCCATTAACTAAACTCTTGCGGGTTGGTTCTGACATTCTCTCTTGGTTTGTTGTCTCATCCACCTGTCCAATTAACCTTTTAGGAGCAGATGTTCTGTCTCGTCTTCAGGCTTCTATTTCCTTTACTGCTGATGGCCAGGTTCATTTACTAACCCCCTTTCTCACAAAGATACTTGCCCCTACTACTACATATGACATCCCCCACCGAGGAGGCAAGGGTCCCAGAAGCCCCCCAGTGCCCTGGATAGAGTTCCAACTAAACTTTGGTCCACAGGCCCAGATGACATTGGACGCCTATGAGTCCCACCTGTGGTAGTTACACTAATTAAGGAAGCTAATCCACCACAAAGACCACAGTACCCATTGAAACCTGCACAAGCTCTCACCATCTCCAAACAAGTTGATAGCCTGTTGGCAAAAGGTGCACTGGTCAAGTGTGTATCACAGTGTAACACCCCTCTATTTCCAGTAAAGAAGAAAACTGAAAGGTCAACCAGACCAATACCGTATGGTCCAAGACCTCCACGCTGTTAATGAAGTCACAAACCGCCGTTGTCCCTAATCCACATACACTGTTGTCACAGGTCCCTCCAACATCTAAATTCTTTACGGTGGTTGATCTTGCAAACGCTTTTTTCAGCGTGCCCTTGGTTTACTTGTTTACTTTCACACACGATCGTCAATAGTATACTTGGACTGTCATCCCTTAAGGTGCACAAAATTCCCCAACCCAATTTGCCAAAGCTATGTCAGCTGTCCTAGAGCCCCGGCAGAAGTCCCACCCAGACGTGGTCCTGCTCCAGTATGTAGATGATGTACTTCTCTGTGCGGATGATTTTCCAACTGCTGAACGGAATTCTAAAGATCTACTTTGTTTCCTCGCTGAAGAAGGTTGTAAAGCCTCCAAGACGAAACTCCAGCGGTGCCGGCCCTCTGTGGTCTTCTTGGGACACTGCCTTTCCCATGGCACCCGTCACCAAATGAAGAACAGGGTACTTGCCTGTGAAGAAACCCCCCTATTCCCTATGTGATTTACAGTTTGCATTCCCCTTTTATCCTCTATTTGCTGCCTATTGCATTTGGTAGATGAAACTATCGAACCGGGACCACCCTCTGTCTCATTAAACCTCAAAGGTTTAGGTGAAATTGCTACCTCTCTGTGCGGCCAGCGTTTGTTAGTCGAACGCCACGTGGCAGAGAAAACCGCGGCCATCTTTGTTCATGCGAACAAAGGCAGCGGGACCTGGTCGTCGAGTGCATGGAACTGTTTTACGGACACTCTACTTCCCGAACACCGGTCCCAAACAGACGAACGCTGGAACTCTATTTGCTGAATAGCTAGAAGAGGGCTATTCGGTACTTTGGTGCATTCGACAGAGGGGCACGAACGCTGCTAGGAGCCAGAGGGATCCATTTGGTACTTTTATTTGTTTTTCGTTTTTCAAAACCCACCAAATTCGTGGAACTGTTTTGGGCATGCATCCCAGGGTGAGCCGGTCACACAAGACTTCCATAAAACTTGCGAACCCCTGAACCGATCTGGGTGAAATTCGAATATGTTGGTCACCCAGATCAGGGCTATCAGATGACACATAATTTATGGGGATACCCCCAGTATAAAGGGGTGTTCTAAAAGTTGGGGAAAAAGTGATTATTTTTTTTCAGCCCGGAGATAATTAAGTTACTATTTTCTCAGACTAAAATATCTCCTGGGCTAGGGCAGGGAATTGTAGGTGTGTGTTAACATTTTACTGTTTGTGATTGGTTATTGTTTGTCCCTCCCTGAGGGCTGTCCCCTTGCATGGGGACTTGCATAAAAGCTGTGTGCACCCATTAAAGGACAGTTCATTTTGTACCCTTCTTCTTGACTTCGGCTGATGTTTGGGGATTCGTGTGTTTCACTGAGGGAATTATCTGGTGAGACTATTGGAATTGCTATAGGATTCGTCTACCCTAACTACCGAATGGAGGTCTAAATTCACTAAGGCTCTGGCGGTTCGGGAGGAAACTACTGAATGAAGTTTAAATATACTTGGTTTCCTTACAACTGGTGGCAAGCGGCGGGATTCGAATCCCGAACGGACGTTTCAAACAAGCAAAGGAATGAATGGCTCAGCAGTACCAGCGACTTAAGAGAACCACGCTAAAGGATTTACTGGAAGATCAAGGCTGGGGATGCCTATTGGCAAGTAACAAAACAAAAGCCACGTTAATTGCAGAGCTGTTACAGAGCGACAGAACCAGCACTACAGAAATGGAGCATGAGGAAGAAACTGAGATGCAGGACATCAGATGGATGCTCAGTTTATTGGGACCTAATCCAGCAACAGAGGCGGCTCTGCAGGTCATGGCACAAGCCAGGCAATCGCAGAAGGAGCGAGATGACCGAGACAGACAGGGGCATTTACTACACTCCCCGGGAAGTACAAGTATGGTGCATTTAAAATTTTTAATGACAATGAAATGGAAATTGATAGTTATCTGCAGGATTTTGAAAGACAATGTGCACTAGAGGGATTAGACCCCATGAAATGGGCTGCAGTACTTAGCAGCAAGCTGTCAGGCAGAGCAGCAGAGGCGTTGCGAGCAGTACCTGATGGGGATATACATAACTATGAGAAAGTAAAAGACATTTTGTTAGCCAGATATGCTGTAACTCCAGAGGCGTACAGAAAGAAATTCCGAGAGTTGAGGAAAACAGGAAGGGATTCCCATACTGAATGGGCATTCCGGCTACACAGGGCAGCCCGGAATTGGATGAAGGGCTGCCAAGCAACCACCCTGGAGGATGCCTTGCAGCTCATCCTATTGGAGCAATTTTTTAATCATATGGCAGATGACATTAAAGACTGGGTGAAACACAGGAAGCCTAAAACTGTGGAGGAGGCAGCCAGATTGGCAGATGAACACCAGGATAACAGGAGGCGAGAACAAGGGGTGAGCCGACCTGCTTTTAAGCATCCCTATTCAGCACCAACAACGGCTGCACCACCTAGAGCTCCCCTAAGTAACCCGCCACACAGCTCAACAGCAGCACCACTGCAGTGTGTCATTACTGCAAACAACCGGGACACTATAAAAATCAGTGCCCTCGTTTGAACCGGGGAAGTTGGGAAAGGCAACCTCCACAGCAACAACCCAGGGCCGCTGCTCATTGTGTACAGCAGGAGAGTGCACCTTTTTTCCCTTACCACGAAGAACAGTGGAGTGTATTACACAAGGTCAATCCCGTGCAAGCGGGAGGCGACAACCGGGACCACCACAGTCAGTGGATTACAGTAGACGGGGTGGGGGCCCGAGCTTTGAGAGACTCTGGGACCACGTTAACCGTGGTACAACCACACACCGTCAAGGCCCAGACTCACACTGGTCGCACTGTGGCTGTAAGAGTAGCCGGGGGGTGCCATCCACAAATTACCTACAGCCAAGGTCCTTGTGGATTGGGGCGCAGGATCAAAACAATTGGAGGTTGGCATTATGCAGGAGCTGCCAGCCGAAGTACTGTTGGGGAATGATGTGGGCTGTTTAACCTCCCAATTAGCACAAGACACTTCGTCCGAAGCCTACCCGGTTACCACCCGAGCTCAAGCCAGACTGGTAGCACCACTGCACTCTGAGGAAACCCAGGTAGGAGTTGAAATACCCCCTCTAATTCAGTTCACAGCTCTCCTGACACAGCAACTGTGGCAGAGCTGTGGAGTGAAAGCCCTATTTAGCGCTCCCTATCACCCCCAGACCAATGGACTCTGTGAACGTTTTAATGGCACGCTCAAGCAAATGCTAAAAATGTTCGCAGAGTCCTGCAGGAATTGGGAAAGGTATCTTCCCCATTGCTATAGGATTCGTCTACCCTAACTACCGAACGGAGGGCTAAAATCACTAAGGCTCTGGCAGTCTCGGGAGGAAACTACCGAATGAGGTTTAAATATACTTGGTTTCCTTACATTGCCATTACAAATCTCTCCCTTCCGTCTAACCATCAGGCTCTTTATGCCTTCTTGGGCCTCATCACATACTGCAGGTCTTGGATCCATGAGGCTTCTCAACTCATGCAACCTCTCTACGATGCTTTAAAGACTGAACCTTTTTCATTGTCCTCTACATCCCGCACCTGTTACCTAACTACCAGCTACCGTTCAAACTTTTCGTCTCAGAGAAGATGGGCCATGCTTCAGAAGTCCTTACTCAATCCCACGGTTCCTGTCAGCGCCCTATTGGGTACTTTTCCTGCATGCTAGACCTCGTGACCAGGGGTGATCCTTGCTGTTTTTGCTGCCAGTGCCCTGCTGGACAAAACTAATGACTTTGTTCTCGGACATAAACTGACAGTTCTTGCTCCCCATGATATCGCTGCAATCCTGAATCAGGTTCAGCCAAAACATCTCTCATCTCAGAGACATCTCCGCCTTCAAACCTCCCTCCTCTTGCCTGATAATGTTACTTTACAAAGATGTTACGCCTTGAATCCAGGCACTCTTCTGCCGCTTACAAAGGGGGGTTGTGCCGCAATACTGGTACAGCCTGGACATAAATCCTGACGTTCACATGGAACTTCAAGTAGAAAAGCCCACAGTTCCACATGATTAACAGCCCGAGAGCTACTTACATTGCACCCTGTGGTTCAGGAACACCCCAGGTCCTGACCCATACTATGAAGAAGAATTATTCAGCTGGGTGGAAATACGCATCACACTGACAGACCTGTTCTGTGACTCCAAGGGAAACATTGTTATCTTAGTCTACCTGCCTATGGAGGTATCACATTTATATCACCATTGGGAGGTGGCTGTTCCTCATATCTCTTTCACCAAGTCTCCAGATCTCTCATGAAAAGAACTCGGCCCAATGGCCAAGACATGGAGTACTGCAACTCAAGAACAGCTCACATTGACGGGGGTCACTAAAAGGACCATAAATTGCAAAACTGTCGGTTACCCTCTATTACACAGAGATATGTGAAGACATCCTTCCTACAGAACAGGACCCGGACACCCCTCATGATTGCTTTGAACATGTAAAATCTAATTTGGAACGGTGTTAATGTAGAATCCTCTTAATTTCTTCTTGTCTTCAGTTGATTGATATATATACACGTCTTTTGTATATATAGTCTTGGGCCAAATGCTCGCCACAATAATATATGCCTATATTATTGAAAAGTACTAATACGCAATCTGACTTACGGTTTCTTCAGGTTTATTCTTAGTTACTGATACATAATAAATGATGTTACAGGATAATGGACATTCAACAGCAGATGGTAATTGCTGGACTTCTTTACAACCTTACATCTTTACATCGAGAGAGAGCCAGAGCCAAGAGAGAGTGACCTCATGTCCCTCTGTTACTATATAGATGTGCTTATACTAACGTCAACGTTTAACTCTAGCCATATAAGGACAAAACCTCCACAGCCACATTCCAGAGCTCTCGGACACAGAAAGCCTTGTGACTTATACCATCTGTTACTTATGTCAATCCACACATCCATATATAATCAATAGAAACATAGAATATGCAATATTCAATCATCCTTTGTGGGGTCATGTGGTCGTGGGGCGGACGCAGGACGTAGCCGTGCATCATGAGGAGGGGATGTGATGGCGGTCTAAGGGCTGTGAGAGCTGTAAGCACGGTGAGACGCTGTGAGACGCCGACATGCTGATACGCCGATAGACCGATAAGCCATCGGATACCTCTTGATTTTATAAGTTATTTTAAGTCTCTCTCGAATGAATTTATATTCCAAGTGGAATCAAGCAGAATCACTAAAACTATTGAAGTTTTCCGGAACGCTGCGACAGTGTGCTGCAACAGCGTGTTCCAATTACTCTTGGAAAAATATTGCTCTAAGTTCTTTTTTTATGTGATGCTTATTTGCACCCTTCTGAAAGCAACATACATACTCACTGAGATCCTGAAATCCTGTGCAATCAACAATCAACAATCTCACAGGTCAGAAAATAAATTTATCTGTTGGAGCATCTGATGGTTGGACGCACCCTGGAACTACAACTCCTAATACTGCAAGCCCAAAGTTGAAATTCCGCTCAGATGATAAGAAACTCCATTTAAAAGATAAGAAATCCTTTTTTTTTTTTTTTTATTATTATTATTTATTCCTTTCTCACTTAATTTCTGGTTCACAGTGTTTATAGAAATTCACAGAATTGTGTTCACTCTATACATTAATCTATTACATATATCTGTATAAAAAAAAAAGGGGGGGGGAAATAAACGGAAGGAAAAGAAAAACAAAGATATAAAAAAAATATATATATATAATAAATAAAAAAAAAGTCATTGTAAAAAGTCATTGTACATAAAAACTAAATCAAAGGAAAGTGAGTTAAGACAAATCAGAAGGACTGTAATATAGAAGGAAGCTGATGGCTCCTAAAAAAAAGTTCAAGATCCTAAATCTGCATCAAACCAAGATAAAGGAGATAAAGGAGAAGTACATCAAGAGAAGAACTTGGACATATTTTTCTCTCCTCAATTTAAAGATTCAAAAGGGATTAAACCGAGATCATCTTTAACAAATTTAAAGCCATCTAATATGGATATAAACAAAGACAACATAGAAAAGGAAGAAATTACTACTAAAGTACTGAATGAAAGTCTACAATCTATCTTAGAAGAAATAAAGAGAGAAATTTCAAAAAACTCTATAGAAATACGACAAGAAATAAAAAGTGAAATCTCTAAATTAACTGAAAAGTTCCAAGTTATGGAGGATCGATTGGAGAACGTTGACTTTCAAATAGCATCAATGAACGAAGAAGTAAATTCATTGACATCAAAAATTCACAATCTTGAAAACAAAATAGAAGATCTTGAAGATAGATCCCGCAGGAAAAAATTTAGGTTTCGTAATTTTGAAGATTCCAATAAACAAGAATTTGCAACACATGCTACACGACTATTTTAAACTCTTAGGTTTAAAACTGGATGGCCATAATGAGAAAATCGATAGATGTCACAGATTGTATAAACCACCAAATATAGCATCTGATACTCCAAGAGACATAATTGCCTGCTTTCATTCATTTGAATTCAAAGAACAAGTTTTAAAAGTTAACAGAGAGAAACGTATAAAAGATGGTCTATATGCACATATTATAGCACTTCCAGATCTATCTTATAAAACTAGAAATAAGAGAAGAATGTTTTCACCTGAAATTAATACTCTCAAGCAACATAACATTAGATTCAGATGGAGCTACCCTACAAAGCTGATTATCCAAACGGATGGAAAAATAGTCTTTTGATCAACCAGATAAGCTTAAGACATGGCTACAGAATAAATCACTAAATTAATCTCTGACAGAGACTTCAAGGTTTAGTAAGAATTTGGTAGACTAAGAGGTTGAAGAGATTTAAATCTACAAATGTATATTTTGAGGTCTATTGTAAAATAATGTCCCTTTGAGTACTTTTCACAAGATAATTATTAAGGAATGAGCACGCTTTGTGCCATAAATAAGAAATTAATATGCTGGGGGTATAATTAATATAATTATTAACAAGATTTAAAAGCTGATAATTCTCACATGCACAATTTTTCAATTGATATACTTGTTCACTCACTTCGTTTACTTATATATTTATTTAAAGAAACACAAGTAATAAAAGGTTTAGTAAAGTAGGACGGAAATGATAGTGGGGGGATAGGGAGAGAAAAAGATGAAAATTGAAAGAAGCTTAATTAAGTACACAAGGGAAAGGAAAGGAAAAAAGGAAAAAAAAGATATATAATATTCTTGGTGGTTTTTTTTTTTTTTTAGGTGGCAGATGTTTATTAACTTGAAGCTATTCTTCTCCCTCTCTGCCTCTTATCTCTATCTTAAATATACATTTTTAACTAAGCCTTTGGATGCCTGATCTTAATCCCCTCTTTCTGTGATGTTTTCACAGATATCTCTTGATCTTCTAAGATGGAAGATCAAGTGAACCCATGGCTATTACCTTTGGGATGTATATTGTTGAATGTTGATGAAACGTTGATGTCTCATCAGAGGTTTTTATGTTGTGGTCTGTGTTGCTATTTGTATTGTTGTACCAATTGGGCTATGGTCAGTCTGAATAATATCTTCTCTGTGTTTCAAACTACTTGGTACTATCAAGCTAATATTTACAAAATTTTTGAAAATTAATGCTGAAAATTATGTCTATAAATGTACAAGGTCTAAATACTCAGTGGAAAAAGCAAATGCTTTACGATTCTTTGGTCTCTAACCAAATACAAATAGCTTTTCTCCAAGAAACGCATTGGCTGCGATCTGAGTCGCTAAAATGGATGGGGCATAAATATAAATATATATATCATGCATCTCTCTTAAATAACAAAAAATCTGGAGTGGCAATTATATTTGATTCTAATTTAAAACTTGACGTAAGATTAATAGATAGTGACCCTAGTGGCAGATTTCTTATAATTATCTGTAAAATAGAATCTATAACCTACACATTGGTTAACATATATTTACCAAACATTAATCCAACTGCTCTGTTTTCAAAAATCATAAATAGATTAGAAAATATAACAATAGGTACTTTGCTGATAGCAGGCGATTTTAACTGTGTTTTTGACCCATTAATGGATAAAAAAAAACCATATTCAATTAAAATCTGAAAGCCAGCTATATAAACAATCTAAAACCCTGTCTAATTTATGCGCTATGCACAGTCTGTATGATGTCTGGCGGGTAACACATCCAGACTTACGGGACTATACGCATTTGTCTAAAGTACATAATTCGTATTCACGAATAGATTTATGCTTAGTAAAAGCTAATCCTTTGAAAGAAATTAATACAATCCAAATTAAGGATAATACTTGGTCCGACCACAGTTTTCTAATATTGGAAGTAGGTAGGGTCTTGCAGAGATCTATGGACTCCTGGAGAATGGACGACTCTCTTTTTAAAGTTAAGATAAATCAAGATACTATAAGTAAACTTTCAAGGTTTTTTTGGCTTGAAAACTCCACTCCTGATATTCTTGATTCTACTTTATGGTCTTCATATAAGGCGGTTATTAGAGGTTATCTTATTAAAATCGAAAAACAATCCAAAACTATGACAAATAGAGACCTAATAGACTTAAATATTCAATATTCTAATCTGTCTAAAATGAATAAAGAGTCTCCAACCATTCAATTAAGATCATTACTTCTAGAATTACAAAAACAAATCAATTTAAAGACAGAAGAAAAGATTAGAAAAATAATTAATAAATTGAGATTAAATACTTACCATCAAAGTAATAAAGCAAATAAAAATTTAACCAAAAGATTAAAAAAGCAAAATTCAAATAATAGAATCAATAAACTGGTTGAGGATCAAATTACATACTCCTCACCAGAAAAAATTGGGCAACTATTTAATGAATTTTATAGTAAATTATATGATTTGGATATATCATCAGACAGTCAAGATATTAAAGAATATTTGGATAATACTGATATTCCAAAAAGTAACAATCAAGAGCTAGCCCAACTTAATCATGAGTTTACGATAAATGAGGTCGAAAGAGAGATTGATAGACTTCAATTAACCCCTTCCCGACCGAGGACGGTTCAGGACCGTCATCGGCATTTTTGCGTTGCCGACCGATGACGGTCCTGAACCGTCCTAACGGTCAGAGCTACTTACCTGATCGCCGTCGTTCCCCCGGCAGCGATCAGCGTGGCTCCGGTTGTGGGGAGACTGTCTGCAGCCCAGACAGTCTCCCCACGGCAGATTAGGACCCCTGTGGCCATGTGATCACTTAACACAGCGATCACATGGTCACAATAGGTGTCCTAGTGTCTGCCTGCAGGAGGACTGTCTGTGCTGACAGGCAGTCTCCCTGCTAGTGTAAAATCAGAAAAAAAAATAAAGTTAATGTTAATAAAAAAAAATAAAAAAAATTATATGTGTATATATGATATATAGACATATATTATATCTATATATCATATATATATATATATATATATATATATAATGTCATACTAAGTGTATTTTTATATTAATATGTACTTATATTAATATAAAAATACACGTATAATTAAATTACACACGTGTATATATATATATATAATATATATAATAACTATATATATTGTGTATATATATTATAAAATATAAATAATAAGTAATTTAAATTAAAAATTTTTTAAATAATAAAATTTTAAAAAATTATATAGCTATATGAAATTTTATTCTAACTGTATTTTAAAATTAATATATATATGTATTTATATCAAAATACTTAGAATGAATTTGTATATATATCTATGTATATAAAAATAAATAAAAATAATAAGAAATATACATACGTCCATATACAAAATTACATAAATAATTATATAAATATACACGTAGACTTCAAATATATAAATATGCATATATATTTAAATTCTACGTGCGTATTTATGTAATATTTTTACATAATTAAGTAATTTTATTGATTGCAATTTGAGGGACCTGCCTGCCAACCCAGGCCGAAATTCCAGAGAATTTAATTTGCTAGCACTGTATTTTACCCTGTAACGTTCTACGACACCCTAAAACCTGTACATGGGGGGTACTGTTTTACTCAGGAGACTTCGCTGAACACAAATATTAGTGATTCAAAACAGTAAAACATATCACAGTGATGATATTGTCAGTGAAAGTTACTTTTTTTGCATTTTTCACACACAAACAGCACTTTTACTGATGATATAATTGTTGTGATACGTTTTCCAGTTTTTAAACACTAATATTTGTGTTCAGCGATGTCTCCCGAGTAAAACAGTACCCCCCATGTACAGGTTTTATAGCATTTTTGAAAGTTACAAGGTCAAATATATGGGTCAAATATTTTTACATTGAAAATGGCCAGGTTGGTTACGTTGCCTTTGAGAGCGTATGGTAGCACAGGAATGAGAATTACCCCCATGATGGCATACCATTTGCAAAAGAAGACAACCCAAGGTATTGCAAATGGGGTATGTCCAGTCTTTTTTAGTAACCACTTGGTCACAAACACTGGCCAAAATTAGCGTTCAATTTAGTTTTTTTACTTTTTTCACACACAAACAAATATGAATGCTTACTTTGGCCAGTGTTTTCGACTAAGTGGCTACTAAAAAAGACTGGACATACCCCATATTGAATACCCTGGGTTGTCTACTTTAAAAAAAATATGTACATGTGGGGTGTTATTCAGAGATTTATGACAGATAATAGTGTTACAATGTCACTATTGATAAATTTAAAAAATGTATGTTTTGAAACCGCAATATCCTACTTGTACCTATAGCCCTATAACATGCAAAAAAAAAGCACGTAAACACTAGGTATTTTTAAACTCAGGACAAAATTTTGAATCTATTTAGCAGTTTTTTTCATTCGCTTTTGTAGATGAGTAAAAGATTTTTCAAGTAAAAGTCAAAAAACATGTATTTTTTCAATTTTTCATCATATTTTTTTATTTTTTTTAAATTAAAATACATGAGATTATATAAATAATGGTATGTAAAGAAAGCCCCTTTTGTCCTGAAAAAAACAATATATAATTTGTATGGGAACAGTAAATGAGAAAGCGGAAAATTACAGCCAAACACAAACACCACAAAAGTGTAAAAATATGCCTGGTCGCAAATGTACAACATCGCAAAAACAGTCCAGTCCTTAAGGGGTTAAATAAGACTCCTGGACCGGATGGATTTACTAACCTTTTCTATAAAGTAATGAAAAAAGAGATAACTGTTCCCTTAACGGCTCTTTTTAATGAAATGGCCAAAACATCTAAAACACCAAAGGAGTTGCTACAAGACAATATCCTTCCAATATTAAAACCAAATAAAGATCCAACAAATGTTAAAAATTACAGACCAAACTCTTTAATCAATACAGATATGAAAATATATGCAGCAATATTAACAGCTAGATTAAAATCACTTGTTGAGAGAGTCGTTCATTCTGATCGGGTCGTTTTTTTTGCCAGGTAATCTTCTGATACATGTACTAGAAGAATAATCAACATTTTGGATGGTGCACTCCGTCGGGAGATTCCGCTGCTGACCCTCTCATTGGATGCCGAGAAGGCCTTTGACAGGGTCAGTTGGCGCTTCCTCGACGGGGTGCTGACCTCTTTTGGATTTATAGGTTGGATTCATGATGCCATTTTGGCACTTTACTCCGAACCAACAGCTAGAACTGTAGGAGTAAATATTCAATCAAATTGGTTTAGTCTATATAATGGCACACGCCAGGGCTGTCCCCTATCGCCCCTTCTTTATATTTTAACTTTAGAACCCTTAGCTATTAATATTAGGAATAATTTGAATATTATAGGTTTTCCAACAAAAACCTCAGAAGCAAAAATATCACTTTATGCTGATGATATATTATTAACTCATTTCCCCAGAATCCTCTCTTCCTCAAGCTCTAGCCGCTATAAAAAGTTATTCTAAGGTATCCAATTATAAACTTAATATTTCTAAATCAATTGCTGTAACTACTAATGTTGACATTTATAGTTTAAAAGCTCTACGGGAGAATTATGATTTTATATGGACCAATAATGTTTCTAACTACTTGGGCGTGATAATTTCATCTCAAGTTAACGATATTATGGAAAAAAATGTATTGAATCTCCTAAAATACACAAATATAAAATTAAAAGAATGGTGCTTAACCGAATCCTCTTGGATCGGTAGGATTAACATAATTAATGCTTATATTATGCCCAAATGGTTGTATTTATTTAGGATGATTCCTCTTCAAATTCCAGATATCTGGTTAACCATGATACAATCTAGTTTTCAAAAATTTATCTGGAAAACGACAAGGCCTAGATTAAGCTCTAAAGTTCTCTCTAGGAAACCCCAAAATGGAGGTATAAACTACCCAAATATTAGAAATTCTTATTATGCTAACATTATTGGTCACATATATAAACTTCAGGTTGAATTGTTTAAAACAGACACATGGTACCTAATTGAATCCGAGGCAGTTGGAAAAGATAGATTGGAAATGTATTTATGGCTTAAAAACAATAAAAAAACGATAGAATTTTTATGTAGTATTAGTGTGGATAAAAAAACCAAAAAGAAATCTCCGATAAAATAATTAAATCATCTCATTTGATCATTTTAGAAGATAATATCGAAGATATTTCTTTAAATAAATGGTCTAAATTTCAATGGACGATTGGGGATATCCACTATGATGACCAAATTTTACCTTTTGTGGATATTCAAGCTAAACTCCTTCTCCCTAACAAAGAATTTTTCTCTTATTTAAGAGTCAAAAATTTCTTGAATAAGTTTTTACTAAATACGTCACCAAAAATTGATATTCTTCTTCAATCCATTTTTAGATATACTAAGGTTAAAAAAATTCTTTCAAAAGCTACTAACTTGATATTCATTCTTGATCAACAACCTTTAAACATACTTGATAAATGGAAAAGTATCTTAAAGACTGAAATAACTGAGCAAGAATGGTGTATGTCTCTTAAAGACACCCGTAAATATATTCATTGTCAGAACTTACTTGAATGCCAATATAAGGTTATGTATAAATGGTATCTGACTCCATATAAATTAAGTAAGATGTATCCAGGTCAAACTCCTCACTGCTGGCGATGTGGTTTTCCAGAGGGAACACTTGTTCTTATATGGTGGCATTGTAGTTTGGTTAAAAATCTTTGGGAGTGGTCCTTTGAAATACTTAAATGTTTATTTAATATTACAATCAAAAAAGGCCCAGACACAGCATTGCTACATTTAAACTGGAAACTTTCTTCCACTTCTTCTAAATGCCTTGTAAATCACTGTTTTTTAGCAGTAAAAATAATAATAGCAAGACAATGGAAGTCACATCTTCCTTTCTTGAGAAGTCAGCTTGTTAATCAAATTTTATATCAATTTCAAATGGAAAAAGATCTACCAGTTCCCTTTATACTTTCTGCAAATAAACAAGACCAATACACTTATTGGATACGAACCTTAGAAAATAAATGAATTATTTTTTTTCTTTGTATTTTTTCCTTACTCAGAATTCGATAGATTCCGATAGAAAACCTCACCACGGAGATATTTTTCTTTCCAGATGATCAGACTGACCCTAGCCCATATTTATATTTATATATTTATATTTATATATCTATTTCTATTTAGATAATGGTTCTATAAGATATGAATTACTTTTGTATTGAGAGATTCTTAGCTTTTTAACTTGGGATTCACCTAATATATAGGAATAGAACATTTGTAACAATGTAAATTATATGTTTTGTTATTGCTACACTTGTCTTTGTCTTGTATGTAAATTTCACTTTTTGTCAATGTATGATAAAATGAATTAATAATAAAAAAATTTAAAAAAAATAAAAAAAAAGAATATGCAATATTCTACATTCCCTCGGTTTATGGTTTGTCTTAAAACCATAACACAATGTAACTAACCTGTCCATTCATACATCACTTGTATCACATTAATTGAGAATAGAACAAAATGTAGTCACAACTTTCTATTATAGAGAGTTCTTAGACGGTCGAGTTTCTATCCCTCATACTGCTTAGTTTACTTCAACACTCCCTCTATTTCAGCTATGTATTGATATCCATATCCATGTTACATCATAATTACTTGAACATAATGTATACATATATATAACAATAATAAATGAATAAAATATTTACAAATGTTGATCCAATAAACAATAAAGCAATCAAAAATATCTACCTGCTATGGTACAGTCATGTCTTTGTAGATAACAACAAAATTAAGATTTCTAGATAATAACTGTGTATCACTATCATATTCCTAATGAAGACACGTATAAAAGTATTTTCATTCTCAATACCTGATATTACTTAAGTACTAATACATGTATTGCTTGTATATCCCAACGTATTATATTTCCATGAATCATATGGTTTCTAGCAACCTTAAAATCTTTAGGTCATTTGTATTCATGAATTACATTCCTATACCATTAATACCATCTAGTGATAATTGTATCAGTACTTTACAATCATAGTATTTAATTTGTATATTCAGTAGGCTCTCACTAACTGAAATATATTAACACTACTTATAAGTCTCATAGTTTGCAAACCTTCAAAGGTTGTGTTGTTGTCAACCATGAAGTTTTATAATAATTCTTCAAATAATGTTCATTGTGTTGACAATACTTATTGTTCTAGAAATTCTCCACGCAGAAATCTTTCTATCATAGATTTGTTTTTGTTTACATAATTATAATTTTGACTAAAATTCCACCTTGTAGTAACAAACTTTTCATTCAATAGAAACATGGTTTACTTTAAAATAACTTGGAAATAATAATTTAAATTCATTGTGATGACTTATTAATGTAATACATCTCAACATAAAAGTAGGACTGCCCTAATGTTACCTTAACATTTGTTCTGACCAATCCGTATTCCTTAGTACACTTCAACTGACTAAATTAAAATAAAATAAACAAAACTTGGGGTCATACTGCCCAGAAACTTTTATTCCTAGTCTGTGTCTAACAAACTCAGGGAAATCATAAAACCACTTTTAACAACTTATTCAATTCATTGGATACTTTCATATCCAGAAACCTATTCTCCCTAGTCTATACTTTTATAGACTTAGGTCAAATATAATTGTGTACTAAACTCAATTCAATTCCTCTTGGATCTCTGAACTCTTATATCCAAGGCATTCTTAATGTATACCATTACTTAATATTAATCAATATAAATTATCCTTCCTTAGTTTTCTTCCTTTTGTTACCATTGTTTGTTTTACTTCACCTCGATATCAACAAATTACTCATTCTTATGAATCTATGAAATACTATTGCACTCATTCTTTGTAGTATTAACTAACCATGATCCTTATTTTATCAACTTCATATTTTATCTGCCTCTGATACTTCTCATCCTATGTATAGGTCATAATGTAATAGTTCTTTTCATAATACTATCCTATCATAATTTTCTAAGTACTCTCTTTTGGTATTAATACTCATAACTGTTATATAACTTTTCATTGTCTGTTTTCTTTTCTGTTAATATTTAGGAATATATATTAGTGTCAATATTTTATTTCTTTGTAAGTTTGTTAATCTTCTGTATCAAATGATCTCTGTAGAATCTTCCATCACAGTTTGCAGATCAGTTGAAAAGTCTCTTTCCAACAGTCGATGTCCAGTTGTCTAAAGGAATTCTTTCCTAATTTACTGCCACATAGATCTGTCACGCTTTACCTACATTAAAACAAAAAAACGTGCAGCATCAATACAATGGCTTACAATGTTTATATCACTATTATTATACAGTTTAACATTTAAATATATTGACTACACAAAACATACTCATTTCTTCTCATGTGATCTACCATCTAGTGGTCATTACATTTATGCCATTTGATATATAATCTTTACATTTCCTTTTGTATTAAAATCTTTCTGAACATTTAAATTTGCCAAACTTTTTATTAATCATACCCCCCTTTAAAACTGTTTAATAATCTGGAGGTATAACCTAATCACATATAAGATGTTACAACAAAATATTGTTTTCCACTATACTTTAGCAATAGCAGCCATCTTGTCTGAACACTGGCACCATTTTGTCACATGAAACAAACTATAAGAAACATATATTGTTTCCTACATCAAATGTATTTGTAAATCTAGGTTTTATTATATCAAAACTTTTGTCTTCTATATAGTCAAAACATATGTATGTCCAGGCTTTGCAAAATATAGTAATCCATTATCAGTCATGACACTAAAATCTAATTCTCGTGAATTAAATCAAAGATTTTAAATCAACCTCAGAAGCAACAAAGAATAAATCTATTGTTTTTTTTCCTTCTGTAAAATGATTGGAGTTACTGTATAATCGCATACACCCAATATAACATAGATTGCATGTTCCTAATTGCTACATTAGTATATTTCATTCTGCCAAATTTGCAAACTTGATGTAAATTTTAATTTTAATTAATTAACCTAATACTTTCTTATAACACACATAAAAACAATGAAAAACAGTACAGACTAACAATTCATTTAAAACAACTGTAACCGTGGCTGGTTCCCTTATTTACCACTATAATGTCTTAAAGCATAGAACTTAGTAGGGCTAACCATACAGATATCTCAGCCATAATTTTATATAGTGTAAGAGATCCTCTATTTAACATATATAAATAATTGAGAATACAATCTAAAATAAGGATTGTCTTGGAAGCAATAGTTTTGTCTTTTGGATATTTATTATATAAAAATATAAAATCCATTATAGCAGAGTTTATAAGATTAAATTACATGCTTGCAAATATCATTAATAGGTTAACATACCCTTCTGAACATGTCATCATGTCAGCCTCTCGGTCATTTTAAGATGGAGCAGCGTCTGTCTCCAAGTCTCTCCTCTGTGTCTTAACATTTAAAAGTACACCTCTGTCTCCATTTTAGGTTACCGTAGTTCAAATATGAAAAAGTAACACTTCTTTTACTTTATTCAATTTAGGACCTCCCTTAACTTGGCAAACATACAAGGCCATAACTAAAGGGTGTATACGTCATGGAAATTTTCCTGACTTAGTTCAAGATGGCATCTTAAAGTCTGAATAGGTTATCTGTTGTTTATACTAAGTCGTAAGTGTACAGTCGCGGGAGATTCCCGGATTTGGGGAAGTTCCATTAACTTGGGGTTACCACAGTATATTGTGTACTGCAAGTGTCGTAGAATAGCCTTGAAGCTTGTTTATGCATTATTGTTATTGTAATTCGTCTGGGACAAAATGGCACAAACATATTCTGCACTGAGGTTATTGCTTAAAGAAACCTCTATGAAAAACAATATGTTCAATTTCTAACACCTTGTCAGTTTGCAATATCTTTTAAAGACAAAGTACACAGTTTAAGAAATACAACATTTCATTCTAAAACTTGTAATGTTTGCATTTGCCCATAACACAACAAACTAACATAGATCTCTATTCTTGTGTGCTGTCCTTAATTCTGGAATCAGCCTGTGTACATCTGTTGGCACACACATCCACGCTCATTCCCTAAACTGATCATATCTCTTGAAGTTATCTGATTCTTATAACTTTCTGTGTTACACTGCATTGCTTGTCTGTCTCCTAATTTCGATTTAGCTAAAATTGCTTTTATTTGTCTGATTATAAGTTTACAAGGAAAGGCCTTTATTGATTTATCTCCACATGTATTTTCTCTGTCAAAATTTTCAATTAACAAATTTAATTTCTCATTTGCTTTTGATTTGATATCTCGGATAAAATATCTGCAAGATCTTAAATAATGTTGTTTATTGCACCAAAAACAAATAATTTTAGGAGTTATATTCTGTCTTTGATTAACTCTACAGTTTTTAGTTGAACACATTGGGAGGGGCTCAGCTGTCTGTATCACTCTTTTACACTCTGTCCTAGAAGGAGGAGGAGGGGGATGAGGGGTGTAAAATCTGCACTTCTTTCTCTGCCTAATTCCACAAGTCATTTTAACCCCTTCATTATTGGTTTCTCTGCTTAAGTTATCCAAGAATAAAGCTACTTCTGTCAAAGTGCTTTTTTTCTCTAGCTAACAGAATTGCAGTTGGATCTAGATCTTGAAATTTTTTCACAAATTCATTAATTAACTGATCCTCAGGAAAATTACCAACATGTCTATATGCATTTTCAAATTTTACAAGAAAACTAAAAATATCCTCATCAATCTGTGGTTTTAGTTTTTCCAACACTTCTGCAAAATCATTCCTTGTTGTTAATTTTATTAATTGTGTTAATCTGTCTTGCTTATTACCATATATTATTTTATCATTGTCCTCACATTTTACAGGCGCGGTCAGCCTACATGCCATTTGAGTCGGCAGCCATATTTGAAATAGTCTATTTCTTTGTTCGTCATTTAGGCTATATTTGTCCAAATTTGACTCAAACATTTCAGCATTAGTAAATGCATCCACTGACGTGTCATAAACTGGAATACATTTCACAATTTTCATTTAATTGTTCATGGATTTTCAAATTAAGTGTTGCAGCTCTTTCTTGAAATTTACATTTCTGCAAATCACTCTGTGAGGTTACATTTTCAGTATCAATTGGTTCTGGGATTAGATTCTGTGCCTGTATTTTTCTTGTGTTCACACACACTTGCTTTACTTCATTTCTAAGCTGACAAAAAAGATCATTTCTTAATTCAACTCTATCCTCTAATTCACAGACTGTTTCTGACATTCTCTCAAAGTTACATTGAGAGCATGTGCTCTCTGTTACATTGTTACAGTGTTCATTTAAATCTGATTTGTCTTCTGTTAACATATTCAGATCTATTTCTTTATCTGCTGATTCTAAATTTTCTTGACCTGCATCTCGTTTACAAATCAATGCATTGTAAGTACAGACTAGTTTCATAACATTTCTGATCTTTTGTTTTCTTATTAACAATTTCTTGTCAGTTTCAGTATTGGCAATTTCACATTGTGTGTATAAAGATTGCCACAAAACAGCATCTGAATAGCTGCTATTCAATGCAAACTGCAATTTACTTTTCTCTGCAATATCATTTATGAATTCCATGTTACTCACCAGATCAGTTATTTCTGTCTATTTCGTTGCTTCATCCACACAGCTGCGCAGTTCTGGGCTTGAATCTGGATGATTGCCAATCTCTGCCACGTGCTTGCTTCTAGAATTCACGTTGTATCTTGTGCTGCTTTCTTTATACCACGTTCTTTTCTCTGTTGTAGAATATAATCTTGGAACAGTCTTTGTGATTTGAAAATCTTTGTCTTCTGATAAACACACACAGCTCTTAACACGGTTTTTAACACGGTTCTTTTTTCTGTTTCTGGCTGCACACACTTCTATTCAACACAAAGAGTAATTCGATATCCGTCCTCTCTCTGCTCAACTCCCCCTGAATAGAAGTTTGTAACACCAGAAAACAGTCTGGCTGGCTCGTCCATGTAATATCTAATTTGGAACGGTGTTAATGTAGAATCCTCTTAATTTCTTCTTGTCTTCAGTTGATTGATATATATACACATCTTTTGTATATATAGTCTTGGGCCAAATGCTCGCCACAATAATATATGCCTATATTATTGAAAAGTACTAATGCGCAATCTGACTTACGGTTTCTTCAGGTTTATTCTTAGTTACTGATACATAATAAATGATGTTACAGGATAATGGACATTCAACAGCAGATGGTAATTGCTGGACTTCTTTACAACCTTACATCTTTACATCGAGAGAGAGCCAGAGCCAAGAGAGAGTGACCTCATGTCCCTCTGTTACTTATACCATCTGTTACTTATGTCAATCCAAACATCCATATATAATTAATAGAAACATAGAATATGCAATATTCTACAGAACAGATGAAAATGGAAACAACCTGTGACGGAACGCTGGCACTCCGACTGAGTACCTCCGCCAATCGATGCTCCTAGCGCTTGCCGAGGACTCCAAGCACTCTAACCGACAGCATCAGCACTGCAGACCCCACTTCCAGCGATACAGCTGCGCCGGGGTCTCGCCGTTTCCACCCACCCTGGATCCACAACCAGGATCCAGCTCCCAGTGGGTGAACCTCTCCTAAATCCAGAGAGCGTAGCAGGGACAAATCAAGCTATTGCAAGAGCTTACTCTGGGGAGTAAGTGATTATAGCAATCCCCAGAGTGTAGGTATCCCTTCCCCCAAACATGAGCCAAGGCTTCAAGAAAGGTACAAGATGATCTGGTTTTAATGACCACACACTGGCTTTTATGCAAGTCCCCATGCAAGGGGACATCCCACAGGGTGGGACCCAGTATAACCAATCACAGACAATACAAACAAAACACTCCCACAGTGACATCACAATCCCTCCTCTCTATCCTGGAGATAATTGGGAAGTAATTAAATTATCTCCCAGGACAGAGGCAAGACTCCATTAACCACATGGTTACAAAAAGACATAAAATTACACGTTACAATTACTATATAAAACATATACATGCAACATATCCCCAGATAGCTTAGATTTGAGTGCACATTAGTATTGAATGGCGCTCAGATCACATACATACAATTCAATCGCCATGGAGCCAAAGTCTTTTCCATAGTCTTTTGTTACACAAATAGGCTCCATGGCATAGCTATCTGGGATAGCACTACTACCATCCTGAAAGACCAGAACGCCCCAGCAGAAATACACAAATAAACCTTTCTGCAGGGGAAAATACCGCTATCAGCACATGGGCCATAGTCGGAAGGCAGGAGGCTAGCCAGTAGTCCCCTCCAGGCACAAGTGGCGAAGGGCACTTCGTCACACAACCCATCTCCCAACAGTGCACGAGGCTGCTCTACCTGACCCTGACTACACTCTGTTTGTGGATGGTTCTAGATTTGCAGATGTGCAGGGACAATATCATACCGGATATGCATTCACCACAGAGGACCAAATACTCCAAGCATCTTCTCCCATCATCTAAGTCAGCACAAGAAGCCGAACTAATAGCCCTTACGGTGGCACGCAAGATGTCTGAAGGGAAGCGTGTTAATATTTATACAGATTCAAGGTATGCCCTGGGCGTGGCACATGACTTTGGCTTAATCTGGAAAACCAGGGGGGTTCCTTACAGCAACAGGTACTCCTGTGAAACATGGCGCAGCTATCAAAGACTTGATGGATGCCTTACTACTTCCTGAAGAGGTGGCCATACTGAAGGTAATGGCCCACGGGAGACTGAATTCAGAAGAAGCACATTTAGCTGACCAGGCTGCTAAGGATGCGGCACGCCAGTGTCGGGAAATAAACAGAAGAGTGTCTGTCGAAGAGACTCCTATTTACACTATGCAAACCCTACCCACTGATCTCAAGCTCCTAAGAGAACAACAGGCCGCCGTCACCCCACAAGAAAAACAAAACTGGAAAGACAAAGGAGCAACCCTCCAGAATGAAGTATACACGATCAACCTCAAATTCTGTCTACCCAAGAATATGTATCCAGCTGTCGTTCAGTGGGCCCATGGACCAGCTCATTTATCTAAGCACCTCATGAACTCTTTGATTGATAAATATTTTGAAGCACCCGGAATCACCACCATGACACGAAATTACTGCAGATCCTGTACCATCTGCGCCAGATGTAATCCAGGGAAAATAATTAATTAAAGCGGCACCAAACCATTTGGCCAAACCACAGTACCCTTGCCAGAGGATTCAAATTGATCATATCCAAATGCCAAAGAGTGGCCGGTATGAATACGCACTGGTCATAGTGGATATGTTTTCAGGATGGCCAGAAGCTTTTCCGGTCGCTAATCTCACTGCAAAGACCACGGCGAAGCGTCTACTTACCAAAATTATCTGCAGATACGGAGTTCCTGAAGTAATTGAAAGTGACCAGGGTACATCCTTCACTGTGTTGCACTGGGGGTGACCCTTGCATTCCACACACCCTATCACCCACAGAGTAGTGGTAAGGTAGAACGCATGAATGGCACTCTGAAAGCCAGAATGCTTAAAATGTCCCAAGAAACTAACCTACCCTGGCCGGAGAGTCTTCCCATAGCATTGTTTAGTGTAAGGTACACCCCAAGAGGGAGTTTTAGCTTATCCCCCTACGAAATCTTATTTGGAACAGCACCCAGGTTAGGCTGTTATTTCCCTCAGCAACTTCAAATTCAGTCAGATGCAATGGTAGATTATATAACTCAACTCTCTCATGCCTTGACCAAAATCCATTCACAGGTGTTTTCTTCTATTCCAGATCCAGAGTCAAATACAGGCACACATAAGCTACTTCCTGGTGACTGGGTCATGGTCAAGAAGTTCCTAAGAAAACACACCTTAGAGCCAAAGTTCAATGGTCCATTCCCAGTCCTATTGACTACATCTACCTCTGTAAAGTTGGTCGGGAAGAATACCTGGATACACGCCTCGCACTGCAAGAAAGTTCCTGATCCAGAGGAAGCAGATTCCGCCAAATCATGAGCTTCCTGTGCCTGTTTCTGCTGCTAGGCCTATCAAAGGCCCAACGAGTTGCTATCACCAAAGACAATCATGTTTACACATTTTGGTATAATTCTTCAAACACACACGTAGCTACTTTCGCCTTTGATTACTGTGATATTGTCTCTTGTACTTTTCCACAATCACAACACTCAGCAATATACAAAGACATACCAAACAAAAAGTACCCATATATTTGTGTGACAGGTGACCATTGGGGACATCACTGTAGTACCTGGAAAGCAGCAGGTTGGAATACGGGCCGACCATGGGGCTACAGACCACAAAGTGCCTTAGATAGGGTTGACAGATACGGGAAACCCTTGTTATAAAGAATGACCTTATGCAAGCCAACAGGGTCTACCCCAATGAAGCTCACCTTAAACATAGAACATCCCAGCCCAGGAGACGCTGGGGAGTACGTAATGGGAATGTATTGGAAAAGGGGTGGCTCATATAACAAGTTGGGAACCTTCTTGTGAGGAACTGACTCTGCTGGGTTTCGAACCCCGGTTTACATGGTGCTAAACCTCTTCCTTACCAGTACACCAGCCTGCCTTTTGGAAATTTACCTGAGGTCTGATACCATTGCTTGTAGAGTCAAGGTTATCAGTGACAACTCTCTTCAGCTGTGTCTGGTCAGGTGTCTGGTTCTTGGCCTATAAAAGCCACTTCCTGTCTCTGTACCTTTGCCAGATTATTGTGGTTCCTGTACTCTCTAATCCAGCGTGTTCCTGTTTCTCCTTCCTGTTGCTGAATTTGGATTGTTTTGACTTTGCTGCTTCTCCTTCCCACTGACCTCGGCTTGCCTCACTACGATTATCATCTTTCTGTTCCAGTCTCCCATCTCTGCTTAAGACCAGAAGGCCACTCAAGGCTCAGGGGCTCAACCACCTGGGTAACGAGTGGCTACCTCTGGCAGAAAACATTGCTGATCTGGCTACTGGACTCCAAAACTTTGTAACATCAATATCATTACAGAATAATCTGTCCATTCATGGAGACCGTCGGATCAGATTCTGCATTGGCCCAGCAGGTTGCTTTTAATGCAAGAACTATGCAGACCCAGGCACAGACCATTCAAGTGCTGCAGGATCAGGTAGCTGAACTGCAAAATGAAGTTCGATCAATGCATAGTGAGCTTACCAGCTACAGGGCACATGATGTTGCGGCTGCTGCTACTACTACTACTACTGTTACACCTGCACAAGATGCCCGCTTGCCTCTACCAGAAAAATTTGGAGGAGACCGCAAAAAATTTAGGGGTTTCCTAAATCAATGCCATTTGCATTTTTAAATGATGTTACCTAACCGTTTTCCATCTGAAAGAGAGAAGGTGGGATTTATTTTCTCCCTCTTCAAAGAAGAAGCCCTGGCCTGGGGCTCCCCTTTTCTGGAACAAGACAGTCCAGTCTTGGGAAATTTAAAAGACTTTCTTGAGGCCATGTGCCTAGTTTTTGATGATCCCAATCGCTGTGCTACAGCAGAAGCCACTCTCCTTCATTTACATCAAGGGAGGCGCTCTGTGGCTGAATATGCTGCTGAATTCAGACAGTGGGTTACTGATACTACTTGGAACCAATCAGCCCAGAGGTTCCACTTCAGAAGGGGTCTCTCAGAAGCTATAAAAGATGAGCTAGCTCGTGTTGATCTTCCTGTTGAGTTTGATGCATTTGTGCGGTTGGCTATCCGTATTGATCGGAGACTTTCAGAAAGAAGATTGGAAAGACAGGGCTCTTTTAAACCAAGTGCTACTCCTACTTTCTATTCAAGAATTTCTACTCCGACCCCACAAACACCTACAGACTCTGAACCTGAGGCTATGCAGGTAGATCTAATAAGAGGGCCATTATCCAATGAAGAAAAACAGTGGCGACGCACTAACAATTTATGCCTGTATTGTGGTAGTGCAGGGCATTATGCCATCAATTGCCCTAGCAAGTCTAAAAGAACAATAGCTATGACTGCTGAGGGTGCACAGATTCCACACCAATCCCAGATTTCAGACCAACTGGATTCTGTCACACAACCCTTGTTTTCTCTGGCTCAGGGTGAAGAAGGTATGATGACTCAACATCCTCATTTGGTGGTGCTTATCACTTTGCAATATGGTGATAATAAAATTTCAGCTACACCTATGATAGATTCCGGAGCAGGCGGAAACTTTATGGACATTAAATTTGCAGCAGGAAATAAAATTCAGTCTATCCCTAAATCTTCACCTGTGTTAATGGAAACAGTAGACGGTTCTCCACTTACGTCAGGCCCGGTTACACATGAGACTGTGCCCTTAAAATTGATTCTGGAAGTGAATCACCATGAGTCTATATCTTTCCACCTAATTTCCTCAACACAGTTTCCAGTGATTTTGGGTATACCCTGGCTTGCTCTGCATAACCCACAGATTGATTGGAAGACTAGAACCTTGTCCTTTCCTTCAGAACACTGCTTAATGAATTGTCAACCCTCTAAGGCGACACCTGTTACCACAACAATTAATGAAATGGTTGCTACAAACTTAACTAAGCTTCCTGTACAATATCGGGATTTTGCAGATGTCTGTGATAAGAAGAATGCTGATCAACTTCCACCTCACAGGCCTTATGATTGCCCCATAGAGCTGCTACCTGGAGCTGCTATCCCATTTGGCCGTATATACTCCCTTTCTGAGCCTGAATTGAAAGCACTTCGTGAATACATACAAGAAAATCTTGCCAAAGGCTTTATTCGACCATCTACTTGTCCAGCAGGAGCTCCTATATTCTTTGTAGAAAAGAAAGATGGCAGTCTACGGCCATGTGTCGATTACAGGGACATTAATAAAATCACTGTTAAAAACCATTATTCCTTGCCTCTCATTCCTGAACTTCTGGAGAGACTTCGTTCAGCTAAAATATTTACGAAGCTTGATCTACGGGGGGCATATAATCTGGTTCGCATAAGACCAAATGATGAATGGAAAACAGCTTTCAGAACCAGGTACGGACATTACGAATATCTAGTAATGCCATTTGGGCTTTGTAATGCCCCTGCAACTTTTCAGCATCTAATCAATGATGTACTACGGGATCTCCTGGATCAGTTTGTTGTGGCATATTTGGATGATATTCTGATATTTTCTGCTAATCTTGAAAATCACAGAAAACAGGTCTGCATTGTTCTTGAGCGCCTTCGTACCCACCACCTATACATTAAACTGGAAAAATGTGAGTTTGAACAAACAGAAATTCAGTTCCTGGGGTATGTAATAACTCCTAAAGGTTTAAGTATGGACGCAAGTAAAATTAAAGCTGTGCTGGACTGGCCCATCCCCAAGAATGAAAAAGATATACAGAGATTTGTGGGGTTTGCCAATTTTTACAGGCGTTTCATTAAGAATTTCTCTGCCGTTATTACACCGATCACTGAACTTACACGTAAAGGGACTCCTTTTCAGTGGTCCAATAAGGCTGACACTGCATTTTCCAGATTAAAGACTCTGTTTACATCTGCCCCTATCTTGGTACATCCTCAGCCAGAATTGCCATTTACTGTAGAGGTAGATGCTTCTGATTCAGCTGTTGGGGCTATACTGTCTCAAAGGACTGGACCTAAGATGTTGTTACATCCATGTGCCTTCTATTCCCGCCAGATGTTACCAGCAGAAAGAAATTATGACATAGGGAATAAAGAACTTTTGGCTATAAAAGCTGCCTTCGCCGAATGGAGACATCTCTTGGAGGGAGCCACCCATCCAATTACTGTCCTCACAGATCACAAAAATCTGGAATGTATTCAATCCGCTAAGAGACTGTCAGCCAGACAAGCACGCTGGTCCCTATTTTTCTCAAGGTTTAATTTTTTTATTTCATACCGCCCTGGTTCCAGAAATGGCAAGGCGGATGCCTTGTCTAGGATAGCTGACCCCCTCCATACTACAGTAACCAAGGCCACCATCTTGCCGGAGAGCAGATTTTTAGGAGTTACCTTTCCTTCTGATCTAATGTCTCGCATTAAAAAGGGCTACTCTAAAGATCCAGTTTTTCGTGATCCTCCTCGTGATCTTCATATGACCATGCTTAATGGGTTTTGGATTTTTCAACAACGTCTGTTTGTTCCAGAATCAGTGCGACTGGACGTTTTACGCCTCTACCATGACTCTAAACCAGCAGGTCATCCAGGAATCCGAAAGACACAAGAACTACTTACCCGATCCTTTTGGTGGCCTAAATATTATGAGGATGTTAAGAAGTATGTGTCCTCTTGTGATGTATGTGCCAGACATAAGACTCCTCGCTCATCCCCTGTTGGCTTGCTTCAGCCTCTTCCGATTCCTCATCGTCCCTGGGGATCTATATCCATGGACTTTATTGTGGAACTACCTCCCTCTAAGGAACACACTACCATTCTTGTTGTTGTGGACCGGTTAACTAAGATGAGTCATTTCATACCAGCTCGTGGTCTCCCTTCAGCTAAACAGACTGCTGACCTAGTTATTTAGGAAATATTTCGCTTGCATGGAGTGCCTGATGAAGTAATTTCTGACAGGGGAGTGCAGTTTACATCTCATTTTTGGAAATGTTTTTGTTCTATTCTAGGTATTAATGTAAATCTGTCTTCAGCTTTTCATCCACAAAGTAATGGACAGACTGAGCGAACCAACCAGACTTTAGAACAATATTTACGGTGCTATATTAGTTACCTGCAGGATGACTGGCTGGATTTTCTACCCACGGCTGAGTTTTCCTATAACAATGCCCAACACTGCTCCACTTCTCTGAGCCCATTTTTTGCCAATTATGGTTACCATCCAACCTTTCTAGTGAGTCTCCCAATTACTACTTCCATTCCTGCAGTCACTGACCGGCTAACCGCCTTACGAGATTCCCAAGAACTGTTGAAGGAGACTCTTTCGGAGGCTCAGGAATGTTACAAAAGAGCTGCTGATAGGCACAGAAAGGAGGCCCCAGTTTATCATGTTGGTGACAAGGTTTGGCTGTCAACAAAGAATCTTAAGCTTAGGATTCCTTCTCATAAATTGGGTCAAAAGTTCATGGGACCTTTTGAGATCATCGCTCAGATCAATGCAGTCACCTTCCGTCTGCAACTTCCAGATTCCATGAAAATACATCCGGTGTTTCATGTGGCACTGCTTAAACCTTTTCATGAAAATACTTTCCCTGGTCGAGCCCTGCCTGCCCCACCACCAGTCCTCGTGGATGGTGAAGATGAATACGAGGTGGAAAAAATTCTTGACTCCAGGATCTTCCGCAACAAGCTTCAATATTTGGTTCATTGGAAAGGCTATGGTGAGGACGATAGATCGTGGGAACCAGTGGACAATATTCACGCTCCTGATCTTCTTCAGTCTTTCCATGCACAGTACCCTGCTAAACCAGGAAAAAGGGCATCCAGAGGCTGCGCCTGTAGAGGTGGAGGTAATGTGAGGAACTGACTCTGCTGGGTTTCGAACCCCGGTTTACATGGTGCTAAACCTCTTCCTTACCAGTACACCAGCCTGCCTTTTGGAAATTTACCTGAGGTCTGATACCATTGCTTGTAGAGTCAAGGTTATCAGTGACAACTCTCTTCAGCTGTGTCTGGTTCTTGGCCTATAAAAGCCACTTCCTGTCTCTGTACCTTTGCCAGATTATTGTGGTTCCTGTACTCTCTAATCCAGCGTGTTCCTGTTTCTCCTTCCTGTTGCTGAATTTGGATTGTTTTGACTTTGCTGCTTCTCCTTCCCACTGACCTCGGCTTGCCTCACTACGATTATCATCTTTCTGTTCCAGTCTCCCATCTCTGCTTAAGACCAGAAGGCCACTCAAGGCTCAGGGGCTCAACCACCTGGGTAACGAGTGGCTACCTCTGGCAGAAAACATTGCTGATCTGGCTACTGGACTCCAAAACTTTGTAACATCAATATCATTACACTTCTATTTACAAGACATGCTTACGTCACCTGACTGGGTAGACTCCACACACATGACCATTAACCCTCTCAAACCACACATTAAAACCCTTAAAGACATGGTAGCCATTGCCAATCCCACATATGAAGACACTATGGTTGTTGAGACCGGGTTTTCAGCTACTAATCTATGGCTTGAATGGATGAGGTATAATGCTAATTCACACAACAAAACTAACATGTTTGTGGTGGGGCTAGACCCCATTTGGGTACAGTACCTTTAAATCTACCTCCAGATGTTGAGATGTTTCTTAAGCCTCTATGCGCAGTCAGCAGTGAATTCATCAGTGTGTGAATCATGAAAAAAGGTTTACCCAATAACCCAAGGGAATACCAGGCCACCTGATGGAAACACTGTGTACCCAGGTAACTACACTTGCTACACAATACATGGAACCACAGGTAAATTTGTAGGTAAATTCCCTTCTGGCTACTGTACCACTTATCGAGAACCTCCCACTGCCCTATTAGTAAATCAAGTTAAGTCCGTGGGAGACATTTACTGGCTATGTGGTGACATGCAGGTCAGATTAAAAATAACTGGCTTGTGGTGGGGAGAATGTACTCTGACCAAAGCTATCATGCCCATACATATAAGTTCTGATAACCACCAAAGCCCACACGATTCACCACACACGTATTTTAGAGTAAAAAGAGAAACCCCCCATTCGAGGTAGTTTCGACCCACACATATATATCGATGCCATTGGAGTACCAAGGGGGGTACCAAATGAGTTCAAGGCCAGAGATGAGGTGGCGGCAGGATTCGAATACTTGATCCCACTCATCACCGCTAACAAGAATGTTAACTGGATCAATTACATCTACTATAACCAGCAACGATTTGTCAATTATACTAGAGATGCGCTTCAGGGCTTGGCAAAACAATTACAGACTACCTCCCAAATGACATTTCAGAATCGAATAGCCTTAGACATGATCCTAGCAGAAAAGGGGGTGTGTGTAAAATACTCCCCGATACTATGACATGCTGTACCTTTATCCCAGACAATACAGGCCCTAACGGTAAGGTAACCATGGCTATAGAGAAATTAGAAAGTCTTTCTGATGAATTAAAGAGGAATTCGGGAGTCTCCAATTCATGGGACAGATGGTTTGGATGGATGAGTGGATGGCAGAAAACTCTCCTTCAAGTAGGTATGGCAGTTCTTACTGTGGTAATTCTCATTCTCTTCCGGATTTGCTGTGTGATGCCCTGTGTGCAGAAATATTTACAGAAGACTGTAGGTCAGACTATTGACCGCACTACACCTACATTCCTACATCAGGATATCGACGATATGGACTGTGACACCCCACACCCACCTCTTCAGTCTCAAACAGACAACTACTTCCATATAGGGATAGTATAGGGACAGCGTCTGTCTCTACGGGCAGGAGATGTAGTGGGTTAGCCGCTGCGGGATACCTGCACAGTGAAGCGTTCGAGGCCTGTTCAGACAGATGAGCTGCAGCCAATTAGGGACATCATTAGGGTTAGTTAGTAGTTCTCTCTTTCGTAAATAGTCATTTTAAGGGGGGACTGTTGTGGACAAAGATATTAACCCAATCCATGTTGGTAAAATGCCTATTTACTCAGTATAACTACAATCAGCATTATTCAACTTTCTATGTGATTTACCTAAAATGGCCGCTAGGGAGTTTCCCTTTGACATCGACTAACACCCTCATTAACAAGATGGCGCTGGAATCTGGGGGAAACCTCCAAGATACCAGTGACATCACACCCGGTAGGAAGAGCACTAAATGAACCACTTAACACCTAACTGTAACGGACCGTTTTGCACACAAGGGGTAAAAACCATTTAGGCGATCGTCCCCCTTTCCAGAGATGCAGGCACAGCTATTGTAGAACACCAAGCTCATGAACCGCCAATAAGGGAATGCTCCAAACTACCGAACGGCATCCAATATAGCACTCCAAACACACAAACTGGAACCATACGAATCACTGCTAGCAGACGAATAGGAAAAGCATCCAAGCGGCTTACACTCCTACCAATCAGTCTCTATCAGCATTCAGTAAATCCCCCCCAAAGACGAGACAAGGCTCCGTGTTCAGGGTCAAGCAGTGGTCTGTTTAATGAGGGCTACCTGCCCAGTATTTATGCAGGTCTCCCACCTGGTGGACACTCCCCTAAGGGACCAAATGAGAGACTGTGACAAGGGACAGACAAGTAGACAAATAGGACAGTCACATTATATTCCCACAATGCATCCTGGCTTCCTCCCCTCTGCCTTGGAGATAATTGAGAAGTAATTCAATTATCTCCCAAGACAAAGGCAAATCGCCATTATGCGCGTGGGGATACTAAAACATGAATTACTGTTAAAATACACTATGTGAGACACATTACAATAAACTTATACATTTAACATGTCCCCAGATTATTAAGCGAATGGCGCTCAGACTACACGAATACAGTTCAATCGCCATGGAGCCAAAGTCTTTACACAGTCAGTTCTCATGCGAATGGGCTCCATGGGATTCCTATCTGGGGTATAACATAGACAAGTAAAACTACCGAACGCCGGCCGTTCGTGTACTTCCACCGAAAAAGAAGGGAGGTCGGCGGCTTCAACGGTGTTCGCGCAAAACTGTGTCCGATTTTAGTTCCATGAATTAAGCGTCGAACACCGCTGTGTATTCGCATGTTTAAAATGGCCGCGACCTCGTGTTCGTTATACGAATGGTGGCCACCCAGCATTCGCCGATTAAGCTGCGGTTAACCGCAGCTTCAGGGAGGTTAATTGCCGGCACACTCCAGCTCCCAGGTGGTCTATTCATTCGTGCGGTTGTTCGGTAGATTGAATCTACCGAACACCCGGGAGAAAGGCACGAATAAAGCTTTTCTGCAGGCGAAACAAAGTCTTTTAACATGGGGGCCATAGTCCAAAGGCAGCAGGTGAGCAACCAGGCTTCTCCAATGCAATGAGGCGAGATTGCTCTCGTCACACTAACCAATTATTATGTATTATTCCATGTTATCTCTGACAATGCATATGATGTAATTTTGCTTTATAAGGGACATGCCGTCCCCTCAGAATAAACATTCCTCAAGTTTTTCATTAACCCGAAACCTGTGTCTGGTGTGAATTACTTTAGGAGCGTGCATGCATTACTTCTTTAATTTGGCCGGGGGCAGATACAAGATAATCAATTTATTGATTGATTCCACATCAGGATCTAAATAAAGGGGGGGGGATTTTAGTCGGGGGTGTGAATGAGGGAGTAAGCAGCAGGGGCTATAGTGTTAAGAATATAGATTTGTATTCCTATCAATGTAATATCTCTTTAAAAATACTTGAGGTTGAGTTAATTGCAGTCACACGTTTCACACACACACACACAGCACACACAGCACACACAGCCATGGGAAACCTGGCTAACCCTATATAATGCCTGTAACGGCACCCCGGCATAAAAGGGGTTAAAAGTCGTTTAGTAGATATTCCCCTTCCAGATACACAGCTACTGTAGACACCAATCCGCTGAACCGGAGAAGCATATGAATGCCGTAAACAGCTGAACCGGAACTATACGAATGCTGTAAACAGCCGAATAGGAAAAACCATACGAATAGGTTTACACTCCTAGCAGTCAAACTGGAACAGCATACAATAAATCGCCCCAAGAACGAGACAAGGCTCCGTTTTGAGGGTCAAGCAGGAACAGAGAGAGCTGTGGGTTTATTGTTCTTATATACACACTTACACATTAGTACCACCCACAGGGTTTTAGAAAACAACCAATAAACATGTACAATACAGTCATACACTCCCACACAAAATCCTCCCCTCTGCCTGTGAAACAATTACCTTACACAATGGGTAATGTAATTATCACAGACAGAGAAATACAGTTTTTCCACATTATTCATAACTTTAAAAGTGTACATCTCATTCACATAAAACGCACATTTTCAGAATCAACATACTCCAAATACAAACATATGTCAAAATCATCCAAATTGGTCCATTAGTTCAAAAGAGAGATCGTAATCCTTTGTAACCAAATGAAGCATGGCTTTTCTGCCCAAAACCAGTTCCACAGAGTCTTCTATCCTGGAGATAATTGGGAAGTAATCTAATTATCTCCAAGGACAGAGGCAAAACTCCATTGAACACATGGCAGCAAAAGACAATAAAATACATAAAAATATATAACTGTGCAGCCATTGCATAAAACAGGTACATTCAACATTTCCCCAGATAGCTCCGATCTGAGTGCACATTATTACTGAATGGCGCTCAGATCACACACATACAGTTCAATTGCCATGGAGCCAAAGTCTTTCCCATATTCTTTCACTATATGAATGGGCTCCATGGCATAGCTATCTGGGGTATCATCGCTCAAAAAGGGCAAGCACCGAATGACCCGGCTTTCGTGTCTTTGCAGGGGAAAATCAAGCGTTTCAACATGGGGCCATAGTCTAAAGGCAGCAGGCGAGCAACCAGGCTCCTCCAATGCACAGTGGCGAGATTGGTCTCGTCACAATGCCCAATTAACATGTGCAAGTTTTGTTACAGATTCACGGAAACTATAAAAAAAAAAAAACATCCAAAAATGCTGAGCTCGGTCAACAAACCCCTAAATCAAACCGCACAGGATTAGAGGGAGGGACGGGAGGAGGCTGTTGTAGAATCCCTTCCCCGGTATCAGCGCGCTGGGTGCCAGGCAGTGCCCCATATAACACCTGGTATAACGCCGGTGTCAGCGCACTGTGTGCCAGACAGTGCCCGGTATAATACCGGGTGTCAGCGCACTGTGTGCCAGGCAATGCCCGGTATAATACACGGTGTCAGTGCACTGTGTGCCAGGCAGTGACCGGTATAATACCTGGTGTCAGCGCAGTTTGCCAGGCAGTGCCCCGTATAATACCCAGTATAACGCCGGTGTCAGCGCACTGTGTGCCAGACAGTGCCCGGTATAATACCGGGTGTCAGCGCACGGTGAGCCAGGCAGTGCCCGGTATAGTACCCGGTATAATCAGCGCACTGTGTGCCAGGCAGTGCCCGGTATAATACCTAGTATAATCAGCACACGGTGTGCCAGGCAGTGCTCGGTATAATCAGCGCACTGTGAGCCAGGCAGTGCCCGGTATAATACCCGGTATAATCAGCGCACGGTGTGCCAGGCAATGCCGGTATAATACCCGGTATAATCAGCACACTGTGTACCAGGCAGTGCCGGTATAATACCCGGTATAATCAGCGCACTGTGTACCAGGCAGTGCCGGGATAATACCCGGTATAATCAGCGCACAGTGAGCCAGGCAGTGCCCGGTATAATACCTGGTATAATCAGCGCATGGTGTGCCAGGCAGTGCCTGGTATAATACCCGGTATAATCAGCGCACTGTGAGCCAGGCAGTGCCCGGTATAATCAGTGCACGGTGTGCCAGGCATAAAAGGGGTTAAAAGTCGTTTAGTAGATATTCCCCTTCCAGATACACAGCTACTGTAGACACCAATCCGCTGAACCGGAGAAGCATATGAATGCCGTAAACAGCTGAACCGGAACTATACGAATGCTGTAAACAGCCGAATAGGAAAAACCATACGAATAGGTTTACACTCCTAGCAGTCAAACTGGAACAGCATACAATAAATCGCCCCAAGAACGAGACAAGGCTCCGTTTTGAGGGTCAAGCAGGAACAGAGAGAGCTGTGGGTTTATTGTTCTTATATACACACTTACACATTAGTACCACCCACAGGGTTTTAGAAAACAACCAATAAACATGTACAATACAGTCATACACTCCCACACAAAATCCTCCCCTCTGCCTGTGAAACAATTACCTTACACAATGGGTAATGTAATTATCACAGACAGAGAAATACAGTTTTTCCACATTATTCATAACTTTAAAAGTGTACATCTCATTCACATAAAACGCACATTTTCAGAATCAACATACTCCAAATACAAACATATGTCAAAATCATCCAAATTGGTCCATTAGTTCAAAAGAGAGATCGTAATCCTTTGTAACCAAATGAAGCATGGCTTTTCTGCCCAAAACCAGTTCCACAGAGTCTTCTATCCTGGAGATAATTGGGAAGTAATCTAATTATCTGCAAGGACAGAGGCAAAACTCCATTGAACACATGGCAGCAAAAGACAATAAAATACATAAAAATATATAACTGTGCAGCCATTGCATAAAACAGGTACATTCAACATTTCCCCAGATAGCTCCGATCTGAGTGCACATTATTACTGAATGGCGCTCAGATCACACACATACAGTTCAATTGCCATGGAGCCAAAGTCTTTCCCATATTCTTTCACTATATGAATGGGCTCCATGGCATAGCTATCTGGGGTATCATCGCTCAAAAAGGGCAAGCACCGAATGACCCGGCTTTCGTGTCTTTGCAGGGGAAAATCAAGCGTTTCAACATGGGGCCATAGTCTAAAGGCAGCAGGCGAGCAACCAGGCTCCTCCAATGCACAGTGGCGAGATTGGTCTCGTCACAATGCCCAATTAACATGTGCAAGTTTTGTTACAGATTCACGGAAACTATAAAAAAAAAAAAACATCCAAAAATGCTGAGCTCGGTCAACAAACCCCTAAATCAAACCGCACAGGATTAGAGGGAGGGACGGGAGGAGGCTGTTGTAGAATCCCTTCCCCGGTATCAGCGCGCTGGGTGCCAGGCAGTGCCCCATATAACACCTGGTATAACGCCGGTGTCAGCGCACTGTGTGCCAGACAGTGCCCGGTATAATACCGGGTGTCAGCGCACTGTGTGCCAGGCAATGCCCGGTATAATACACGGTGTCAGTGCACTGTGTGCCAGGCAGTGACCGGTATAATACCTGGTGTCAGCGCAGTTTGCCAGGCAGTGCCCCGTATAATACCCAGTATAACGCCGGTGTCAGCGCACTGTGTGCCAGACAGTGCCCGGTATAATACCGGGTGTCAGCGCACGGTGAGCCAGGCAGTGCCCGGTATAGTACCCGGTATAATCAGCGCACTGTGTGCCAGGCAGTGCCCGGTATAATACCTAGTATAATCAGCACACGGTGTGCCAGGCAGTGCTCGGTATAATCAGCGCACTGTGAGCCAGGCAGTGCCCGGTATAATACCCGGTATAATCAGCGCACGGTGTGCCAGGCAATGCCGGTATAATACCCGGTATAATCAGCACACTGTGTACCAGGCAGTGCCGGTATAATACCCGGTATAATCAGCGCACTGTGTACCAGGCAGTGCCGGGATAATACCCGGTATAATCAGCGCACAGTGAGCCAGGCAGTGCCCGGTATAATACCTGGTATAATCAGCGCATGGTGTGCCAGGCAGTGCCTGGTATAATACCCGGTATAATCAGCGCACTGTGAGCCAGGCAGTGCCCGGTATAATCAGTGCACGGTGTGCCAGGCATAAAAGGGGTTAAAAGTCGTTTAGTAGATATTCCCCTTCCAGATACACAGCTACTGTAGACACCAATCCGCTGAACCGGAGAAGCATATGAATGCCGTAAACAGCTGAACCGGAACTATACGAATGCTGTAAACAGCCGAATAGGAAAAACCATACGAATAGGTTTACACTCCTAGCAGTCAAACTGGAACAGCATACAATAAATCGCCCCAAGAACGAGACAAGGCTCCGTTTTGAGGGTCAAGCAGGAACAGAGAGAGCTGTGGGTTTATTGTTCTTATATACACACTTACACATTAGTACCACCCACAGGGTTTTAGAAAACAACCAATAAACATGTACAATACAGTCATACACTCCCACACAAAATCCTCCCCTCTGCCTGTGAAACAATTACCTTACACAATGGGTAATGTAATTATCACAGACAGAGAAATACAGTTTTTCCACATTATTCATAACTTTAAAAGTGTACATCTCATTCACATAAAACGCACATTTTCAGAATCAACATACTCCAAATACAAACATATGTCAAAATCATCCAAATTGGTCCATTAGTTCAAAAGAGAGATCGTAATCCTTTGTAACCAAATGAAGCATGGCTTTTCTGCCCAAAACCAGTTCCACAGAGTCTTCTATCCTGGAGATAATTGGGAAGTAATCTAATTATCTGCAAGGACAGAGGCAAAACTCCATTGAACACATGGCAGCAAAAGACAATAAAATACATAAAAATATATAACTGTGCAGCCATTGCATAAAACAGGTACATTCAACATTTCCCCAGATAGCTCCGATCTGAGTGCACATTATTACTGAATGGCGCTCAGATCACACACATACAGTTCAATTGCCATGGAGCCAAAGTCTTTCCCATATTCTTTCACTATATGAATGGGCTCCATGGCATAGCTATCTGGGGTATCATCGCTCAAAAAGGGCAAGCACCGAATGACCCGGCTTTCGTGTCTTTGCAGGGGAAAATCAAGCGTTTCAACATGGGGCCATAGTCTAAAGGCAGCAGGCGAGCAACCAGGCTCCTCCAATGCACAGTGGCGAGATTGGTCTCGTCACAATGCCCAATTAACATGTGCAAGTTTTGTTACAGATTCACGGAAACTATAAAAAAAAAAAAACATCCAAAAATGCTGAGCTCGGTCAACAAACCCCTAAATCAAACCGCACAGGATTAGAGGGAGGGACGGGAGGAGGCTGTTGTAGAATCCCTTCCCCGGTATCAGCGCGCTGGGTGCCAGGCAGTGCCCCATATAACACCTGGTATAACGCCGGTGTCAGCGCACTGTGTGCCAGACAGTGCCCGGTATAATACCGGGTGTCAGCGCACTGTGTGCCAGGCAGTGCCCGGTATAATACACGGTGTCAGTGCACTGTGTGCCAGGCAGTGACCGGTATAATACCTGGTGTCAGCGCAGTTTGCCAGGCAGTGCCCCGTATAATACCCAGTATAACGCCGGTGTCAGCGCACTGTGTGCCAGACAGTGCCCGGTATAATACCGGGTGTCAGCGCACGGTGAGCCAGGCAGTGCCCGGTATAGTACCCGGTATAATCAGCGCACTGTGTGCCAGGCAGTGCCCGGTATAATACCTAGTATAATCAGCACACGGTGTGCCAGGCAGTGCTCGGTATAATCAGCGCACTGTGAGCCAGGCAGTGCCCGGTATAATACCCGGTATAATCAGCGCACGGTGTGCCAGGCAATGCCGGTATAATACCCGGTATAATCAGCACACTGTGTACCAGGCAGTGCCGGTATAATACCCGGTATAATCAGCGCACTGTGTACCAGGCAGTGCCCGTATAATACCCGGTATAATCAGCGCACGGTGAGCCAGGCAGTGCCCGTATAATACCGGCATAATCAGCGCGCACTGTGCCAGCCTGGCAGTGCCCGGTATAATCAGTGCACGGTGTGCCAGGCAGTGCCGCTATAATACCCGGTATAATCAGCGCACTGTGTGCCAGGCAGTGCCCGGTATAATACCCGGTATAATCAGCGCACGGTGAGCCAGGCAGTGCCCGGTATAATACCCGGTATAATCAGCGCACGGTGAGCCAGGCAGTGCCCGGTATAATATCCGTTATAATCAGCGCACTGTGTGCCAGGCAGTGCCCGGTATAATACCCGGTATAATCAGCGCACGGTGTGCCAGGCGGTGCCCGGTATAATCAGCGCACGGTGTGCCGGGCGGTGCCCGGTATAATCAGCGCACGGTGTGCCGGGCGGTGCCCGGTATAATCAGCGCACTGTGTGCCAGGCGGTGCCCGGTATAATCAGCGCACTGTGTGCCAGGCAGTGCCCGGTATAATACCAGGCATAATCAGCGCACTGTGTGCCAGGCAGTGCCCGGTATAATACCCGGTATAATCAGCGCACTGTGTGCCAGGCAGTGCCCGGTATAATACCCGGTATAATAAGCGCAAGGTGTGCCAGGCTGTGCCCGGTATAATCAGCGCACGGTGTGCCAGGCTGTGCCCGGTATAATCAGCGCACGGTGTGCCAGGCTGTGCCTGGTATAATACCCGGTATAATCAGCGCACTGTGTGCCAGGCAGTGCCCGGTATAATCAGCGCACGGTGTGCCAGGCAGTGCCCGGTATAATCAGCGCACTGTGTGCCAGGCAGTGCCCGGTATAATTAGCGCACGGTGTGCCAGGCTGTGCCCGGTATAATACCCGGTATAATCAGCGCACGGTGTGCCAGGCAGTGCCCGGTATAATACCCGGTATAATCAGCGCACTGTGTGCCAGGCAGTGCCCGGTATAATCAGCGCGACGGTGTGCTGTGACTGTGCCCGTATAATACCCGTATAACCAGCTGCGCCACTGTAAAAGCTGTGGCAGTGCCCGTATAATACCCGTATAATCAGCACACTGTGTGCTGTGGCAGTGCCCGGTATAATCATCAGTGCACTGTGTGCCAGGCGGTGCGCCCGGTATATCACCCGTATAATCAGCGCGACTGTGAGCTGTGGCAGTGCCCGGTATAATCAGCGCACTGTGTGCCTGTCAGTGCCCGTTATAATCAGCGCACGGTGTGCCAGGCTGTGCCCGGTATAATACCCGTTATAGTCAGCGCACGGTGAGCCAGGCAGTACCGGTATAATCAGCGCACTGTGTGCCAGGCAGTGCCCGGTATAATACCCGGTATAATCAGCGCACTGTGTGCCAGGCTGTGCCCGGTATAATACCCGGTATAATTAGCGCACTGTGTGCCAGGCAGTGCCCGGTATAATACCCGGTATAATAAGCGCACGGTGTGCCAGGCTGTGCCCGGTATAATACCCGGTATAATCAGTGCACGGTGTGCCAGGCAGTGCCCGGTATAGTACCCGGTATAATCAGCGCACTGTGTGCCAGGCAGTGCCCGGTATAATACCTAGTATAATCAGCGCACGGTGTGCCAGGCAGTGCTCGGTATAATCAGCGCACTGTGAGCCAGGCAGTGCCCGGTATAATACCCGGTATAATCAGCGCACGGTGTGCCAGGCAATGCCGGTATAATACCCGGTATAATCAGCACACTGTGTACCAGGCAGTGCCGGTATAATACCCGGTATAATCAGCGCACTGTGTACCAGGCAGTGCCGGTATAATACCCGGTATAATCAGCGCACAGTGAGCCAGGCAGTGCCCGGTATAATACCTGGTATAATCAGCGCATGGTGTGCCAGGCAGTGCCTGGTATAATACCCGGTATAATCAGCGCACTGTGAGCCAGGCAGTGCCCGGAATAATCAGTGCACGGTGTGCCAGGCAGTGCCGCTATAATACCCGGTATAATCAGCGCACTGTGTGCCAGGCAGTGCCCGGTATAATACCCGGTATAATCAGAGCACGGTGAGCCAGGCAGTGCCCGGTATAATACCGGTATAATCAGCGCACGGTGAGCCAGGCAGTGCCCGGTATAATATCCGTTATAATCAGCGCACTGTGTGCCAGGCAGTGCCCGGTATAATACCCGGTATAATCAGCGCACGGTGTGCCAGGCGGTGCCCGGTATAATCAGCGCACGGTGTGCCGGGCGGTGCCCGGTATAATCAGCGCACGGTGTGCCGGGCGGTGCCCGGTATAATCAGCGCACTGTGTGCCAGGCGGTGCCCGGTATAATCAGCGCACTGTGTGCCAGGCAGTGCCCGGTATAATACCAGGCATAATCAGCGCACTGTGTGCCAGGCAGTGCCCGGTATAATACCCGGTATAATCAGCGCACTGTGTGCCAGGCAGTGCCCGGTATAATACCCGGTATAATAAGCGCAAGGTGTGCCAGGCTGTGCCCGGTATAATCAGCGCACGGTGTGCCAGGCTGTGCCCGGTATAATCAGCGCACGGTGTGCCAGGCTGTGCCTGGTATAATACCCGGTATAATCAGCGCACTGTGTGCCAGGCAGTGCCCGGTATAATCAGCGCACGGTGTGCCAGGCAGTGCCCGGTATAATCAGCGCACTGTGTGCCAGGCAGTGCCCGGTATAATACCCGGTATAATAAGCGCACGGTGTGTCAGGCTGTGCCCGGTATAATACCCGGTATAATCAGCGCACTGTGTGCCAGGCTGTGCCCGGTATAATACCCGGTATAATCAGCGCACTGTGTGCCAGGCAGTGCCCGGTATAATCAGCGCACGGTGTGCCAGACTGTGCCCGGTATAATACCCGGTATAATCAGCGCACTGTGTGCCAGGCAGTGCCCGGTATAATACCCGGTATAATCAGCACACTGTGTGCCAGGCAGTGCCCGGTCTAATCAGTGCACTGTGTGCCAGGCAGTGCCCGGTATAATACCCGGTATAATCAGCGCACTGTGAGCCAGGCAGTGCCCGGTATAATCAGCGCACTGTGTGCCTGTCAGTGCCCGTTATAATCAGCGCACGGTGTGCCAGGCTGTGCCCGGTATAATACCCGTTATAGTCAGCGCACGGTGAGCCAGGCAGTGCCGGTATAATCAGCGCACTGTGTGCCAGGCAGTGCCCGGTATAATACCCGGTATAATCAGCGCACTGTGTGCCAGGCTGTGCCCGGTATAATACCCGGTATAATTAGCGCACTGTGTGCCAGGCAGTGCCCGGTATAATACCCGGTATAATAAGCGCACGGTGTGCCAGGCTGTGCCCGGTATAATACCCGGTATAATCAGTGCACGGTGTGCCAGGCAGTGCCCGGTATAGTACCCGGTATAATCAGCGCACTGTGTGCCAGGCAGTGCCCGGTATAATACCTAGTATAATCAGCGCACGGTGTGCCAGGCAGTGCTCGGTATAATCAGCGCACTGTGAGCCAGGCAGTGCCCGGTATAATACCCGGTATAATCAGCGCACGGTGTGCCAGGCAATGCCGGTATAATACCCGGTATAATCAGCACACTGTGTACCAGGCAGTGCCGGTATAATACCCGGTATAATCAGCGCACTGTGTACCAGGCAGTGCCGGTATAATACCCGGTATAATCAGCGCACAGTGAGCCAGGCAGTGCCCGGTATAATACCTGGTATAATCAGCGCATGGTGTGCCAGGCAGTGCCTGGTATAATACCCGGTATAATCAGCGCACTGTGAGCCAGGCAGTGCCCGGTATAATCAGTGCACGGTGTGCCAGGCAGTGCCGCTATAATACCCGGTATAATCAGCGCACTGTGTGCCAGGCAGTGCCCGGTATAATACCCGGTATAATCAGAGCACGGTGAGCCAGGCAGTGCCCGGTATAATACCGGTATAATCAGCGCACGGTGAGCCAGGCAGTGCCCGGTATAATATCCGTTATAATCAGCGCACTGTGTGCCAGGCAGTGCCCGGTATAATACCCGGTATAATCAGCGCACGGTGTGCCAGGCGGTGCCCGGTATAATCAGCGCACGGTGTGCCGGGCGGTGCCCGGTATAATCAGCGCACTGTGTGCCAGGCGGTGCCCGGTATAATCAGCGCACTGTGTGCCAGGCAGTGCCCGGTATAATACCAGGCATAATCAGCGCACTGTGTGCCAGGCAGTGCCCGGTATAATACCCGGTATAATCAGCGCACTGTGTGCCAGGCAGTGCCCGGTATAATACCCGGTATAATAAGCGCAAGGTGTGCCAGGCTGTGCCCGGTATAATCAGCGCACGGTGTGCCAGGCTGTGCCCGGTATAATCAGCGCACGGTGTGCCAGGCTGTGCCTGGTATAATACCCGGTATAATCAGCGCACTGTGTGCCAGGCAGTGCCCGGTATAATCAGCGCACGGTGTGCCAGGCAGTGCCCGGTATAATCAGCGCACTGTGTGCCAGGCAGTGCCCGGTATAATACCCGGTATAATAAGCGCACGGTGTGTCAGGCTGTGCCCGGTATAATACCCGGTATAATCAGCGCACTGTGTGCCAGGCTGTGCCCGGTATAATACCCGGTATAATCAGCGCACTGTGTGCCAGGCAGTGCCCGGTATAATCAGCGCACGGTGTGCCAGACTGTGCCCGGTATAATACCCGGTATAATCAGCGCACTGTGTGCCAGGCAGTGCCCGGTATAATACCCGGTATAATCAGCACACTGTGTGCCAGGCAGTGCCCGGTATAATCAGTGCACTGTGTGCCAGGCAGTGCCCGGTATAATACCCGGTATAATCAGCGCACTGTGAGCCAGGAAGTGCCCGGTATAATCAGCGCACTGTGTGCCTGTCAGTGCCCGGTATAATCAGCGCACCGTGTGCCAGGCTGTGCCCGGTATAATACCCGGTATAGTCAGCGCACGGTGAGCCAGGCAGTGCCGGTATAATCAGCGCACTGTGTGCCAGGCAGTGCCCGGTATAATACCCGGTATAATCAGCGCACTGTGAGCCAGGCAGTGCCCGGTATAATCAGCGCACTGTGTGCCTGTCAGTGCCCGGTATAATCAGCGCACCGTGTGCCAGGCTGTGCCCGGTATAATACCCGGTATAGTCAGCGCACGGTGAGCCAGGCAGTGCCGGTATAATCAGCGCACTGTGTGCCAGGCAGTGCCCGGTATAATACCCGGTATAATCAGCGCACTGTGTGCCAGGCTGTGCCCGGTATAATACCCGGTATAATTAGCGCACTGTGTGCCAGGCAGTGCCCGGTATAATACCCGGTATAATCAGTGCACGGTGTGCCAGGCTGTGCCCGGTATAATACCCAGTATAATCAGCGCACGGTATGCCAGGCTGTGCCCGGTATAATACCCGGTATCAGCGCACGGTATAATACCCGGTATAATCAGCGCACGGTGTGCCAGGCAGTGCCCGGTATAATCAGCGCACGGTGTGCCAGGCAGTGCCCGGTGCCAGGCTGTGCCCGGTATAATACCCAGTATAATCAGCGCACGGTATGCCAGGCTGTGCCCGGTATAATACCCGGTATCAGCGCACGGTATAATACCCGGTATAATCAGCGCACGGTGTGCCAGGCAGTGCCCGGTATAATCAGCGCACGGTGTGCCAGGCAGTGCCCGGTATAATCAGCGCACGGTGTGTCAGGCAGTGCCCGGTATAATCAGCGCACTGTGTGCCAGGCTGTGCCCGGTATAATACCCGGTATAATCAGCGCACTGTGTGCCAGGCTATGCCCGGTATAATACCCGGTATAATCAGCGCACTGTGTGCCAGGCTGTGTCCGGTATAATAAGCGCACGGTGTGCCAGGCTGTGCCCGGTATAATACCCGGTATAATCAGCGCACGGTGTGCCAGGCTGTGCCCGGTATAATACCCGGTATAATCAGCGCACGGTGTGCCAGGCTGTGCCCGGTATAATACCCGGTATAATCAGCGCACGGTGTGCCAGGCTGTGCCTGGTATAATACCCGGTATAATCAGCGCACGGTGTGCCAGGCAGTGCCCGGTATAATACCCGGTATAATCAGCGCACGGTGTGCCAGGCTGTGCCCGGTATA
>OW240916.1:150332607-150373326 GCA_933207985.1 Pelobates cultripes | reverse complement strand
ATTTCTAAATTAGGGACAGATTTTTTTTCCTTCTCTCCTTTTTATTACCAATTTCTTTAGGGTTATCCCCTTATCTGTTCCCTCAGATTTTTGGATAGCTACTATCTGGCCAACCACTATTTATCCATGATTTTAAACAATCTTGAACACTCTTGTGGGAAATAAAAATACCACCCGTTGGCTACATTTAAAAATGTTCAACATTGAGATAAATTATGAATCCTCTTATTTACGTCTATTAATGCCTTGCACAATTCAGTACAACTAATGTTAATAGTCAGTTAATTCTCCCATCTTTTAATTACAACTATGTTTTATCTGGGAATTGTTACTACAAGACGATATAGACTGTCTTGACCCGGCGAACAAATACACCCCTAGATCCCTCATAAATAAAAATCATTATATAGGATTTAATCCTTCAATATGTACATAATTCTGAGTTTGTTAGAGCAAAATACTTTGCCAGCGACACAAATGTTTCATTTTTTTTGTTCAGAATATCTTTATTAATATTTCTATTTTTCCAGCTGGTGAACAATAGATTTTCAATAAGGAACACTAAAACGTCCAACTCCAGAAAACCATATATTTTATCAATGCAATTAAGTTTCTTCTTAATTTTATGCCATATTGAAAAATATGGATTAAAATCTTATTTTGCGTCTACGCTATAGAAGTTTTGTACCCAATGTGCCATATAGATCTAATTAAATCTCCCTTAGCTAAATATTCTGTTTCTACTCTAAGCCAGTCTTCCATTTCCAGTGCATTTTTAGTTAGATGTAAATGATAGAGTAGTGGTATCCATCCCAGTCCTCGATTTAGGCACTACCCGCACTGGCTCTGGGAGTGCAAGAATCGAGTGACCGGCAGGAAGTGCACAGTGCTCTCCCCCCTCCCGCACCAGTCACTCAGTGGTAGCGTGGAGCAGAGAGGACCGCGGTACTGGAGCTTCACTGAGAGTGAACTTCCTGTCAGTCAGGCCGGGTACAGAAAACTGAAGCTCCTGTAGCATGGCTGACCGCTGTACAAGACAAAATGAGGCACACCGGACACACACTAAGGGATAGGGAGATGTACACTAAATATTCTTGAAAACAAAATAATCTGACATACATCTATTTTCTTAATTTAAACACTTCTTAAAAACGATTCAAGATTTGCTAAAAAAAATAATAATATTAAACAAACATGTTCAGTAAACAGATTTGTGTAGAAATTGTTAGTTTTTTCAAGATGGTAAAAGGATATCGGTAAGTTATCGGCTATCGGCCTAAATGTTCACAGATTATCTGTACTGACTCTAAAAATAAATTTATATATATATATATATATATATATATATATATATATATAAAAAATAAAAATCTGTCAATCTATTCGTAATACAACCTCTTATTGTGACCCCACTTTAAGGTTAAAATGGCTGTTCCTAAAATCTTTAGGAAGTTAGCTTCTACTATTATCTCTATCTTTAGAAAATAAAATACATAAATAATTAAATTCCTTTTTAACTTTGCCAACCTTAAATGAATTTTTTTTTTTTTTGTGACCTCATGCACTTTAGGAAATAACAGGGTCAGTTATAGTTATTAAAGTATCATCTGCATATAAACATAACTGCTTTTTTCCTATTGGGATTAGTTCTTATTTTGATTAAGAGTGTTTCCATCGTTAACATACAAAGGAGGGGCAAAAGTGGTTATCCTTGATGGATACCGCCTCCCAAATTAAACCAATCAGAGCACAAATCTGTTCCCACCACTGAAGCTGAGGAATTTTGATATAAAAAAGGATTTGATTGACCTTATGATGCATTCCTTAAATCTGAAAGCTTCCATTGTTTTGAACATAGATCCCACACTGACCCTGTCAAACGTTTTTTTTGTCAAATGACAGGGACAGAAGGGGCGTATCCGATCTATCACTGGACTTAAAAGTCAAACATCTAAAATGAAAGCAGGCCCATCTGCCTTGGACAAAACCGATTTGAATGGCATGTATCAGATCTGGTAAGATCTTTTTCAATCTCTCTGCCAATATTGCCAAGAATAGCTTTGAATCAACATTTAATGAGACTGGATGGTCATTTTTAATATCCACAGATTTTTTTTTTTTTAAATCTTATTTTAATACTGGCAGTATATTCAGCCCATTTCCACGATTAACTTTCTCATCACATGAATTAGACGTTAAGATAATTAGTTCTTATAGATTTTATAAAATCTATTGGTAAAGCCATCTGGACCAGCTGCTGATGAATTAGACTGTTTAGCAAAAATGGACTTTAGTGTTCCTTTAATATAACTTTATCTACAGCTTTACTATAGGATCAGGAACACAAACATGTATGACCCTATATAGTATTGAAACCACCATCTAGCCCCCCTGGGCCCCTCATGCCTCCCTAAATTAAGCAAAATCTTACTTGTACTCAAGCCTGAAGCTGTAGCTCTGCATGCTGTTTGCCTCAACAAAACAAGCTGTCTGCTGACATCAGAAGTGGTGGCCTGATCCAATCACAATGCTTCCCCATAGGAGACTGACAAGGAGGCAGATTAAGGGCAGAGCCAGCACAATTCAAAAACAGCCCTGGCCAATCAGCATCTCCTCAGAGATGAATTGAATCAGTACATCTATATGAGGAAAGTTCAGTGTCTGCATGCAGAGGGAGGAGACACTGAATGTTTGGATGCATTTTAGGCAGCCATGACCCAGGAAGGATCTCCAACAGCCACCTAAGGAGTAAACACTACATTTTCTCTGAAAAGACAGCGTTTACTGCAAAAAGCCTGAAGGAACTGATTATACTTACCAGAACAAATTCAATAAACTGTAGTTGTTCTGGTGACTATAGTGTCCCTTTTATCAAGTTGTTTTGCTCTGGATTATGTTTGGGGATATCAATATTGTTAATACAAATTATAAAAGTTGTTTATAATATTTATGAAAAACATTTCCTATAATCTCTGGAGTCATTTTATTTGTACATCAACTGCGCAACTACTAATTTCTTGTCTGTTAACCATTTAGAAAAGTTATTGTGTTTATAATATTTCAATCTTATTTTTTCTGTTGCTAAAACATTCATTTTGTTGTACCTCTTGAAATTGTCTCAAGTTTTTATTAGTCAACTGATTTATTTTTTTAAGACTGATTTTAGATAATCTATCAAATGTTATATATAACTCCGTTATAGATGCGCCTCTTTCCCTTTTAATTAGATTTTTAAGTTTAAATGAGATAGCCTCTAATAATGGCTTTGAACACCTGGAGGAAGGGACGGACTTAAATATGGTTATTGGGACTGGATACTATGATGAAAACCTGTTAGTTGAAATGCGCTGTGTTTTTGGAAAGCTTATTATTGATGATAATTATTCACTTTAGTTCACCATTTGTTATGAATTTTTAGTTTTCATTCCTTTTTTTTGTAGTGATTGAAAAAATTTTTATAGCCGGGAAGATCACAGGTAAGAATTTGAACTGATCTCAAACGACTCTTTTCAAGAAATAATGCCAGGAGAGAGCTATTGAAAGTAAAAAAAATAAATAAAAATAAAAATAAAAAAAAAATAAAAAAAATGATAAGTGATCCCTTCAATAATAGAAAAAACTGTTGTACCTTAAAAAATAAAAATAAATTAAAAACAATACTTTAGTAGACATAAAATATATATATATTGCTCCTAGATACAGTGGCCACAATACACAGCTAAAGCCAGCTAAGTAAATCAAAACATTGTAAGACAAATTATCACAGAGCAATGGATTATTAGAATAACTAATCCGAGCAAAACACCTGGTTGACATCCAGGGGGTGTTTCATAGTTTAATTATTAAAGTGAAGATTTCATATAGAAAACTGGAATGGAAACAGAATATTCCTTACCCATAAAGCAATTCAGCAATCTGTAGTGGTCCTTTATTATGCATAGTCATTGGGGCATATCCAAAAAGTGCCAAGCTATTCCCCGCCCCCCCCCTTCTCATATTTTTAATACGGGGAAACAGGGAACAAAACATTATATACAGACAACTTACCATCCTGTACCACTTCTTCATCAGAAGGTCCCTTGGACTTTGCATATTCTAAGTAGTATGACAAACCATTGCAACCCCTTGTGCGAACGGCTACCTTTAAACCATGCTGTCAAAAAGAGGCAGTACAAATGAAAACATAATCAAGGTTACACACCAAAGAGAATGTCTTTCTAAAGGATTTAGCAAAAGATATATATTAAACATAGCAATTACTTTTAAAATAATTTGAATTCAATAAAGAGCAAGATAAATAAAAAAAATATTTTGTGCAAAATATGCCTTTGAGAAACACTTTATTTTTAAATCAAAAACACAAAGATACACAAGTGCGTGATGACCGACTTAGAAGATAATACACGCATCTAAACAATTTATGTCTAAATAAAGTTGTTATGGTGCCAGAAGCCACTCATAACTCAAGTAGTTAAACTGTTCAAGAATGGTTTAACCCCAAAGTTGCCTCCAGGGATTATGTCCATTCCTCCCAGGCAATATATGGCTTCAGAATTTTCAGGTTCAGAAAGCACAGATTGCTGCCGGGTAGAGGCGCTGCCAATTGGGTGAGAGCAGTCAGCTGATCCTCTAAATCAATCAGTGAGACTCTTGATTCACTAAATTTGCTTGAGAAAGACAGTTTAGTGAATAGGGATGATTGGCGTCAATGGGGAGTCAACAATGAGAGTCAGCAGCACCCCTGCCCGACAGGACTATAATACACTAGTGTTCCTTTAAGCTATAGTTTTTTTTCTTGGTGTCTATTGAATGCCATTAAGCTTTAGTTATTTTAAAATACAAAATATAAAACAGGATCAAAATTACAAGTCAGGCCTAAAACTTACGTGCCATGGAAAATGTGCACAAGCTTGTTTTACATGGCAGGTTAAGAAGACAGGAAAAAAAGAGCACATAAAGTAAGGTCCTTGTATAAGTGTCTTCCAATTAAAATGGCCTAACCCTGTCTGTAGAATAAAATAATAATAATAATAATAATAATAATAATAATAATAATAATAATAATAATAAATGTTCCCTAGGGGAACCAAAGTATTGGAATGACACTCCTGTATAGAATTGGAAAACAATCAATTCAAGTCCCACAATTAATAAATGTGCAGAATTAAAGTGTGGTGAAAGAAGTATGAAGGCGCTTATTTTCTTTTTTTCACTCAGTTAAAGGGCTTTTAGGTGATGGGATTTTAGAGTTTCATGGTTTATGTTAGTTTAACAGTTTGAGTGGGGAAGTATTGAGAGGTGGCTTCGAATCAGTCTTGTGCTATGTTATTTTGTAGAACTTTCTTCTAAAACTTAGCAGGCAGTTTCTAAGTCTGTGTATAGGTAGTTTAAAGTGAATTGGAACCGGTCTACCCCAATACCCTGTATTAGACAGTCTGTATAGGGAATCTTAAGCATTACGTCACTGAGTGATTACTGTTACTTACACCAGGGCTCTAACGGGATGCTGAGAGACGGCAGGATAGAGATAACTTTGCTACTTTGTTACAAGTAGCGTACTAACCACTATTGATAGCAGAGCTGCTCTGTGATATCTGTTACCCTAGTTCCACAGGCTGTAAAGAGACAAGTTCAACTCTGTTGTAAGTAGTGTGTTAACTGTAACCAATAGCAGGGCTCCTACGGGTTGCACAGATACAAATCAGCAACTCTGGGACTTTATTTATTTTTAATAGTAAGTCCTAGTGGAGACTACGATTAGATGTCCCAAGAATAGTCACTTTTCAAGCCTGCACATAAGGGTTATCCTGAGCCCCTATCAGCAGATACATATTCTTTAGACCTTATTATGGATTTCGAGCTGAAGTTACTATGAGACAGCCTAGGGAGTATTTACCCGTAAATTTCTACTTAAGTGCCTCTGAGGATTTTTTGATCCTCCTTTTTAAGTGCTGTTCCTCTATTATACGCTTTTCCCCACTCTCTCCGTCTCTACTTTTTAACATTTAGTAGACATAGCATGCAATCCAAGCAATAATAAAGGAATTCTTCATAATTAAGCAATTGGAATTGCTGTGATATAGTCTTATGTAGTATCTTATACTTCTTTCACCACACTTTAATTCTGCACATTTATTAATTGTGGGACTTAATATAATTGCTTTCCAACTCTATACAGGAGTGTCATTCCAATACTTTGGTTCCTCTAGGGAATATTTATTATTAAGAAGACAGGAACACTGTACCGAGACCACATCACTGAGATTAAGTGGTCTGGGTGACTATAGTGTTTCTTTCATTTGGTTTTCATGTTTTGTCCACAGCATAATTTATCAACCTACAAATGGCAGAACTTGGAGGTTAGTAATACCAATGGCAAATTTAGTTAATAGCTGAGCTATTCTCCAAATAAACGATACTCACAGATTGGCTAGGTTTGCCATTCGGCTTAAAGCAACACTACAGCGGTAGGACGACAAACATATTCCTATCACTATAATGTTACCCTACCCATATAGGTGTCCACCCACCTTGCAGGGGTTTTAAAAGGTAAGTTTCACTTACTGAACATCTCTCGACCACTCTGCCTCAAATCAATGTTGATGATCTCATCCAAAGCTTTTCCGTAATGAAGCATGTGGAGGTTAGTGTGCATCAGCAGCATAATGCCACGCTGCGCCAGTCAAATAAACTAAATAAGAGTTGTTTGATCAATAATTGATGTTAACTTTGTTATAGCTGCAGAAGGACCTCGAGTGGCTGTTGTCCTGAGACATAACCTCTCATATGTGCAAAAGGTTAGTATGCAAAATAAAATTAGTGTGTTTGCATGGAGAGGAGTGAGTGAATTTATCAGTGTTTCTTTGTAGAGGGCTATTGTGTGTGCATGTGTGAATGCAGTGGTATACAGGTACAGAGGGGTATTGTAGGTGCATGCAGTGATATCTAGGTAGGTGAACGGTCTGTGTGTGTTAGAATACAGGGGGTGTATGTTACACCCTTTCCCCTACCCATGTCACTTGTTCCCTCCCACTAGATAGGAAATAACATGAGGAGGGATTGTGATTTGAGAAGAGCTAGTAATATTAGGAGGAAGAGGGGTCACTAAGAAGGAAGAGAAATAATGACATGTCACTGATTTCCTTCCCCATTACCTCATGATCTCGAATTCCAAAACAAAGATCAGTCACATTTAGTAAATTTAGATAAAAGTCTCAAGTTGATTGTTTTCTACTTACGTTATCAGGTTTATCGTGGAGTAACTGCTTTATTTTATTTACAGCTGCAGGTGTCTGAAAAACAAAATTAGATCATTTAAAACCATACAATGCATCAATTTTTAATGCCATATTATGATGCTATAAAACACAATGCTAAAATCAAAACTCTACATACAATTGTAACATAGTAATGGGGTAAAGCCTCAGTACGGTGGCTACAGAATACATCAAATTGATGTATAATCTTTAAATGGTGTCAAAACTAATCTTAATCATTTTTGTGTGATTATGTAGGCTCCATTAGTCTTTGGTCTAATCTTGTACTAGACTACTATCACTTCAACAAAAAGACCAGTATGTCACTGAACTTTGCTACTTACATTGTTATCCTAAATCCTTCTCCGTTAAGTGCCCAAGAATTAGCAGGACATCATCACTCTTCTATCAATTACACCGTGCAATAAAACACTGAAAAATACCCTTTAACTTGTATTAACTTGTTTCATATGATGAAAAATGTTCTTTCACATGTATGTGAAAGAACATCTGATGGGCAGAGTATAGGGATTGCCCCACAAGTGCAGGCTATTGTACCAAATGGGGGACCTAGGAAAAATACTGAGACAAAGTGCCACTTTAAAGAAGTAATTTAGAGACAAAAATGCTGCCAAAGCGATGACAAAAGGCTTTGCTTAATACTCTCACAACGTAAGGACATGCAATTACGTCACAACTATACTGGGCATAAACCCATTTAGGATGAATTGACACTTTGTAATGTTTTCTTTGAGTAGGATTAAATCCCTGCTCACTCTAGGGAGTCCAAGGTATCAATCGATACTTGAAGCTCCCCTCAGCCATTTTAAGTAGCCCCAGACCGAGAGATCAGCTGTAAGCAGGGCTCAAATTGAGCGGTGAACACAGCTCTTTAAATGGGGATTAAATTCCCAACGACAACAGTGCTTTTTAAGCAGGGGCAAGTCCCTGCTCACACCAGGAGATGCGTTTATCGATACAAACCTATGGCTACCATCTCTCATCTGGGGCCACACTCCGTGACCCCAGACTGACAGGGGAGTTGTATGCAGTACTAAAACGGAGTAGTGCATACAGATCTTTAAATAGGTCTATAGCCAAACCCTCGCCTGCCCTCCTTGCTGACCATCAGAATTTAGGATTCTATCCAATCCTTTCCTATAGGGAAAGCATTGGATTGGCTGACATAGTCAAAGAGACGGGACAGGGCCAAATGCCGGCTTGGCCAATCACTGAATCAATGCAACTCTGTGGAAAATTCAGCGTGCCAATGCAGAGCGTGGAGGCGCTGAACAGTAGTGCAGCACTGCCCATGAAACACCTCCAGTGGCCATCTGAGTGGCCACTGGAGGCGACCAACAGGGGACAATGTAAACACTGCCTTTTTAACCCCTTCAGGACGGAGTCAATAGTGCACGTTCTGATCAAAACAAAACGTAAACAAAAACTGGAATTTGCGCTATATGTCTGTTCAACCATAATTCCCCGCTGTCACATTAAGTACACACACACTTATTATATATCGTTTTGTTCAGGAGAAACAATTTATCATTAACTATTCATATATGGAACATAATTTATTATGAATAAAATGTAATAAAATGTGAGAAAATATATTTTTTTAAATTTGTATTTCCGTCTGACATTTTAACTGTGAGGTTTTACTGCAAAAAAATGCACATATTTATAATCAGCGACCCTGTACCTCACAGTCAACAGATACATTCCAGCCAATCAGCGTTCGGGACATCACTAGTTGTAATACAATTTACCAGTTTGAAACACTAATATTTGAGTTCAGCGAAGTCTCCTGAGTAAAACAGTACCCCCTATGTACAGGTTTTATGGTGTCTTGGAGAGTTACAGGGTCAAATATAGTGCTTGCGAATTAAATTCTCCGCACTTTCTCCCTGTGTTGTCAGGCATATCAATCAAATTTTAATTAATCAAATCACATAATTATGTTAAAAGATTAAATATACATGTACAATTTTAATATATATGCATTTATAGGTACTTAAATTCTACATGTATACTAATGTAATTATATATATATATATAAAAAAAACAAAAATAGTAATGCACTCCACCTTCCTTGATGTACTTGCCCGGTGCTTATCAGCAAACAGATACAGCCAAAAGTACAAGATAGCACTCCAGGGACTTCCAAGTTGAATGAATAAAACTTAGCTTTTATTAGCTCAAAATAAAAATCAACGTTTCAGTCTGTGTCACAGACTTTCATCAGGATGAGCTTGCAAATCAAATCCATAAGAATATATACCCTCAGTATTCCCTTAACTTACCCAGGTTGAGGATAGGAGTGATCCCAGGGGCACCTGACCAGCAGCCTGCTCAGGTCAAATGATTGACACTGATGATGTCATAGACATGCGCCTCCCGGGGTCGTTCCCATAGCAACCCAGTATAACCAACAAAATAATACATATAACTAAAAACATAGCCTGCATACAGGAATAAAAAATGTTGAAGAAAGACCTATACACCCAATCAGGGGCCATTTAGATACAGAGACAATCCATAGAGAATACGTTAGAGATAGACAGCAGGCAGAACTAATCGAAAAATGATCAAACTGCAATTAGCCTGTAGCAACCTATTAACAAGATATAAATATACAAACTATACTACCTAAGGAATAGATAATGCATAAAGAAGACATGTAACTTATACTACAAATACAAAAATGCAGGCATGAGCAATCAAACCTGCAGAGATTCCAATCTAACTACAGGGAGCAAAGTACCAACAAACAGCAATTGAAAGCATAATTGTACCAAGAGTAATGTATCACTCCGAATCCTTAGATATCATTATACAGGTAAAAAGAGTAGTAAAGGAAAAATGTCAGAACTTCTTAGTCAAAAAAGGGAGAAAACATGAAAAGACGATACCAGATATATGTGATTAAATATCCACCAACTAAACCTATGGGGAAAAGAACGTAATGCACAATAACCAGAAGATACAAGTATAGCCACTAAGTAGAGCTGCAGTGATCTAAAGAGAAGAGGGTACCAAGAATGACTGGTGTACTCCCAGTCTAGTCCAACATGAACACATAAGTAAATACATAAATAACTCAAACACTCAAGCAGCAGAGCAAAGAACCAATGTATCCCTGAATCTATATAGACTGGCATAAATCACATAATGCATACAGAATACAAAATAATACAAGCGAAGGACATAAAGCAGAGGTCCTTAACAAAATCACATTGTTATAGACATATAATAATAATCCTATTCGCACTGGGTGGAATGGGTAATTGAGACGCCTATCCCCCAGGGTGGGCTGTCTCTTAACCCTAAACTCATCCGCCATCAGACAGATAACATGAATCATCCTAAAGATTTTTTTAGATTTTTTAGTAAGCAGCACAAAAATGCATTAGAGCCTTAGGCTGAAATTAAGAATGGCTGAGATGCCTATCCCCCAGGGTGGGCTACCTCCAAGCCCTTAATAGTCGCCAATAAGTGCCAACAACTTGCTAAATATGTGAATAGCAAAGCGGTATAATGGGAAGGATATTAGAGATGCCTATCCCCCTGGGTGGGCACTCGTTCCCCTATCAACCAAAACCACGATACCAATATTTACAAAAATACTGCCAATGAGTATTTTTCATTCAAACCAAATGGCTGAACGGTGTGTAGAGTCCTAATCCAGTACAGTTCACGCTGCAATAACAGCTTACTGTGGTCTCCACCTCTGCGCAAAGGTGGAACATGATCAGTTTCAGGGTGGGCAACGAGTGTCCCTTCTCAAGAAAATGTTTTGCCACGGGTTGCTCAGATTTGTTGTCCCTATAAGCAGTCCGTATACTGGATCTATGGTTACGGATTCGTTCACGTAAGGGTAAATCTGTTTTGCCCACATAGGCCAGTCCACATGGGCAAGTAAGTTTGTATATTACAAAATCCGATGTACACGTTAAGCGGTGTCGAATGGTGTAGGGTTTCCCAGAGTGAGGGTGTGTGAATGTTTTGCCTGACAGCATATGTCCACAGGTCACACAACCTAAGCAACGGTAGCATCCGTAATTAATCTTGCTAGATGGAGGTTGATAGCAATGAATGGGGTCAGTGCATACCAGGAGATCCCTTAGATTTTGATTTCTTTTGTAGCATGTCAGGGGGGATTTTTGAACTCAGCTGGTAATGACGGGTCATTGGTTAAAACAATCCAATTCTTCTTAATAATGTTATTAAACTCCATCGATGCCGAGGTGTACGTAGTCGGGAATACTATACGAGGGGCATGTGTTATTTCTTTAACAGCCAAATCTTCACTTTGGCATTTCAATAACGCACGTTGAAGCGTGCTATCCTTATACCCTCTCATCTTAAACTTGTGCCACATAGCTGAAATTTGAATCTGTGCCTTCTCAAGGTCAGAATTGTTTCGAAAAACTCTCAAAAATTGGGAGTATGGTAGGGATTCCTTTAAGGCAGACGGGTGAAAACTGGTTGCATGCAGCAATGTGTTGCGATCTGTTGTTTTTGTAAATAATGTATGTGCCAATTTGTCCCCTTCACGGTAAACTCTGACATCCAGAAAATCGACCTGATCCGTACTGATTGCTGAAGTCAGCTCAATGTTAGAAGACGCTCTATTGATGGACTGAATCATTTGTTCTACATCTGTAGTAGTGCCCTTAACAATCATAAAGATGTCATCGATGTAGCGTATGTATGCTACAATCTGTTCTTTAAAGGGCTGTAGAATATGTAAGCTCTCAAACTGATGCATGTATCCATTTGCATACATGGGTGCCATCGCCGCACCCATGGAAGTACCTGCAATCTGACGGTACCATTTAGTTTCAAACCTAAAATAGTTCTGAGACAGGACGATCTCCAAGAGTTCCAGTGCAAACTCCACAGGTGGTCCGGTATAGTAGGGAGACTGAGATAGAAGTGCTCTCATAGCTTGTATACCGTCTTGGTGTGGAATTACGGTATATAAGCTCCTTACATCACATGTTACCAACACTACAGGTACTGTCGGAAGTGTTAAAGTGGCTAGAAGACTGAGGAAGGTAGGAGTGTCTTTCAGGACTGTATCTAGGTTCTCAATAGTGTCTTTGAATAGGAAATCCAGCCATTTTGCCACAGGCTCAAGAATCCCCCCAATGGCTGAAACAATTGGGCGGCCTGGTGGTCTGGTGCTATCCTTGTGAATTTTAGGGAGAGTGTAGATGATCGGTGTCTTTGGTTTATCTTGGAGTAAATATTGATATAGTTGCATATCAATATAATTACTTCTGAGGCCCCTCTGTAAGGCATCCATGATTTGCTGGTGAACGTTCCCAGTGGGATCACCAGGTGGTGGCAGATAGGTATTGGTATCCGACAACTGCTGGAGGATTTCTGACTGATAGTCTGAATAGTTCTGCAGGACTATTCCTCCCCCTTTGTCTGCCGGTCTTATAACAATGTTATTGTCTGTTGAGAGAGATTTGATGATGTCTCTGTCTTTTTTGGAGCAGTTGGAGTGATAACAATGTTTCTCCTGAAGAAAATCAGAAGATTCTTTTTGTACCGCATGTAAAAAGGCCTTGATCCCAGGCTGATTAGGAAGTGGGTCAAATGTACTCTTTTTCTTAAAGATAGGGCTTGTCAGTGGAGTCTCACACATTGATTCCTTAAAGAAATCTTTCAGGCGCAGTGTTCTGCCAAACTTATAAAGTTCCACCTCCCACTTCAATGGATCTGGCCGTGTAGTGGGGACAAATGACAGTCCTTTAGACAGCAACAGGAGTTCGTCAGGGAGGAGGGTTCTAGATGATAAATTGAAGACTGAAACGTTGATTTTTATTTTGAGCTAATAAAAGCTAAGTTTTATTCATTCAACTTGGAAGTCCCTGGAGTGCTATCTTGTACTTTTGGATATATATATATATATATATATATATATATATATATATATATATATATATATATATATATATATATATATATATATATATATATATATTTTATTTTATTTTTTAAACGTTTAATTTTTTTTTTTTTTAATTTTTACAGCTCCCACCAGCAGGGGGACTGTCTGACATTTCAGACAGTCCCCCCTGCTGGCAGATCCACAGTCAGCTATAGGGGGCGATCACATGGCCCTCAGTGGGGCCTCAATTGCCGGGGGAGGGCTGCCTGGGCTGTCCTCCTGAAGCGGAGCGCCGGTAAGGTAAGTATACCGGGCGCTCCAGGGCTCAAAGCCGTTACGACGTTCTATGCCGCCGCAAGGAAGGGGGGGGGTGTTTACATGAAAATGCCTCCAGGGACTAATTATACTCACCAGAACAACTACATTAAGCTGTAGTGTACATTGCAAATTCTAGGTTTTGCTTTAGTTCAGAACTTAGACAACTGCCTCCACTCTTAAAGGACCACTATAGTGCCAGGAAAACATACTCGTTTTCCTGGCACTATAGTGCCCTGAGGGTGCCCCCACCCTCAGGGTCCCCCTCCCGCCCGGCTCTGGAAGGGGGAAAGGGGTAAAAACCTGTTTCCAGCGCTCCTCTCCTCCTCCTGGGCTGAATGCGCATGCGGCAAGAGCTGCGCCATTCAACCCGTCACTAGGAAAAGCATTTACAATGCTTTCCTATGGACGCTTGACTCTCACTGAAAATCACAGTGAGAAGCACGCAAGCGCCTCTAGTGGCTGTCAATGAGACAGCCACTAGAGGATTAGGGGGAAGGCTTAACCCATTCATAAACATAGCAGTTTCTCTGAAACTGCTATGTTTATAAAAAAATGGGTTAACCCTAGAAGGACCTGGCACCCAGACCACTTCATTAAGCTGAAGTGGTCTGGGTGCCTAGAGTGGTCCTTTAAGGGTTTTGATGGGTGTTTTCTTGCAATAAAAAAAAAAATATATAAGGATGACAAACAGTACAAGGGCAGGGTTTGTGCAAAAAACAAAACACTGCATTTGGACAGGATTTTGAGGCGCAAAAAACAAAAACAAAAACCTACACACAATTCCACGCTGAACTTGGAAAAACATACAAATTCCTTAATTTTTCTAGATTTTAGAACAGATTAAATTATGGGTCATATACAAATATTTGATGTCAAACGAAAGCTCCATTTGTAACTAACAAAATGACATACGTTGCTCTTAATATAAGAGATAAATGATGGCTGGCCAGACATACAGCTCATATGTTGAGGTTTGTTTAAGGGGTTGGAGTATCTCCCAGTGTGAGAGGAGAGCTGGAGCTGCTCTGCCCGCGGTGTCCTTGTTCTCTGCGCCCTTCACACACAGTGACTGAGTCTCTAATACAGGACATCCTCTGTACAGACACTCACCGCCGCTATCGCACACTGTGACCGAGTCTCTATCGCACAATGATACACACACACTGTGACCGAGTCTCTATCGCACAATGATACATACACACACGGATTACGCATGTCAGCGCTGTGTTAATGCTGCCGTCAATGAGCCAGTCAGACTCGGGCTGTCCCGGGCTGTCCCATGATAGCAGACACCCCGCTATACACAGATAACAGATAAGCCGCCTGGGCCTCCAGTCACTGCGCTCGGACTCACCAAGGTGAGGGCGGCCCGGGTGGGCTGCAGCTTCCTCTTGCTGACCGCCCTAATGGTCGCTCTCACTAGCGAGGCCGACATGTTGCTGTTGTTGTTGTCACTCTGTTGCCCATTAAGGGCAAGGAAGAGCCTGGTGCCAAGGAGACGGGCGCACTGACGGCTGGACTGGTGACAGCTTCCGGTGTCAGCGGGACAAGAACATTAAACCCCGCCCACTGCAAACAAGCTTATTGGCTGAGAGCTCCTGATAAAGGGGCGGGGTTACCAGAAAGTGATCAACACGACCTGGGTGTCACAGTGTGCCTCCAGCATGGGCTGCTCACTACTGGGATAGAGAAATAAATAAATAAAAACAAAATGTGTGTGTATATATATATAAAAAATAAATAAATAAATGATAATTATATATATATAGAGAGAGAAAAATGCATCCAGAGCTACACCCTGGGACCCCCTTGTTTCAAGGGTTTCCTTTATTTGTACAAAAATAATTTATTTTGGGTTATTCCCTACTGTGTAGTTCTGTGTTTGGCTCAGTTTAGGTCTGACCTTATACCCTCACCTAGAGTGAGTATACAGATCATCTCTACCTTTCTTCCTCTCTTCATTATTATGTTATCATAAGTTTTGTGATGCCTGGGTGTCCCGCTGTTTTGGACCTATGAAACAATGTCATTACTTTTTTCCTGTCCCTTCCCTGTACAAACAATAAACCTGTAGGTGTTTCAGATGGTGCTTGATTTTTTATCCAAAAAGAGGGAAGAGATAACCAGGTGTGTACCTGCAATAATGTTGGCGGAAGGGACGATGGGTTCTGGAGGGGAGGGGTCGACCTCCAGTGGTTCGTGTTGCCTGGATATAGTATTTGCTTTAATGTTACGGTATCCAGGTCTGTATGTTATGGTATACTGGAAGTGAGACTGAAAAAAGGACCACCTAGCTGTCACATCCTGTTCTATTCTGGGGACATGTCTGGCCTTGGCTTCTGGTATCCAGTACTCTTTTTACAAGTCTTGTTTAGTTTTTCTTGGGTTTTCTGGTTCTCTATTCTATGTCTGGTTTTCTTTATGCTGTGTTTTCTGGGTTCATTCCTTTATTCCATTCCTGGAATTCCCAGTCTCCTGGATTCCTTTATATGTTTATTTTATGTTGCCACACCATTTCCTTTTCCATTAATCCTTTTGTTTCAGTTGGTTCCTGCAGGCAGTTGTTTCATGTCCTCTGCTCCTTTCCTTGTAGGTAAGTACTGTGTGTGTTTTATTGTTGTTTATTTAGTCATGCATATCTAGGCAGTTAGGACCCACCGTAATTGTAGTACTTTGGCGCAGTGGTGGGCTGCATACATCTTGGCCATTTATATATGTCTAAATCTCCGATGTTTTACATATATAGTATTTAGTTATGTCTCCTCTTGTTTTGCCTTGCGTCTCTTGTCTTGTTTTATTTTGTCTTGTATTCCCAGTTCATGTACAGTCCTGTCCTACCCTGTTCATGTTTCCCTCATGTCTTGTGTACATGCAGGGCCGGACTGGCCCACCGGGATACCGGGAAATTTCCCGGTGGGCCATCGGCACCTTGGGCCGGGCAGGCAGCTGGCTCTTCTGGCAGCCGCATAGGGAGCTCTTTAGGCGGCCGCAGGGGGAGCTGGCTGTTCTGTCTCTGCTCCCCCTCCCCAGCGCACTGCTTAATGAGACCGGGGCCGGAATATGACGTCATATTCCGGCCCTGGTCTCATTAAGCGGCGTGCTGGGGAGCAGAGACAGAACAGCCAGCTCCCCCATGCGGCCGCCTAAAGAGCTCCCCATGCCAGCACACAGGTAGACATTATGTGGGTGTGTGTCTGTGTCATGGTGTGTGTGTGTGTCAAAAAAATCAATAAAATGAGTTTGGCATGATCTCCCTGAAGTAACCCATGTTGTCTCTGATCTTGAAATAACGGGGTTGTGCTTTCTCAACCACGGAAACCCAAGGACTATGTGACATAAAGTGGAACTCAACACGTGAAAGGCAATGCAGTTGCACCTTCTGAGTTTTGTGAGTCACCTTAGGGTTCATAAGTGGCTTGCCATTGAGTGCTTCCATGGCTAGATGTGAGGCCTTGCATAAGGTCATGGCATGGGATTCAGCGAAGGACTGGTCTATAAAGTTGCCAGCTGCACCTGAGTCTAGTAAGGCCTTGTTATGCATGGTCTCACTGTTAAAGGTGATGGTAACCAGTAGAAGCAGTCTAGAATATTAGTTGTGATGGGATAACTCAATAATACCCAAGACCAACCACTCCTGTGGTCTTAGTTGCTGGCATTTCCCTGCAGGTCAGCACATGTTGTCCTTACATGCCCCGTTTTGCTGCAGTAGAGGCATAGGCCTGCTCTCTTTCTGCGTTGTTTCTCCTCTTCGGGTAACTTAGTGTTCCTATTTGCATAGGTTCTGGTGGTGGACCATAGGGAGGCAAAGCAGGTAGAGAAGCATAGGGCAAGGTGGGCAAGGTTTGATCCTGCATCCAGTTATAAGACTGTCGCTGAGAGCATCTCTCTAATGCGATTGTCTATAACAATGCAATAGTCGATGTGATAATCTTATAAAACGGGTACCTCTCTGGATGCTCTCTCATCGAGTAGGTAATCAGCTAATCCTACCTGAAAAGCTGTTACCAGAGAGTCGTTATTCCATGCCACTTCCGTCATTAGAGTACGGAATTCTATGGAATAGTCTACCACTGTTCTGGACCTTGTTTGATGCGTAACAAGGCTTTCCCAGCGGAAGCTACCCTACCAGGCATGTCAAACGTTCTCCGAAAGGACGACAAGAAATCAGCATAGATGATGTTGGGACCAGATTCCCATATAGGATTTGCCCAAGCTAAAGTCCTGCCACAGAGATGGTTAGTGGGAAAGGCTATTTTTGGCCGTCAGTAGGAAAGGAGCTTGGGTTCATAACCATGTGTATATCAACCTGGTTCAGAAACCCACGACAAAGGGCAGGATCACCATTATACCTTTGGGGTGGTGTCATGTGTACTGTAGCGGAGAGGTAGTATAATCCACAGTGTCTCCGCTGGGTAACAGGAACAGCATAAAATAATCCAGTTAAATGAATACAGCATACAATAATCCTTCCCTCCCAAGAACTAGACGACACATAGGCTGGGAGTCAACTGAGGTTTTATTCACAGGTCACAGTATTTATGCAAGTCCCCATGCAAGGGGTTTCCCTACTGACATTGCAGGGGTTTTACAGGAGGTGACTACATGGGGGAACGGGCAGGAGGGATAGGTATTGGATCAATTGGCAGCCGGCATATGCATATACATACTGGACTAATATGAACTATAAGCCATTATCACTACCTAACCTCTCCCCAGCTCTATACCTTAATAAGGCTCTAAACTGTATCGTAACGAACTCAAAATTCTGCGGGTGTATTAATTTCATACTTCCCCACGTGGGTATTGCTTGTATCTCATTACCACGCCCCTCTATTCATTTCAATACCACGTCCTATGACGTGGCTGATAAGGGGCGGACCTAAGAGACAACTAACCAATAAGCACACAGTATGAATGGCCGCACACGTGGGTCATAACAGCTGTTTTTACTCTCTAGATTGTAACAAGGTGTATTTAAATCGCTACAGGGAACTTCATAAGCTTATTGCTCCTGACGACGGCGTGTTGAAACGCTGAAACGCGCGTCGAGCTTCTTTTTATTTTATTTTGTTTCTTTGTTTTGCACTTCTATTTTGGTAGCACTGATGGATTGATTTAATTTCATTTTATTAGTTACTTTAATTTTTGACAGGCAGGGACTGAGTCCTTTGGTAGGCACTGGTGATTTATCACAGTGCCGAGGTAACGAGGGATAGCGGTTTTTTATAGGGGTTTCTGCCTTATACTTCCTATTTGGGGCATTTCCCTCTTATTTTGCTCCCTCTCCTAATTTTTTAATTAATTTTTTGCTTACCTCTTTTCCATTAGGGTCCCTGCTCCTGGGAGATTTAGAGGGCTTACCATTAGAATTCTACAATTAGACATTTAGCAGGCAGGGCCTTTTTAATCACTGGCTTCCTGTGTCTATTCTGGAGGACTCTCTTTTGCTATACCTCTTCCCACCTGTCCTATTGTGTGTATCCTTAGGTTTATTAAAGGTAGGGACCCCTTTTCCCCTTTTCTATTTTCTATATTACTCTCCCAATTTTAGGACTCTTGTGGCCCTATTTTTTGTTTTGTTCTGAGTTTTCTTATTCGAGGGTTATTCCCTCATTCGGGAGAGTAATTTCAGGACTTTTTTAGTACTTATTCATCGGTCATGGTTCATGACCCCTGAATTGGAGCTATCATTCTTTATTTGTTACATGGGGGAACAACCTGGACATTTCTCCAATCATGCACTGCTGGACGAGAGGGATAATCCCACTAGAATATACAGTTAAGTGGATTATCCCTCCGTGCAATAGAACCAATATTTCACATTAAAATCTATAACTTTCACATTATTCACTCTATTTAAATGAATGGACGTTCGGTGGATAGCTTGGGTCTGGGCGTACAGTTTGTGAGAATACCGCTCAGATCCCAGCATAACTAACCGAACGCCGCGTGAAACACACATTATATTCAAGTTACATTCAAAGTACCGATTGACATTAGGGGAACAAACTACCGAACGTCCGGGACTCCCGAATGGCCTGGAAGTCTAGCTGGGCTAACAAAGGATTCAAGATGGCCGACAACCGCGTGCTCGGTAGCCGAACGACGGCCAGCTAGGAAAACACTTAACACATGACCTCCTGTGTGTGGTCGCTCATTCGGTAGTTTATTCGTTTCACGAACAGTGTTGAAATTCACTGTTCGTGAAACTACGGTATGAATGCTGGTGGCTTCCATGCCGCCAGCATACGAATGCTCTTGTTCACCTGAAATAGAGATATCTGAGTACACTTGGTTCTAATCACCTCAAAGCTATAGAAACACATTTATACAAATACAGTCTTAAGTGGCTAGTTTTGCCACAATGCTCCCCCAGAACCAAGCCGGCATACACAGTCTGATCCCAATGGATCGGCTTGGGGATGTCCGCAGGAGTACACACAGATCACTGATCAAGGTATGTTTGTTGGGATAACCTGTCAGCATTGCCATTTTGCTTCCCAGTGCGGTAGTGAATAGTAAAGTCAAAAGGCTGCAGCGCCAAACTCCAGCGCAGCAGCCTGGCATTGTCTCATGACACCCTGTTCAGCCACACCAGCGGGTTGTGATCTGTGAGTAATGTAAACAGTTGCCCATATAAATAGGGCTGCAGTTTTTTGAGGGCCCACACCACAGCCAGGCACTCCTTTTCGATGGCGGCGTAGCTTACTTCTCTAGGTAAAAGTTTTCGGCTTAGATAAGCTACTGGGTGTTCACCGCCATCCGCTCCGACTTGGCTCAGTACTGCTCCCAATCCAAACATAGAAGCGTCTGTATGGATGAGAAAGCGTTTAGTTGGATCAGGAGCAGAAAGTACAGGTGATTTAACGAGCTCCGTCTTGAGCTGCTGGAATGCCTGTTCACACTCTGGGGCCCATACCACTATCTTAGGAGGTTCTTACGGGTAAAATCAGTGAGGGGTTTGGCTAGGGTGCTGTAGTTGGCCACAAATTCCCGGTAGTACCCTGCGGTACCTAGGAATGCAAGTACTTGCGTTTTGGTGTGAGGGGTTGGCCACTTGGCGACTGCCTCTATTTTAGCGGGTTATGGCTTCTGTTGTCCGCTTCCTACCCTGTGTCTTAGGTACTGAACCTCTGATCCTATATGGCACTTGCTGGGTTTGAGGGTCAGTCCGGCTTCCCTGATCCGGTCGGTGCTCTGGCCAGGAGTAGCTGAAAATGGCGATATCATCTAAATATGTGCACGCGTACTCCTGGAACCCATCCAATAACCGATCCACCATCCTCTGAAAGGTAGCCGGGGCATTTTTCATCCCGAATGGCATGACCTTGAACTGATACAGGCCAAACGGGGTGACAAATGCCGACTTGGGGATAGCGTCCTCGGCTAGTGGAATTTGTCAGTACCCTTTACACAGATCTATCGTGGTGAGGTACCGGCCCCTGGCCTTTTTGTCTAGGAGTTTGTCTATCCGAGGCATAGGGTAGGCGCTCGAAGTCGTTTTATCGTTGAGCCTCCAGTAGGGAACACAGAAACGGGTCGTCCCGTCCCGTCCCGTTTCGGTACTAGTACTACTGGGGAGGCCCAGGGGCTGTCTGAATGTTCTATCACCCCTAACTGTAGCATTTCCTCAATCTCCTTCCGCATACTTTCTTTGACGGCTTCTGGTATGCGGTAAGGAGTTTGGCGAAGAGGAGTCTTATCTAGGGTTTCTACCTTGTGGGTTGCTAACGGGGTATAGCCGGGTAGATTGGAAAAAGTGGCTCCCTTTTCTGGATTAACCTTTTAACTTGGGTTCACTCCTGGGGGTTTAACCGCTCTCCTAACTGTACTTCTCCCAGGTCTCCATTCTGGCCCTCTTGGTCTAGGAGATCTGGCAGTGGCAAATTGTCGAAATCCTCTGTAGCAGGGGCACAGATCGCGGTTACCTCTTCGTTGCGCTCGTGGTATGGCTTGAGCATGTTCACATGGAGCATGCATTTGCCTCCCGCGCCTGTGACCGGGCCGATCACATAGGTGGTATCACAGATCTGTTCTACCACCTTGCATGGGCCCTGCCAGGAAGCCTGCAGCTTATCCTTGTGGACTGGTCGTAGGATAAGTACCTTTTGCCCCACCTGAAAGCTGCGGTCCCTGGCTCCCTTATCGTACCATCTGCGCTGTCGTTGCTGGGCTACCTGGAGGTTGTCTCGTACGGTCTGGGTCAGCATCTCCAGGCGTTCCCTGAACTCTAGCACATAGGGTATGATGGGGGTGCCGTTAATAGTCCCTTCTCCCTCCCAGTGTTCTCGGATTAGATCGAGGGGGCCCCTCATGCTCCTCCCGAATAACAATTCAAAAGGAGAGAACCCGGTGGATTCTTGGGGTACTTCCCTATAAGCAAATAACAGGTAGGGTAAAAACCTTTCCCAGTCCTTCTGAGTGTCTATGAACGTACGGATCATCTGTTTGAGTGTTCCGTTAAACCGTTCACAGAGCCCATTAGCTGGGGGTGATAAGCGGAGTTCAAGATTTGTTGTACCCCACATATCTTCCAGAGCTGATGTGTGACTTCGGCGGTAAACTGAGTGCCCCTATCCGAAATAATCTCCCGGGGAAATCCTACGCGGGAGAATATTCGCATCAGGGCATCTGCTACTGTTTCTGCATGCACGTTTGTCAAGGCTACTGCCTCAGGGTATCTGGTGGCATAATCCACCACGGTCAAGACATATCTCTTGCCAGAGGGGCTGGGTTTTGCTAGAGGACCTATAATATCTACTGCCACCCTACTGAAGGGTTCCTCAATTATGGGCAGAGACCGGAGTCGAGCTTTGTATCGGTCTCCCCTCTTCCCTACCCTTTGGCAGGTATCACAGGTCTGGCAGTATTTAACGTCCTGTGAAATACCTGGCCAAAAAAAGTTCTGGGTCAGCCTGTGCTTAGTGCGGCTGATTCCTAAGTGCCCAGACAGGGGGATATCATGGGCGATACGTAATAGTTGTAACCTATACTTTCGAGGCATTATTAATTGTTTAATGGGTAAGAGTATGGACCTGGACACCACTTTTTCTGCGTGACGGTACAGCAGTCCTTTGTCCCAGATGTATCTTTCCCTTTCTAATCCTGCCTGATCTTTATTTATACGATCTTTGTATACCTGCAGGGAGGGGTCTAGGGCCACTTCAGAACCAAATTCTAGGGGGTTCGCCCAGGGCATGACAGCGGGCATGGGGGGTTCATTGCTTACCTGAGCCTCAGAGTGGTTAGGCGGAGCTGTGGTGCGGGCCTGTTGCTGGGTCACAACCGGACAACCGGACAACCGTATTGTCGAACCCGCAGCGGTAAATGGCAAGGATTCCCTGGAACTGATTTCGGCTACTTATTTTGTTGAACACCGCTGCTACCTCCTCCCATCCTCGTTCGTACGATGGAAAAACACACGAATGAAGGGGATACTACTTCATTCGTGCGCTGAAAGTATGCAAAAGTGACCGACCCCAGATAGCTATAGTATGGAACTTGCAGTCGGCTACAAACACACGAACGGCTGGTGAAAGTCAAACTTCAGTCGACGATACTGAGAACTGTGTTCGTGGGATCTGAGCGCTATTCGCCTAGAATATGCACTCAGATCCAAGCTATCTGGGGATATGTGGAACTTAAAGTTTATGTTGTGTAAAAAGAAAGTTATAGATTTTTATTCTGTTTTGCTGAAATAAGAAAAGCCATGTTTCTTTCTTCCTGGAGATAATTAAGGCTCTCTTTGCTACCTTAAGTTAATTATCTCCAGGATGGAAAAGAGGGAGTGATTTATGTAAAAGGGGAGTGCTTATGTTATAACCACTGTGATTGGCTACTGTGTTACTTTTGTCCCAGTCTTCCATCTGGTCGCCTAGGGGAGTGTCCACCAGGTGGGAGACCTGCATAAATACCGGGCGGGTAGCCCACAGTAAATCAGATCGTTTTACCCCTTCATGAAGTCTCAACTCATGTTTGGGGGATTGGGAGTTATAATCACTTTGTTTCAGCTGGATTTCGGGAGAAGCTGCAAGGATCATCGCTGCACGAATAGAAGGATCCTTTACACCCCCGAGAACCGTGGTGGAGCCCCTGAACATGGACAAGCTACCCACTACCCCAGGTGCAGTAACCAATTCTTGTGGGTGGGCCACTCTGTTGATTATATTTTATGGGTGGGTTGCTGGACTAACCAAGGCACTGACCGACAGGAGGTCAGATACCTTGTTAGTCTTTTTAGGAAAGGGGAGAAATCTGGCCAAACCGACCTCGCCACTGGGCATTGGAGAGGACTGATTGCCAGCCTCCTGCCATGTGACTATGGCCCCTGGGATGTATTGCCCTTTAAAGACATGATTTGGGCATAATGGATTTGTGTTGTGCCGCTGCTGGCCCTTTAAGAACCATCTGGGGACATACTGTGGAGTTACTGGGTGGCCACCATTTCATACAGAGGCACATTGTGAGAACAATGTATGGCGGCCATTTTCATTTACAGACACGGTTTGGACTTTTCTGCACGGTGCCATCTCGCCAGTATTTGGTGCACAAGACATCGTTCAGTAGTTTTAAACTATACAACAGGGGACACATTATACAGTAATTATTTTTCATATTGCCTGGATATGTTCTGCGGAATCTGCACTAAACTGCATCTTCCAAACTACTGAACGGATCTGGGTGAATTTTGGATATGTGGTTTGTGACGGTAGTAGAAAATATCCCCGTCAAGCATTCCCTTCTTCCCATAAAAGAAAAGCACTCAATATTCCATAAGTAGAAATATCCCTGGAATCGCCGAATAATCCACACATGAGCCAAAGCTTAATGCTGGAACAAGACATTTACTGGCACACAGAACTCACAATTTATGCAACACAAAACTCCTCCTCTGGGCCAGGCTAGATAATTGAGTTTCTACAATACACAAAGCTCAATTATCTGCTGACCAGAAACATTACAGTTTTTGACAATTTCAGAAACATACTTTTTACAAGACATACAAATATACTTTTAACATCCCTGGGTAGCTGAGGATACTGGTAGTCACATATCCAAATCTCACGAGATTCCATTCGGAAGTTCCCGTGTCGCATCGTGTGGAAGTTTGACCGGCTTGCCATGTGGAGGTATCAGAGTTAGAGTTCCATAGAATCAGTAGCAAGAGCCGGTCTCTGTTCGCATCTAACTACACGAAAACCACCGTTCGTATGCTTCAGCTGGTTACCTGTGAATGTTCCCCTCATTCGGTAGATGCTATCGACCGAACGTCAGTTTGATTCGTGGAGGGGAACGTATTCATCCTGGACTTCCATGGGGACCGGGCGTTCGCATGTTTCCCGTACTGAAAACAGTTCCATGCAATTCATGCGTAAGCCCCGCTGACCGCGTTCGTGAGTTTTAAGATGGCCGCCACCCTTTGTTCTCGCCACGTGTTCGTATGTCGGATGGCGGCCACCTAGTAGCAATTAAGTTGCGGTTTCTCTGTGTTCTAATTGCTACTTGCTACCCAGGGTGTGTGGTCCCCTTTCGGTAAACGAATACATTTATTCTCAACATTTTGAACTGAACAAATACAGACATTAAAACAGCAGGGAGAGGGTTAAGCTGAAAGCATATAAGCAAATACATAAAAGTCCTTCACATGGTTCACCCAGATCCCCCAGTTCCGAGGATATACATTGCATTGCAGATGCAGACCAGTGGCTACAGGTGCTCTCCGTCCGGGTCGGGCAGCCTGAAGGGGCCTCGCACCCGGTGGCATACTGAGCAAGGCGCCGGGTCCCCTCCTGGTGTCGGGTCCTTGGTCACTGACAGAGGACCTGACACAGTCTGCCCTAAGGTGATTTAGACAGCCGCCTATTCTCTAAGGAATCCATGTATAAAGTGGAATTATGAGGCAAAAACGTGGTTCTTCGTGGAGCTCATTTGCATACGCCTACCCAGAATCCCTTGCAGTAGTGAGACCGAGTGTGTGTGTGTGTGTGTGTGTGTGTGTGTGTGTATATATATATTTCCCTCAAAATACCAGATTATTGCAGTATGTAATGATACCCCTTTTTATTTTTTTTTTTCAGACTAACAATTATAATACAAGCTTTCAGAGAGTTTTGTTTTTTCTTTTTCTCTATTCCTCAGGTCTGAAATTTCCACCATTTTGGCATACCAATTTCAATTCAGAATATTCCAATTTGGGTATTTTGTGTTTGGTGTAGCTACTTTATTACAAATGCTGGACATATTTTGTGGTAATACTTTCATGTTTTTGTTCACATATGTTTATTACATTTCTACAGGTTACATAATCATTTTACATAAGAATCACAAATATAGGTTAGTGCAAAAAAGACCCAATATTTTTACGGGGTATTGTCTTACAAATATAACCATGCCCCCATGAACTTGCTTTCCAGTTTTTCCTCTCTTCCTCTGGTCTGAAGCAATACTCAGAACTGATATTTAAACAATGCTTTCCTAAAGGGGAAGACCTAATGTAAGCATGGTACTCACTGTGCATGCGCAATAGATCTCCCTGCTGGCTGACATTGGTGGGGGAGGAGAGGAGACGGATCCTGAACCAGCGCCAAGGGACACTGGTGCTGGAATCAGGTGACAGAATGGTGCTGGAATCAGGTGACAGAAGGGGGTGCTGCAGGGGACGGGGGTACTATAGTTTTTTTTTTTTTAAATAGAGAAACAGTTATTGGTATCCAGGTTCCCAGTTGAGGTGGTGTTAACCCACAAAGGACAACAGTCCTTTAAACCTTAGAGGCAGGGATTCATCGGCTCTAATGAAGGTTAGAATAAGAACCCCCAACACGTAACTTTGGCAGCCTGGAACTCCGTTCCAGACTACCAACTGTCAATTCTGTGCAGAAATGATGTTCGTTGCCAGAGCGCACAGCACAATATCAAGACGTTAATATAATAATTAATTTGCAGGCAGCACTGGAAGTGTGCCTGCAAGTGAAGTCTATGGACCATGTATAGGAGTGGACAACCCTCGAATGGAATTACAAGTGTTGATCTGTCTGATTAGAGGCTATAGACTAAGTATAAAGATAAGAGATGAGAGGGGACGGCCTTGGCGTGTGCCATTTGAGATCAGGATGGCAGATAATAGAAAGCCAGTATTAAACACTTTAGCTGTTGGACGGGAATATAGCACCATTATCCTCTTGAGGAACGCCTCTGAAAATCCCAGTTTTGACAGCATAGCCTCCATATATAACCAGTTAAGCTGGTCAAAGGCTTTTCCCACGTCCAACGCTAATAGGATTCCCCTTTGTGAGCTGCGGTGTGCCCAATCTAACGAGTTGATAAAAAAATAAATAAATAAAAAATAAAATAAAATAAAATCTTGTATTGTCCCCCACTTGTTTCTTCGGAACAAACCCTGCTTGCTCGGCTCTGTAACCAAATTATCAGAGTATTTTGATTCGGAGGCCTCCTGATCCGAAAGGTCTTCCGAGGGAGGAGATGGAATCGGCGGGTCGCCGCCATCTTGGATCTGTTTGTGGAGGTCTTTCTTCTGTGAACGAATTGAATCCGTTCATTTAGTTTGTTTGGATGGTGCCATCATGTCCTGCACTAAATCCAGCAGTAGTATAGTCATTACCTTGTACTGAGTCAAGATCAAGTGCGTATATCTGCTTCTGAGGGCTCAGTGCACTTACTCCATGCGTCCGCTCTCACCGGAAGTTGGCCACACCCCCCCGTTCAGTCTATTTTAGCATGCCTTTTAAGCTGCCTGGGGAATAGTTTTTGCGGCATAATTTCAGAAACTAAGAGCTCTGAAAATTATTGCTGAAAACCTTTTAACTTTTTGTCCCCAGCTTTTATATATTTATACATACTCATGGAAAACATGTTCTAAAAGTTTAGTAAAACCCAGCAAACTGACTTTTTTTTTTTTTTTACCTATATGTAACATAGGCAGCTTGCATTTTACATTTGTATAAAAGGTTTTCAACCACTACCAGTGTACAGTTTGGGTCCATTGCACTCTTTGGGGGTAAATCTCCACATTGCACCAAGTTCCCGGTTTAAAAAACCCCCCAAAAAACAAACCAAAAAACCACTTTGCTGGCATATTTAGTAACATGCAAGAGTTACCTTGTTTGATCCAGCTAGAGTTTTGTTGTGCAAGCTTACTTTGCATATATGGCACTTAATGAAAGACAAATGGGAGTTACTTCTGGATGCATAGTGCAGGTACGAATTATTATGTTTTGAGCAAACGTAAGCTTTTGTAATTTCATTCATTTGGAGGTATGATGTAAACAGAGCACTGTTCAGGTTTAGTGCTTTCATCATGGATTTTAATAAAAAAGCAGGATCTGACATATATTGCCTATTGATTGAAGTAAACCTCAGCAGACAAACATCAGAAGTAATGGACATTCTCTCAAAATTTTAAAGTGAGGAACGTTTCCTAATTATTTTGATTAAAGGACCACTCTAGGCACCCAGACCACTTCAGCTTAATGAAGTGGTCTGGGTGCCAGGTCCCTCTAGGATTAACCCCTTTTTTTTTTTTTGAATAAACATAGCATTTTCAGAGAAACTGCTATGTTTATAATAGGGTTAATCCAGCCTCCAAATCCTCTAGTGGCTGTCTCATTGACAGCCGCTAGAGGCGCTTGCGTGATTCTCACTGTGAAAATCACAGTGAGAACACGCAAGCGTCCATAGCATTGTAAATGCTTTCCTAGGAGACCGGCTGAATGCGTGCGCAGCTCTTGCGGCGCATTCAGCCAAAAGGGAGGAGAAGAGGTGGAGAGCTCCCCGCCCGGCGCTGGAAAAAAGGTAAGTTTTAACCCTTTCCTCTCTCCCCAGAGCCGGGCGGGAGGGGCACCCTGAGGTTAGGGGCACCCTCAGGGCACTACAGAGGTCCTTTACGTTCAATTCTAAAAATTCTTCAAAGATAAGGAGGGGGCGGAGATATGCTTAAAAAAAAAACCACCCATTCACTAATGTATGCACACACCCACACAGAAAAAAATAAAGTAGACAAAACACAACTTTTCTCCCACATAGCGTTCATTATAATAAAATCATGTATGTAAATACATCAGCAGTCCACAATTTTACATAAAGTAAACAATAAATATCATTTACCCTTCAAAAATATTTCTGTTGTGGAGGGGAGGGGGGAAAGAAAAATCCAAGAAATTATTTAAATCTGCGCACAAAACAGAGGACATATTATGATTTACTCTGCAATTAAAATTGAACGAGCCAGTGATGTATACACTCTATGAGCCAACCATCAGCTTTCTTTGTAAACAAACATGGATGTCATGGCTTTCTGTTAAAATGGTCAAATAAAAATAAATTAAGAACAGTTGTCACAGTAAGAAGACTGCATTAAAACAGGGATTCTCAATTTGAAAAACTCAATGTCTTTAAAAAGTTAAAATTAAAAGTTTAAAAAAAAAAAGTGTTTTAGTTTTAATTAAAGTCTCTTCATTACTGCTGCCCAATAACCGAGATGCTTTACAAAAGTAAACTTAATTTCCAAAAAAATCCACAGAGGCATACACATGGACGGATAAATCAATCTCTGGCAGTAAACTTCTCCCTTCAAGATTCTTGTATTGCCCTCTTCTGGGAGGCTTTTCCCTGAGACATGTATTTATTTGAGAGGCTGCCTAAAACAGAAAAAGAAAGAATGTAAAATCAATTGTTATTTATGAAGAGGTCATCAAGCACAAGTGTAAAACGTCATGGTGCTGAGAGTACCTTTCACCCACGCTCAGTGTTTAGTGCCAGGTGTATTTACCAAGAGTGAGAATTTAAAATTCAAGGCCAAAGTAGCGGAATTGGAAGCATGATTGTACTGGAGATGTTTTCCAGTTTGGCTGTTATGGGCTTACTTTGGGTTACTAAAGTGATAATTCAAATTACAACTAGCACCACAGCCCAACCCCCATGAGTCACAGCAAATTTTTTTTTGATTTGTTTATTAACTTGGAGTATTTTTGGGGTGTAGGAGAGCCTTCCAACTACTGACACCTGTTGTGCAAATATGCAATAAGGGTAATGCAAAAATGGTCTTAAAATCACAAACCTGTTAATTTTGTTCTGCACCATCTATGAAAATATGATAAGGACAATTCACATTTATAACACTCCTCCCACCCCCCACCCTGATTTATTGAATTCCCTTGTGTATTATTAGGGTTATCGATTGACAAACCAATATCTTTAATGCAACCACAACTTGCATTTGGCTACATAACCAGTAAATGAATTAAAAAAAAAATATGCCAGAATAAGCACAACGGTTTTAATAAGTAGAAAATCGGGGGTATCTTTTGTATTTATGTATATGTTTGCAAAAATTTTAAGAAAAACACAGAATGTGTTAGCTGAAAGCATTTGGAAAAGCTGGTAGGATCACAAGAGGCAACCTAAACTGTTCACTCATATGGTAAAGCTTAGTTCAAAACTCCCCACCCCTGCCCCTTTTAGGGAGGAAACAACAAGTTTAATGCAACCATGAGCAGTCCACACATGTGGGAAAACATCATTGCTCATGACTTAGAGGCTCAACCATGGTTGCGGTAAGAGAAACATGTGGACATTGGGGGCAGGTCCCGGTCAACACTTGGGGCTGGAGTGATGCTCCACACCACTGCATCTTGGGAGGGTCAATCTACAATATACACCAGTCTGGACACTACCAGACCCTTTTTATTAGCACAGACATGGGTTAAGTGGGCAGCTTTCATGGGGTCACTTGATCTGATAGAGTAATTTGTCTGTTTCCTTTCATTCCTTTACAATGTTTACACTACCATTAAGCTGCAGTTTGAAGTTCCATTTAGGTTTTCTTTCTCTGAGCTTTCTCACTTACTGTAACAGTCATGGCAAGCATCTTGAGTTCAGCTTACAAGTAACCTAGTGGTTCTGCCCTCATGTTTTATTCCTTGTAATTCAGCTAGCCTATTCTGAAACTGATTTTGCTATATTCTTATGCTTTTTCTTCCCCCCAGGTTTACACTCATTTAATTTACTTTATAAAAAAGTACAGTATTTGACTTTTCATGTTACATCCATAACCATACATATTCTTGTTCAAATGTCAATCCTGTTTGTAAAGAGGATTGTAGGAACTGCACTCAATCCCAGCAGCCACCGGTGCACTGGAACAAGACCAGCAATCACAACATGTTAAGGCAAAAAAGGATTGCAGGCACTCAGAGTGTTAGAGCTGCAGGCAGAATTAATGGAACAAAAAGAGCAGCAACGTTTCTACCTTCTGAGAGGCCTTTTTCAAGCTAAAAAGGACCTCTCAGAAGGTCGAAACGTTGCGGCTCTTTTTGTTCCATTAAAGTCTGCCTGCAGTGCCAAGAAATAGCTTTTTTTGAGTGCCAAGAAATTGCTTTTTTGCAATCCTGTTTGTTTGATTCTGCACGGCAAAAATAATGACCCTCCTCCCCCCCCCAAAAATAAAAAACACACCCACAAGAACTGACCTGGCATAAAATTACAATATTACAAAATGTTCACAAAACATCTGTACTGAATAATCGTGGCCACTGTAACTGAATACTTGGGTGGATGATCAATACTTCTATGGATAATGAAGCCCATTGTTACACAGAGATCTCATTTAAACTGTGTCAAGCAGATAGCCAGTTCACCAAAGAACACTGAAGATATGTCTTGTACATTATTAGTTTCAGTGGTGTTACAGAGCTTGTCCTCAAAACTAGTCTAAAATAAATCAAACGTATGTACAAACATAATAAGTAACATTTTACCCATTTTAATTATGTGGTACACATCTTTCTTATACAATATTTTACCTGACTGAGGACTGAATACTACTTTCTGGTTCTTTTTATCTTCTTGTGACGACATCACCTGCAAACCAAAAATATTTCAATTTTAAATCAGTTTTAAACACCATAAATAACAATTTGTCCAGTCAGAAATGAAGTGCCATACAAGAAGTACATGATTTGCTTAATTCTTTTCACCCGTTGATCTGTGCAAATGTTTTAGCATTTGTTGAATGTTACTTCGTTTAAAACTCCTATAGTGTGTCGATGGGAAATGAGAAGTATTCGAGTCACAATTATAACGTTATAAATCAAAAAGATAGGAGTGAGATTGTGACTTGCATATTTTACATGACATTAACATAAAAGAAATCTAAGCACAAAACATGTTCTCTTTCACGCATCATATTCCAAGTAGGCATGATAGGTACAGAATTCGGCTAACACACTCAGAGGCTGAAGCAACATAGGTGACAAAACAAGAGTGGCTCAGAGAAGCTTCATTATGCATTAGGGGGTTGACCTGTTATCATCCTAGTAAGGTCAGAGAAGTCAATAGTAGATTTCATTTTGGATTGGAGAGCTCTATCCAGGGCACTATCCCAGAGGGCACTAGATTGCAATGACCAGCAGGAAGGAAGCGCACTGCGCTGCCTCCTACCTGTCACTCAGTGGAGTGTGGCCAAGCGGAGGACGGTACAGGAACTTCTATTTCCTGTACCCGGCAGGACATGAAGTGCTCACTGAGAGAGCACTTCCTGTCAGTCCGGCCAGGTACAAAAATCAGAAGCTCCTGTAGCGTGGCCGAGCGGACCGTGATGCAAGATAGGTAGGCATGCAAGAGAGGGAGGGAAGCGGACCACTAAGGGACAGGCAGGGGAGGGGAGGGGACGGAAGATGAACACTAAGTGGCAGGGAATAGGACCATTAAGAGGGGTGGGGGGAGGGAGAGAGAAAAGGGACAATGAGGGGAGAGGACCACTAATGGACGGGGAGGGGAGAGGAACACTAAGGGACATGGAGGGGCGAGTGGCACACAGGGGGCCTGAGTGGAGAGGAACACACAGATGGAGTTGGGGATGTAAGAGAAAGAGGGGATGTAAGAGGGCTGGGGGATACAAATGGGCTGGGGGTGAAAGAAACACACAAAGGAGCTGTGAAGAGTAAAAGATACAAAAAAGGCTGGGAGAAGGACACACACTGACTGGGGGGAGTAAGACGCACAAGGGAGGTGTAAGACAATTTGAAAAAATATGGTGTAGATACACTAAATGGGGTTAAGACATTTAAAAGTGGGGGTTAAAAGGCACAGAGTAGTGGTTATGAGGTTAAGATTTTTTTTGGGGGGGGCTCCAAAATGATCTTTGCCTGTGTATGCAGAAATCCTTGCACCGGCCCAGTATGTCTACATGTGACAAGCCTCCAGCAGCTCTGCCTGTGTAATTGCTTCTATTCTTTAAAAGAAGTTTCCCGTGTTTACGTTACATAAAAACTTGTACTAAACAAGACACTGAGCATTTATACAAGACTGTACATCAGTCAATATACAATAATGTACACAAATCTAGATTAATATGCAATGGATAAAAGTGAGAAGAGCCATGTTAAGACAACTAGTTTGTAAGGGGATGAGACATCACTTGTCACATTCTAAATAATCCAATAACCAAGCCTTTTCCATATGGAGATTATGACTAGAAGGTATACCATTTTTATGCAATAGTTTATGCTTTTTCACTATCTAGAAATTAAATTGGCAGCAAATAAAGATAAAGATACGACTTGCAGGTGTTTTAGGTGGCTAAATCCCTAGAACAACGTTCAACAAGAAATTAGGTTATTAAGAAACCTCATCCCACTGGGAAGCAATATCAACCATATATTCAAAGAACATGTATCCACATATATTGCTTTGAGTAGTTATGGATTTGGAGTTTAGGCAAGAGCTGGTAACCTCACTTTGCCAAGAGATTAAGGGGAGAAAATAAACCTATTCTTTTTAAAAAAAAACAGTCAATTAGGAATATAGAGACTGCACTATAATAGCAATAGTTTTAGAATTTTTTGGCTTCATACCTGGGGTCTGCTGAGAATATCTCCTCACTTCCACTTCTGACATAAGGCCAGAAGCTTCTAAGCAGGAGCTTCTGTTAGCTCTCCCAAACCAAATCCTGCAGTTTTAAGACTAGCTTAAGTCGCTGAGAATGTTAGACTTCTCTCAGCCAACAAGCTAGACTCTACACTGCCGAGCTTAATTCCGGAAGCAGTCTGAAGTAGTGCACTAGGAGAACAGAGCCCAGAAGACCCCAGGTAAGAAGTCACCATTCTAAAAGTGGTTTAACTACTTACAATGTGGGGGGCAACAAGGCACTTCTAACACTATACCCACTACATTAAACAGTAATAGTGATTGTATTTTGAGTGTTCTTTTAAAATACAATAAGCACATTAGGAGACACCAAGGGCCACTAAGGGACATGGAGGGAGACAGGAGAAACAACAGGTCGACCAAGCAGGTAAGGGTTTTAAATATTTTGGAGGTTTAATGCTCAAATAGATAATCACCAGTTAAAGTGCCAACATTGCAGCAGTTATTTATTTTTCTGGTAATTGAAACCTAGACAGCACCACCCCGAGGAAGCACAGATCTTATTACTTAAGAGCCTTGATTCCTACTTTGACAAACAGCAACAAAAAGTTAGAAAAAGAGGCACATGCACTCCTACGCCCATCTTTTTCCATAACATCTAGAAAAAGTGCAATAAAGAAGCATGCTTTAAATAAATAAATTACCCATAAGCATACATAGTTTACAGTTCCATTTTTCAATTTGAAGGTTTTGCAACTTCATAATGAAGCCAATTAATCGTATTTACTGCCGGTTTCTGTAGCTTCAATGCGCTAACAGAAATAACAGTTTCTCTAAAAATGTAGTCAAAATAGTTTAAGTACTCACCTGATTGAATCTGGCTTGATTTTTTAGAGGGCTTGAGGCAGAAGGAGATCCACACAGAACATCAGACTCGGGACTTCCTGCGTTACAAAAATGAAAAATAAAACACAAACAAAAAACATTTATTTGGTGACACAAGTTAATAGCGGCAAATGATAGAGTGTTTTTTCCTCACCTGCTAACCCTTTGAACTGAGGACAGTCTTTCTTAATGTGGCCTTCTCTTCTACAAATAAAGCAACGTTTCTCCCTAAGTTCTCTATCTTCTTGCCACCTCCATTTTTCATTAGTGGTTTTTCTATCTCTGGGGGTTTCATGTGTTGCTCTACCTCCAAGCCAGGGGCTTTTCTGATTGCTGTTTGGTTTTCCATCTATACAAAAGTTTTCACTGGGTATATTTTTATTTCCCCCATCTTCCATTTTCCTTGGTGTCCTTTTATCGATATATCTTTGGTTTATGGCACCTTCATTTCGCCTTCTTACTCTGCTAAAAAAACAAACAAAAAAACAACAACATTGTTTGGCTAAAAAGCTTTATATAAAAATTCTGCACCAATACCATACTGAACACATTGTTATCCATAAATGTATGGAGGATCTTCAAATTGATATAAATTTTCATCTGCAATACAGTTTCACCTACATACCTTAAAGTAAACCTTTCCTCCTTAACTCATTCGAGCGATGTATGATGTGCAAATATTTAATAACTTGGTGGCACTTTAAACATTGTGAAATATTTACAGACGTGGCTATATGTTCCACTAGAAGCACAGACTAGATTATGTTGGATACTTCCTTATCATGAAAGTGATGTAAACTAATTAAATAACTATTTGTGTCCCAGCCACACCTCCCTTAAGGCCCAATGACTGCCTCTATAATATATCAAGTTTTCATAAAGTTTTTAAAAAGAAACTTTTTTTTACACCACCAATTTCTATTTTCATATACATTTTAAAGCTTCCAAATGTGTTTTGGTTACATATATCAAGAAATTCATACAATATGCTACATCATGCTCAACAACACTTCTCTATAAGAAGCATTTCACTGGACACTACCTAGCAGCAAAAAAAAATAAAAACCCCAACAAGGTTTGTGCTGGGCAAAAGGCAGTGCAGATTATCTTAGATTAACAAAGCAATGCTGGAGCCTTGAATTAATTCAATTGCTGCACGCCAGAAGCCAGTTATGTCATGAATGTCAGAGAGTAGAGTACAATTTTGTATTGAAACCGCGTGCTGCAGCAGCAGCATAGCCTTAATCTTAAAGGACTATTCCATGTAATTTGAAGTGGTCATTATACATGACTATATGTGCAGCGTTTCAGTTAGAAGCCCTTCGCTGCTGTATGCTTAAATCCATCTCCAGCAGTGTCATTAACCCAGAACGAGAGTTCCAGACAGGCTAGTGTTAAATTGATGGCATCTGTTGCCAGCATGCATTCTAAGATTACTTATAAAAGGCATGGCACCCTTCTTCCCTGACAATGTTCCTCAAGAAGAGCGCTCTCACCAGTGATAACTGATTGGGGAGGCTTGGGGGTACAGGCCAGTAATTGTTATTCAGTCCAAAACCACTGTCTTATTCACACACTTTAACCCCTTAGTGACCAGACTGTTTTTCACATTTTCTTACCGTTAAGGACCAGGGCTGTTTTTACATTTCTGTAGAGTTTGTGTTTAGCTGTAATTTTCCCCTTACTCATTTACTGTACCCACACATTACATACACCTTTTTTCTCGCCATTAAATGGGTTTCTAAAGAGACCATTATTTTCATATCATAATTTACTATAAAAAAACCAAACATTTTTCTAACTTTGATCCCCAAAATCTGTTGCGCATCTACAACTGCCAAAAACACCCATGATAAATAGTTTCTAAGTTTTGTCCTGAGTTTAGAAATACCCAATGTTACCATGTTCTTAGCTTTCTTTTGTTGCAAGTTATAGGGTTATAAGTAGAAGTAGGACATTGCAGTTCAAATTATACATTTTAAAAATTTATCAGTAGTGACATTGTAACACTTTTCGTTCATAAATCTCTGAAATCACACCTCACATGTACATATTTTTTTTTTTTTTAAAGTAGACAACACAGAGTATTCATTATGGGGTATGTCCAGTCTTTAGTAGCCATTTTGTCAAAAACACTCGCCAAAGTTAGCATTTATATTTGAGTGTTAAAAATGCAAAAAAACATTAAACGTTAACTTTGACCAGTGTTTTGTGACCAAGTGGCTACTGTACGCTCACAAAGGCAACATAACCAATCTGGCAAGTTTCATAAAACCTATACATGGAGGGGGTACTGTTACACTCTGAAGACTTCGCTGAACACAAATGTTCGTGTTTCAAAACAGTAAAACGTATCACAACAATGATATCATCAGTGAAAGTGCAGTTGGTGTGAAAAATGCCCCCCCCCCAAAAATCACTGACAATATCATCGCTGTAATAGGTTTTATGGTTTTCAAAACACTAATATTTGTGTTCTGCAAAGTCTCCCGAGTAAAACCGTAACCCCCATGTACAGGTTTTATGGTGTAATGGAAAGTTACAGGGTTAAATACAGTGCTAGTAAATTCAATTCTCTGGACTTTCTGCATGGGTTGCAGGTCCCTCAAATTGCAATCAAAATTACATAAATAAGCACATAGAATTTAAATATATACATATTTATATTATATTAAGTCTACTTGTATATTCATGAAATTATTTATGTAATTATGTATATGATAAATATAAAATTTAATTCTAAGTGTATTTTGATATAAATATATTAATATCAAAATACAGTTAGAATAAAATTACATATATCTTTATTTTTACATATACACATGTAATTTAATTCTAAGTGTATTTTTATAATATATGTATCTTAATATAAAAATACACTTCGTATGACATTATATACAAGATATTTAGATATAATATACACACATACAATTATATTTTGATTTAATTTTTTTTTTTATTTATTTTTTTATTTATTTTTTACACACAGGTGCAGGGAGTACCTGTCAGTTCAGGCAGTCTCCCTGCATGCAGCACTATGGATGCCTATTGCGGCCATGTGACTGCTCTTTCAGAGCTATCACATGGCCCGCGGGGACCTAATTTGTCAAGGGGGGACTGTATGGGCAGTCAGGCAGTTCCCCCAGACCGGGAGCAACACAGACAATCAGGTAAGTAATATATTTGCTGCGGATGTATGTCTGCGGTCCTTAAGGAGTTAATTGCAAAAGTAAGAAAAGTTAGGATTTAGCCAGTTTGGAAGGGAATTCTGAAACATTTTGTTCAAATGCATTCCCTATAATTTCATAATCCACAAGTAATTTGGTCTTTAAAAGAAATCTATAAGGTCAGAAACACAAACCTGTATTCCTGACCCTATAGTCTTAAACACCATCTACCCCCCCTAAATATAGTAAAAAGCTTACTTTTATTTCACTCTGCTGCTGCTGGCCATTTCCATGATCTGACTCATTGGCTGCATCATTATCAGAAGTGATGGCCTGTGCTGCTCTGCCCCTGATCTGCCTCCTTGACAGACACAGTCCTGGCCAATGAGCATCGCCTCAGATTAATTTAATCAATGTAGCTCTATGAGGAAAGTTCAGTGTCTCCATGTAGAGGGTGGAGACACTGAATGTCAGTGCTGCACCCTAGGCAGCACACTGCCCCAGGAATCACCTCTAGTAGCAATCTGAAGAGTGGCCACTATCCCTAGGCTGTAATGTAAACACTGCCTATCCTCTGAAAAACACTGTTACCTGCAAAAAAGTCTGAAAGGACTGATTACACTCACCAGAATAAATGTAATAAGCTGGCGTTGTTCTGGTAACTATATATAGTGTCCCTTTAAGCACTGGATATTTATATGGCTTTTCCGAGTTCAACGTCTATATAACTAGGCTTACAGAACAGGGGTGCGGGTGGGGGTAAGTACAGACCAAAAATAAATCTTACTTTCTTCTTTTAGGACATTCTTTCATAAAATGTCCAATTCTACCACAAATCCGACAACATCTGTCATTGGGAGCGAGTTCCCCTTCAGTCAATACTTCTGGATCGAAAAAGTATTCCTATGTAGAAAGGCAAGAAACAAGACTATTAATGGGGAGAACTCCCATTTCTGTGGAGTACAAAGTTTGAAATGACCAGAAGGACATATTTAATGTATTGCTGTTCTAAACAGAGAGTATAAATTAACGTTTTGTCAATGATCAGTACCACCAAATAAAATTCTATACTTGCTATAGTACAATAGTTTATCCAGCACACATTTTGGGTTTTAGATCTATAAATAGTGATGTCGCGAACCCGAAATTTTCGGTTCGCGAACGGCGAACGCGAACTTCCGCAAATGTTCGCGAACCGGCGAACCGCCCGAAACTCCATTGACTTCAATGGGGAGGCGAATTTTAAAACACACAGGGACTCTTTCTGGCCACAATAGGGATGGAAAAGTTGTTGCAAGGGGACTAACACCTGGACTGTGGCATGCCGGAGGGGGATCCATGGCAAAACTCCCATGGAAAATTACACAGTTGATACAGAGTCTGGTTTTAATCCATAAAGGGCAGAAATCACCTAACATTCCTAAATCACAATCAATATGGATTGACACCTGACATATGACATATTGACACCTTGACATATGGATTGACACCTGTCCTCAGAGCCCCTGATACACACTGACACAGAGCAGAATAGGGACTGTTCCCCCTACATAGGGTCACTTGGCAGATATGGATTGACACCTTGTTACAAACTGCTATTTGTAACGGGCCCTTTAAATGGCAAATTGCCCTGTTTCCCTGGGTTGTGGAGAAGCCTCTTTGCCAGCCTCCTCCCGCATGACTATGGCCCCTGGGAGATTGTGAAAATGTATGCACTTTTATTTGGTGTGTATGGCCCTTTAAGACTGTCGGTGGGCATATTGGGGCTTATGGACTCTTTATGTGACTGGTGCTGGCCCTTTAAACACCTTTTTTGGGACATCAGGAAGATTGGGACACTGCCCCTTTAAGGCCGTGTCCCCAGACTTGTTGGGGACACTGCCCCTTTAAGACGGTGTCCCCTGTGTCCCCAGACCTGGTGCAAACCCTTTGTGCCTGCCTGGCTATTTCCCACTTGGTTCAGTAAATGGGAAATTATTTCAGCTGCAGAGACTAAGTCCCATTCGGCGATGGGACTTAGTCGTTTTTTCAGCCTGAAATAGACCGACCTCACAGCCCAAATCTATGGAACTATTTTGGGCAGGAAAATGTGCTTGCAGTCGGTCATAAAGGGACCTACAGCTAACTTTTTAACCCCTGGATGGATTTGGCTGATTTTTTGGTTATGTTTATGTTTTAAGTGTGCTGATTCCAATTATGTAATTATGAAGATGGGATGTGTAGTTTTAAAGTTACAGGGTATGGCTAAAAACTGTATTTTTACTGCCTGTGTTTAATTATGTTAATCTCTTCCCCAAGCGTCATTTTAGTTCCAAGTGGAAGATGTTAAAAAATATATTTTTGTTGTTAGGGTGTGAGAAATGCTTTTCAGCCGCTTCTAATCTTAAGCATCATTTGAGGAGCCATACAGGAGAGAAACCTTATTAGTGGTGTGTTTGGTATTGTTCTGATCAGTTTAATACCTTCCGCGTCTCCTATCAGTGGACGTGTATATGGCAGCCATTTTAGGAACCGTACACCTGGGACCCGAGCAAGGTCACCTCGTTCAACAGGCGACAACATTTGTCCCTGGAAAACTATCCTGGACATTCTGTACAATTTGTGTGGATATGGCAGTGATTTCTGTAACAGGGAGATGGAAGAAGATGCTTGGTCGGTCCTCTTAATTCAAATTTGGGGCACTGCGCGGTCAAGCTAATGTGCCACCAGATAGGAGTGGTGTGTTTAGTATTTTTCTGATCAGTTTAATACCTTCCGCGTCTCCTATCAGTGAAGTGGAGTGTACGGCATTGATTTTTGTAACAGGGGAGATGGAAGAAGAAGCTTGAGGTAGGTCCTCTTAATTCAAATTTGGGGCACTCTTGGCGGTCAAGCTAATGTGCCACCAGATAGAAGATGGTGTGTTTAGTACTGGTACATCAGTTTAATACCTTCGGCGTCTCCTATCCGTGGTCCTGATACACACTGACACAGAGCAGAATAGGGAATGTAACCCCAACATAGGGTCACTTGGCAGAAATGGATTGACACCTGTCCTCAGAGCCCCTGATACACACTGACACAGATCAGAATAGGGAATGTTACCCCAACATCCGGTCACTTGGCAGATATGGATTGACACCTGTCCTAAGGATCCCTGATACACACTGACACACACCTACTTGGGATGGTATAACTGGGCATTTTTAGCAGCTCCTGGCCGAACACTGACCCACGCATAGGGCCGTTATAGGGCCGGTTAGAGAGTCGGACTGACCCTAAAGCAGTAAGTGCCATATAGGAGCGATGCCAAAACCTCCCAAGA
>OW240916.1:150299554-150332507 GCA_933207985.1 Pelobates cultripes | reverse complement strand
GAGGTACAGGGTCAAAGTTTACTCAATGATGACGAATAGGGGGCGGGTCGAACCGCGCATATGTTCGCACGCCGTGGCGAACGCGAACATGCTATGTTCGCCAGGAACCGTTCGCCGGCGAACCGTTCGGTACATCACTATCTATAAATATAAAAATGCCAACACTCATTTTTGTTGTTCTTTTAACCCTCGGGTACCCAAAATGTAGATCCTAGATATTTCAGAACTACAAATCCTATGATGCTTTGCATGCCTTTAGATTGATAACTTTTGCACACCTGTTTTAACCCCTTCATTTCATTTAAAATGGCAGTCAGGAAAGCAGATCTGGCGATACTATTGACAGTAGGGTGCACCTCTGGCAGAATGCATCACTATACATCTAGACACACCTGATAAATGACTGCACATTGAATAATTTATATTTGAGAGATTATAGACTATATGGGGAAAAATGTGTTTCAAATTGAGAAGTTTTTATTTTATATAGCGTCATTGTTGGGTAAAAGATTTTATTAATAAAAAAAAAAAAAAAAAGTTCTGAACCTCCAAAACATATTTTTCAAAAATATTTTCAGATTGACTCCACATATACAAAAATTAGAAGATTCTAGAACCCTGTAGAGCTTGGGTGTTTGCAAATCATACTTCGGACTCTCCAAAATAAAAAAGACCAATTTACTAGATAAAAGGAAAACAGATCACCATTTTGCTTGGATATTCCTTGGGGAAATCTTTTACAGTAGTACCAAATACACGCCTTCCATTGATAAAAGCCTTCATAATAAAATTTGTCACTAGAAGGAAAAAGACCAAAGTTATAAAAATAAAAGTCAAGCTATTAAAAGTCACTAAACTGTATTTAAAGTTAAAATAAATCAAGACTTACTCTTCCGTGACAACCCAGCCCCAAGGTTATGGTTGAGATCAAAAGGGTCTAAAAAGATAAAAAACAAAATAAATATATATATGAATAAGTCCCACATTCTCAAACTTTAGAACAATTATTTTTATAGTTCTTGATAAAAAAAAAAAAAAAACTATCCAAGCAGAGGCTGATCAATGTATTTGTACAGAGCATAAACAAAGCAGAGGCAATAGGTTCAAAAAGGCATGATCAGCTTCTGCTTGTGGTATCTCGTCTGTTCCCATCACTTGTGACGAGACAGGCATATAGTGTGATGCACCTTGGATGCATGTGGTATCTCATTATGTATACAGAAGATCAACAGAAAATTCTGACACATTAAGGTACCTTCCCAGATCCACATTTAAACACTTTTGAGCACAATCCAGATTACAAAAATGACCCGGTTCACCCACTTGTTCTACCAAGCGCTGTAGATTGTGGCAGCTTTAGGTAAAGCCATCTCATTCTTCTAAATCCAGGCATCACTATGCAATCAGACATCTCTGTTGAGGTGGGGATCTTACAGATTGCCATACTCACTTCCCCCTCCTCCCCCCACCGACAGAATTTAAATAAGTGTTATTGAAAGTGGAAAGTGGGTAGCACCACACAATTTTAGATTGAAACACAAGAAAACTGCAGAGTTGGAGAGTGAGGAAAACATTTAGTCACAAATTTCTCTAATTAAAAAGCTCTAATGGAATTTGGAGTGCTCACTCATATATACCTTCAATAACAATATACTTTGATGTCCATTGCTTCTTAAAGGTAGTCAGCAAGCTTTTTCTTCTGATACAGATGACATGCTCTTTAAAATCAAAATCTTCTGTATAGTAACGGAGAAGGCCAAGCCACAATTCGCCAACAGATTCTTTGTTTTTTCCAAAATCAGGCCAATAAAGTCTCTTTAAGGAGAAAAGGCAGGGACAAAAATGGACAACATAAAAACTTGAGTAAGGGTTTGATCTTTTTGCACTTCTGATAGATTTATAGTGCAACCCTAAAGCAGATAAGTATACACCGATTTTAGTTAAAGTCAAGTGAGGTCTTCACCAGTATAACAACATGCCGACTTAACTACACATTAAGAGGGAAGCCTTCACTTCTCAGGAACAGTACATTCAATGATTTAAAGCTACTCTATAGGTACCTAGATCACTTCAGGTGAATGAAGCGGTCTGGGTGCCAAGCTTCATCCGTTTACTCTGCAGCTGAAAAAACTGCTTTTTCTGAAGGAATTAACCTGCTTCAAGTGGCTGTCTCAGAGAGAACATCTGATTGAAGTAGCATTTTGCCGTGCATTCACACTGGACTCAAATCTTTTGCATTGGATTAGCGGAGATCATTGATCTCAGCCAAAAGAGGCGGAGCTTCCATGAAGAATGTATAAAAATAGAGTTTTAACCCTGGCTGCGCGGGAAAGTAAGCTAAACTGTCATTAGGGAAGTATGTGAAGTACTAGTTACTGAAACATTTTTCTGATGATCGATGTATACAGTTTGAGGCAAATCCAGAAGTGTGGATTTCTACATGTATTTTGTTTTCACATTCAAGTTTTTTTTAAGAATGATGGATAAGCAAACATAAGTCATGGGATAGGAGGTTTTAACTTTTAAGTAAACCAACTGCAAGCCCTCAAAAGCCCCAATAGACAATACTTCGTGATCATAGAGATAAACATTTAATTGCTCACTTTCTAGGAAGCTTCCAAAATATGAATTCTAGTGGTAATCTACTCGACTAGCTTGATCAACCTCTCTAGAACCCTTCCAAACAGAGCACACCTAACCAAGACACTGTATCAATATGTTGCCAGTGAAGTTAACATCTGCCAAGTCATTTACACCAAACACTAGCAAGTGAGAGCCACGCTTGATAAACCAGTAATCATAGCTACTTCAACAAATGCACGGTAGTTGTTGAACCTGAAAGCAGGAGAAAAGCCTTTAGGAGGGTTTTCCTGCTGTAATTGGTCAATCAGTATGCAGGTATACACAAATATCCAACAGGTGGTGAGGAATTTATTTTTTTATATGGTTTTTAAAATCACATTTGGTATCTCATTATTAGGGAAGAATTTTAGTCTCAATAGAGCTGAAAATTTTGCTATTTAAGTATAAAAATTAAATATTCATTATGATTATTGGAACAGGTCTCTGGTGAAAAGCATCTGCAGGACAGAGGATTATGGAATACTATCAATCTAGACCAGAATGTGAAACTTCTGATTGAAGCATCTAACCCTTGTGTAGAAAGTGTCCACCTGTAGGTGAAGGCAGACCCACCAAGCAGTGCACTGACAGAATTCTGCAGGCAAATGAGCACTCCAGGCAACAGATGTGAAGTGGTTATGGTACCTAGAATCATGTTGTGCAGTTCCCTTCAAATGCTGAACCATTCCCAATTGGTTCTTCACATAAGACAGGACCACAGGCAAAGCTATGCTGCCTCACCTGCTGAGCTTGGCTAGCAAAGGGGCAGCAGTGACCGGTTGAGAGGGTTAACAAATGCTCTCCATTTATCACTACTGCCCCTTTGCTAGTCAAACTGTTTCTGTACTAGCCAAGCACAAGAGTAGAGGCAGCAGGCCAGGTCCTGGGAACACTTGTGTTACTGCTATGGGGACTCCAGGTATCAATACCACTTCACTGAGATGAAGTGGTTTTGGAAATATTTATCTCTCAAACAAAATAATTAAGTAAATCCTAGATTGCTGCTTTAATGGTACTGGGGAAATGGTAAAACCAAAGTTTTATTTCATGTTTCAGACAGAGTGAAATACAGTTCTAGAAAAAGAAAAATTATATATATATTGGACTAACAGAATTTTTTAAATGACGAGCTACATACATACATACATATACACACACACACACACACACCTTCCAGTAAACTACAAATCACAAAATAGAGGCTCATACTTACCAATTCATCTAGTTGTGAAAAAAAGTATGCATTCCAACCATCAACAAGAATTTCTGGCTTTTTGTCTTTGTAGATCTGGAGTCAGAGAAAATATATATAAGTGTTATGAATTGTGCAAAAGTCACACGCAATCCAGATTTGGTAAATAAAGTTTAGAGAGTTGGAATGAATAAGATGTGTATTCTTTAATACCAACAAAAGAAAAATTTAGTAACTACAGTAGAATAAAGGAAAAGATCATTTCCCTCTAATCTGCTATATTTAGCAACATAAAAATTTAGTCTCCAGATAAGGAAAGACATACAAAAGGTTTTAGAAAAATATAGAGTTTGTGCACACTATGCATAGGTCTACAATCTGCTGCCTTAAGAGGTTGCATCAATTATTTTATTTGTAAGGGAATAGACAGTTACCATAGAATACAGAGTGATTGCTACTTGCCTCTTGGAGAACAGGGATGACGGGTGGATTCCTTTGTTGAAGGAAAAATAGCACCATTAGAGTATATGCATAAGATGATAGACTGCCTCTTGAAGCATCTCCAATGTCACAGATCTGTAAAACATGGATTTAATACTTTTCAAAGGACCTTAAGTTTTCTTACCAACAGGTCAAATACAGGTTTATTTTTGAACAAACCTTACTTTGGTAAAGACTTTCATGGTGTAGCAAAGGTATTTGACTCGTGGATCAATGGCAGCATAAGAAGCTAGTAATTCAGTGTTATGAAGGGCCTACAAAATGGGGAGAAAACACATGTAAGAAGAGGGAAAAAAAATAAAAAAATAAAATCATCAATGCGGACTAGAATACATTTATTTTATTGGCCTTTAGGTTTCCAGCTATTTTAATATGCAGACTATTAAAGGGACACTAGTCACCTGAACAACTTTAGCTTAATGAAGAAGTTTTGGTGTATAGAACATGCCCCTGCAGCCTCACTGCTCAATCCTCTGCCATTTAGGAGTTAAATCCCTTTGTTTATGAACCCTAGTCACACCTCCCTGCATGTGACTTGCACAGCCTTCCATAAACACTTCCTGTAAAGAGAGCCCTATTTAGGCTTTCTTTATTGCAAGTTCTGTTTAATTAAGATTTTCTTATCCCCTGCTATGTTAATAGCTTGCTAGACCCTGCAAGAGCCTCCTGTATGTGATTAAAGTTCAATTTAGAGATTGAGATACAATTATTTAAGGTAAATTACATCTGTTTGAAAGTGAAACCAGTTTTTTTTCCATGCAGGCTCTGTCAATCATAGCCAGGGGAGGTGTGGCTAGGGCTGCATAAACAGAAACAAAGTGATTTAACTCCTAAAGGACAGTGAATTGAGCAGTGAAATTGCAGAGGAATGATCTATACACTAAAACTGCTTTATTTAACTAAAGTAATTTATAGTGTTACTTTAATAAAATGCATTTTCTAGATATGCATTGAAGTAATCTATTGCCATGGTGCAAAATTTCACAACTCACCAATGTATTGTACAGACTGATGTCTCCTTCAAGTCCACTCCTTCCATGGTAGAATTTTACAATTGGCACTTTAGCAGATGTAATAGGCAAAATGTTTCGGAGTCCTAGAAACAATTAAACCAAAATAAACGTACGTAAAAGAGCCATGTGGCTTCATGTTGCCATAACAATCTGTCAAAGTTCTGGAGGGAATCAGAATGCAAGTTTACTTGTAGACATAGGATGGATTTTCCAAATATTGCAGAAGGTCTTGATGGTAAGGTATGTCTTTTTGCTGATGATACTAAGATATGTAACAGGGTTGAGGTTACAGGAGGGATAAGCCAAATGGCAAATGATTTAGGTAAACTAGAAAAATGGTCAGAGTTGTGGCAACTGATATTTAATGTGGATAAGTGAAAGATAATGCATATTGGAAGTAAAAACCCAAGGACAGAATACAGAATATTTGATAGAGTCCTAACCTAAACATCTGAGGAAAGGGATTTAGGGGTGATTATTTCTGATGACTTAAAGGTAGACAGACAATGTAATAGAGCAGCAGGAAATGCTAGCAGAATGCTTGGTTGTATAGGGAGAGGTATTAGCAGTAAAAAGAGGGAAGTACTCATGCCATTGTACAGAACACTGGTGAGACCTCACTTGGAGTATTGTACGGAGTACTGGAGACCGTATCTCCAGAAGGATAATGCTACTTTAGAGAGAGTTCAGAGAAGGGCGACTAAGCTGGTTCATGGATTGCAGGATAAAACTTACCAGGAAAGGTTAAAGGAACTTCACATGTATAGCTTGGAGGAAAGACGAGACAGGGGCGATATGATAGAAACATTTAAATACATAAAGGGAATCAACACAATAAAGGAGGAGACCATATTTAAAAGAAGAAAAACCACAACAAGAGGACATGGTCTTAAATTAGAGGGGCAAAGGTTTAAGAATAATATCAGGAAGTATTACTTTACTGAAAGGGTAGTGGATGCATGGAATAGGCTTCCAGCTGAAGTGGTAGAGGTTAACACAGTAAAGGAGTTTAAGCATGCATGGGATAGGCATAAGGCTATCCTAACTATAAGGTAAGGCCAGGGACTAAAGCATTTAGAAAATTGGGCAGACTAGATGGGCCGAATGGTTCTTATCTGCCGTTAAAATTCTATGTTTCGAGCAGTAAATTGACCATTTTATGCACGAGAAAGAATAGCCATAAGAAACTAAATTTTACTTATTGTAAATTATTTTTTCCTTAATATAGCAGCAGTACAGCACCGGTGTAATATTACTTTCTCTCTGTGGACAGGATACTCTGAAAAATAAGATTAATAAAACTTGCACATTAAATCAGCAAAAAAATCCATCGTGGAGATAATTAAAAATAGAATCATTTGGCTGAACACCATGAAAACATTTATGATCCCTACACAAATCAAATGAATTTACTCCATAACCCAAGGTAAACCTTGGATGTAGATTTTCTTGTGGAATAAAGGCAGTCTATCATGTTCTTCTGAATCCTATGATTTTGAAGGATTCACCTCTTCGTAGCCAGGCTGTCAGTCTCAGAAGAGTGTTTGCAAGATCTTAATTTTCCACAAGAGGAGCGGAAGCTCCAAAAGTAGTTAATGCCATCTGTTTTAATTACAAAAACCAGCTTCTGTTTGGCCAATATGGAATGATAGCCAATGCTCTGTTCTGATTTTCTGAAGTATCCTTGAGACCAGAGCAATCTAAAATAAAACGTAAGCCATCTTGAATTTCCATCTAACCGACAGTCTGTTCAAGAATTGAGAAAACTCTTGAGTGAACAGGGATGCAAACACCAGAACTCTTGTTTTTCCGCAACGCCATCAAATCTACTTCTGGTAGACCAAACTTTCTTACAAGAAATGCAAAAATCTTGGGGTGTAGTGAACATTCTGCTTGCGACCACTGAGCCCTGCTTAGATTGTCTGCAATTACATTATCTGTGCCCTTTATGAGTTGCTATGGAGAGATTCAAACTTGTTGCGCCCAAGCCATAATCTGAACAGAAAAGCTGAAGCACTCAGACACTTGTTCCTCCTTGCCTGTTTAAATAGGTCACTGTAACGATGTCAGACTTTATCCCGACGACCTTCCTCAAAATCCAGGTTTTCAAAAAGAGTAGAAGACAGCCTGTAATTTGAAGACTTGTTTGACTTCCTTGTGGACTAAATGCCCTGATGGGTGAAAGAGTGTGTAGATGTGCACCCCAGCCAACTTTGATGTGTCTGTTATAATGAGCCTTGATTGCTTCCACCATGCCAGTCGTTTCCCACAACTGGTAGACAGACTGAATTCCACATCTAGGTCATGGCCCTTTCTTAATTTTCTAGAATTTCCCCATTGTAGACTTATTTCTGCATTCGCCCATTTTACAGCCGGTATGGAGAAGGTGAGGATACCCAGAATACTCCTAGCTCCTTTTGATTAAATGACCACTATAGGCACCCAGACCACTTCAGCTCATTGAAGTGGTCTGGGTGACAGGTCCATCTAGTGTTAACCCTGCAGCTGTAAACATAGCAGTTTCAGATAAACTGCTATGTTTACACTAGGGTTAATCCAGCCTCTAGTGGCGGTCTCACTGACAGCCGCTAGAAGCGCTTCCGTGATTCTCACTGGGAAAATCACAGTGAAGACGCTGGACGTTCATAGCAAAGCTTTGAGAAATGCTTTCCTATGGACTGTCTGAATGCGCGTGCGGCTCTTGTCGCACATGCGCATTTAGCGCAGCCTTCAGGAGAAAGAGGAGAGAGGCAAGTGTTTAACCCCTTCTGTCCCCTTGAGCCCAGTGGAAGTGGGACCCTAAAGGTGGGGGGGGGAAGGGGGGAACCTAAAGATCCTATAGTGCCAGGAAAACGAGTTTGTTTTGGTGGAACTATAGTGGCCCTTTAAATACATTCGTTCCTTTTGAAGAAAAAAAATTATTTCTCCTTTTTTGCAAAGGCAGACGAAGGGAAATAATTCAAATCCAGTAACAGACTCAGGAACTGAATCTCTGCAGAAGGCTAAAGTTGAGACTTTTCTCGGTTGAGTAAACCCCTTGGTTTAGCCTAGGACACCACTAATGTGCAGCTGACAAGGAAAGATTAAAGGGATACTACAGGCACCCAGACCACTTCTGCCCATTGTAGTGGTCTGGGTGCCAACTCCCACTACCCTTAACCCTGCAAGTGTAATTATTTCAGTTTTCATAAACTGCAATATTTACATTGCAGGGTTAAGTCCTCCTCTAGTGGCTATCTACTAGACAGCCACTAGAGGGACTTCTGTGTTCATATAACACGAAAAGTTTTTTTCAGCGACACTGGACGTCCTCACGCTATGTGAGGACCTCCAGCGTTGCCGAAATCCCCATAGGAAAGCATTGCGCATTAGGTCTCCGCCAGCTGACGTCGGCGGGGGAGGAGAGTAAGCGGAGCCTGACCCAGCGTTGAGGGACATCAGCGCTGGGCTCCCGTAAGTCACTGAAGGGGTTTTAACCCCTTCAGCAACTTGGGATGGAGGTGGGAGGGAAAGTGGCACTACAGGGTCCTGCAGTGCCAGGAAAACAAATGCTTTCCTGGCACTGGAGAATCCCTCTAAGTTAGAAGCACAACATTGTCAAGAAACCCGGAAATACATGGAAGTCGCTGTGAACTTTAATTTTCACTTGGACTTAATTTTAGGAGACTATCAGATAGATGAATCATGCACCTTGAGGAAGACCTGCTAATCGAAACGCTTTGTGCGGCATGTGATTGTGAACTTATTCTTTTATGCTTTGTCTGTTGTAGTTCTAACAGATTTTTTTGCTGCAATACATTATTTAAACTTGCCTTTACCTTTTGTCTACTATGGTTATTTTATACTTACCTGTACAGTATTATGCTATGAGAAGTGTTTTTATTTTCTAGAAGTTTTAGGTCTATCTTTATCTCCAACAGTGGATCAAACATATTTTTATATTTGTTTTCTCTACATTGTGCCCTGTTTTTTTTGGTATTCTTTATTGAAGTGTGTCTAGTTAGTCGTGATAGACACCAAGGAGCTGTATTCACTTGAGTATGAGATACTCCATGAGTATCTTATCTTGGGACAGTGCTTTTTTATTTCAGACATCTGTATGATGATTTCTTGCAAGGGATCACCAAATTTGCTTCTTTTGAATGGTAACTTGCATAATGCCGATTTTTATGTCATATTAGCTGTCCCTGCCCTGAGCCATAAAACTGTTCTGGCAACCAAAGATAAATCCATTACTTGAACAGATAATTTTAGGACTTCAGACAGGTCATTAAGGTTATTCATCTGATGTTATTTAGTAGATGAGCCATATTGTGCTCTGAACCTACATAACCGACAATCTTCCATCGACTGTAGCCATAAATTCTGTGCCTTTGCAACTGATGCTCTGGTCATAGCTGCTTTTCAATTAAATTATCCTGAAACAAAAACACATTCTCCTGCAGGATGTTACTGCTCTTTTATCCATAGGGTCTTTTAAACCTGAAACTTCATGAATTGGGATTGTTGCTTTTTTGAGCGTTGTTCCATTTCTCCTCTTCCTGCAGCTTAAAGGTTATAAAAGAAATAAAAATAAAGAGTTTAAAAATGATAAAACCCATTTTTTTTCTGGCTTCCACTCCCTCTGCACCAAAACAGGAACTTAGGCTGAATTGGAAGTAATTTACCTCAACACTTAGGAGGTTCGTCTTAAAACCTGTATCTGTACTTGAGGCTTGACTGGGGAAATCTGACAGTGGAACCAGAGCACTAGCTGGAAAATCACCCTGTATGAGAAGACCTCTGCTTGTCTTGCGTCTTATTGGCATGGTCTTGAACTGCCACAGGTACACTGGATCTTGCAGTGATTCAAGTGTCTGGGCAGGACTATCCTGAAACCAACTGAGAAAAGATCGCATCTCCGGTTTTGATTTCTCCAGCAATTCAGCCAAACAGTTGTTACATATCTTTTCTTACACCCATCTGGGAGTGGCGTAGCACACTCACTACAGGATCTAGATTTAGCTTTATAATATGCCTTCTTTGGTGCAGGGATGAGCATTTTCTCTTTATCCTGTGTTGTGGACAAGGCAGGACTAGACATCTGAAGAAAAAACAAAAAAAAACAAATCCACAAACGGAAGCCTTTAAAGACAAAAAACAAAAACTTGCCTTAAATGCTTCAGAATGTTTGAACAAAAACTGAAGTTCCAAGATGCGTATGCGCAGTAGCACCGACTGTGGAACTCAAGACCTCCTGGGCTTGAGCTCCACCACTGTGCGCAGGCTTGAAATGGCTTTTCCTTTGGCACACCACCCAGAACCGCCTGCTATGTGCTGGGAATCAATGCATAAAAACATGCCAGCAAACAGTGCTCCGCAACCACAAGGTTTTTGGGTTATGTCCATCAGCTCTCTGCCCAGGAAGCTATCGGACTCTGGATGCTGCAGGCTTGTGAGGCATATGGGTTGCTGCCTGGGGGACAGATCGCTGAGGGCGACTAAAATTTATATGGCGAATAGGAGGGGTTTAACTCTTAAGTTTTTGTTTTTTCAGTGTCTTGTCCACAATGAGAAAGTATATCCCTACTTGTGCTGCACTGCCACTGTATGCCAAAATTTTATATATATATATATATATATATATATATATATATATATATATATATATATATATATATATATATATATATATATATATATATATATATATCCATCCAAGTTAGACATATTTATTAGCAGTACATTATGGGTCTTGGATAAAAGATAAGTTTATCTTTTTGGTTCTGGTTTTAATCAAGAAAGTTTCACTTATTTTATCTGAGAAGCAGCAGATATCTGCTCCCCCACTCCTCTAAATCTACATTACTCTGCAAAAAAAAAAAAAAGATAGACTTTAAAAGATGTCATTCTGAACCTAATTATTGGGTGAAGTCTTATATTTGATCAAAGTGGTAAAGAGAATTTGCACTCTAAAAATTATGGCCCAATCAATATGATAGATTAGGACAAACCCAAATGCCACATGCATTTGCTTTTTTCCCCCAGATGTATTGCTAGAGATATGAACACGCATGGATTTCCAGTTCACCCCCATAGCGATAAAATGGCTTAAACTATGCAAGACTGCAGAGGGTGTCGCAGTAAATCTTATTCCTGCACATGGTGTCAAAATTAACATCTACTTAGGTAGTCATATAAAGATTTAAAAGCATGTGCCCGTTCAAGAGATCTTTCTGCATCTCATCTGAATCAAAAATACTCTTGAAGTTTTTCACTTGGTATCCAAGTGAACGCAGTAACCCTTGATATTTTTCATAGGAGATCAATTCCTAAGAATCAATTACACCTTTTCTCATTTTCAACTAATGCCAGAGTGTTGGTTCTGATCTCTGTTAAAAAAAACAAAACCAAATGCCTTGATGACAGTTTAGGGGGCAACACATCATTGGTTTCCTCATCTTCTAGGGATGGAAATAAAATCTACTACTTAAAACTATGATAGATCCTCAAGAAAACCCACATCCTCCAACGCCTCCAACATTAAAACAACCAACTCTAGTAGCTTCAAAAATAATTAAAATGGGAGCTGAAATATATGTAAAGGAGTAACCCTAAGTGTTTATTAACAAACATGAGAGGAACTAGTCCAGACAGTTTGTAGTAACAGATAAAGTTAAAAATTAAGTTTTATTAAAGTTTGATAAAAGCACATAACACAAGTTAAGTTTTAACTTTACCTATTACTACCACCAACTGTCTGGACTAGTTCCTCTCCTTTGTTAAACTCTGGTAGTCTGGCTTATTTTAGATTTCAACAGATGCAACACATACAGTTTCACAATCACTGGCTCCAGGTAATGAATTATATAGCACCTAGGAAATGTAGGTTTGTGGTCAAACAGAACAAGATTTGAAACCCATGTATCACTGACTTTACCCATATCAAAATAATGAGATAAATAACGCTTACTAAATTATTATAATGGGGATTCTAATTTTTTTCCACAGTGGTATATGATGTAGAGGAGAGAGCTAAATAAAATTAACAAATTACAAATTGGACAAGAGGAATATGTTGAGAAGGACCCTGCTCAAACAGGCATATAATCTAGAGGTGGGGTATAACAACACAAGATGAAGGACAGAGTGGGAGATCACAACCAAGTGAGCATTGGAAGTTGAATGATGGAGAGAGTGTAGACCCACTAATTAAGTTGAGAGAGTAAGATAGGTCTGAGAACTGACAATTACTCAACAAGGCCATTATAAAGAGATGTATTATGAGGGACTTCTTATATAGGGACACTCCAAACCTTTAACCCCTTAAGGACCAAACTTCTGGTCATGTCATGTGTCCTTAAGGGGTTAAAGCACTTCAGCTTGAAAACTCAGCAATATCAGCAGGCACATTACATATTATTGTTATTTATATAGAACAAACATTCTACACAGTGCTTTACAATATTATAAAAGTGGAAATGTAATCAATGAGGCAATTACAAACTGCTACAAGAATAGATTGATGAGGACCCTGCTCGAAAGATCTTACAATGTCACATAAGTGACATTTTAGATTTTTTGCACCTCTTTTATTTAAGAACAGAACTGATCAATACTCCCAGTTGTATTTAGTGTCAGTCTTTGTACCTTGGTGTTTTCGAAGAAGTCTTGCCAAGTCTTCAATAGTTTTTATGCAATCCAAATCCTATAAAACAGTAGAGGGTACATAAACACATAGCCCTTCATTTGAGCTTCCAGTGCAAAGTCATGTTTTACAATTGTGACATTCAGTGTATGGTCCAATGTCACAAATGTCACCTTGCTCAAACAATTGTGTAGCCTTCATGCATTTTTCTAAAATGTGGAAGATAATCCAAGTATGCTGGAGCAAAGAGGAAGAGGACTCAAATAATGCTCAGCACCTTTTTTTTTTTTAAAGCCACTTTTAAAAATGAATGGACATCCATTAAAAAGGGACAGTCTTAATAAATATTTAAAAGGCATTTAAATAAAAGTATGTAATGACTATTTATTTAGGAAGTGACCCGCCTTCTGTTTTGTCCAGCATGAACTTCCTTGTTCATGGTGGGCATGGTCTTAAACGCCTCCAATATAAAAAGCATTGTGTTTGACCACTATTGTCCAATCATCCAATCCAGAGATGCTTTTGATTAAAAATTAGCCAAGAGGGAGCAGGATGAAGCTGTGTGGTCTTAAGCCAGCCTAAAATAGCAGAAACATTCATAGTACAGAGTCTGTGAGTGTAAAGACTGTTCTTCATTAGCATACACTGCTTGCCGTTGGTGAATTAACACAAATACTGCACGTGAATTCTTGTTCTGGACTGGCTGATAACAGCTGCTCAAAGTGGAGTTACACCCAGCAGATAAAATAACTCTGCATTGGCAGCATTTCAAAAGAAACACTGCACATACAACAGCCTTGCGTCATAACCATTTCAACAAGCATAAGTAGTAATAATGCCTAGAGTATCCCTTTAGATTTGCATCCAGTCACCCGTGATGTGAGTCCAGAGGCACATATTTGCATGTATGCAGGAGAAGATGAACATTTCCACAGTCGAGTGTAAAAGTAAATGATGCATTAATTATAGGGATCATGCCGTGTTTGTGGCAGATTTTTGATGTACTTTTTGAAATGACATGATGAGCCAGGGCTATAGGGGGGGGGGGTTACTTCACTACACTTTAAGCTGATACATTGTTAAATACCCAGAAGATAAATTGACTATCTCACAAGAAACTGCTTCGTGGAGGACTTTGGACTGAGAAAACTGATATTTTACCCTTTTATCGTCTAGTCTTTTTAAGGAATTGATATATGTTTGCATTTTAAATATTTAATTGTTTAGTGAATATACCCCTTTTACTTCTTCTTTAGCCTTTACTAAGTGGATTTATTCCTTTAACACCATTTATCTCCTATTATTGGTTTAACCAGTGCAACAACTTCTTGCTACTTATTTTCTTCTAGCCTCAGCCTTTTTAGAACTCACTGGTTGTAGTAGGAGATTTGGTACATGAATTTATTTTAATACTGTATTCATTGCCCACAATCTGTTCTATCCTCTACTTTGCACTTTATTGCCATATCCTGTATAGCCGGTCACCTTTCCCTACCCAGTGTCTCCCAGGACTGTACTATACCATTGTACCACCAAGGTTTTCACTAATTTTACTCTATATTGGGGGGGAGGTGGGGTGGTGGTGGGTGTGGGTGTGGGTGTGTCTTTCCCCTAGCTTGTCTCAAAATTTGAGAAACTGTTTAACAGAAAAACAGGATGCATGACAAAAACTTATAACTACTAAATTAGTGAAGTGTAAATTATGGTGTAAACACATACAAAAAAAAAAATCCCAAAACTTTAAAAATCTAGTTTGTAGATCAAAAAAAGAAAAACAAATTGTAAGCACATACCTCTGCATTTTCAATGCCATCAATAGTCATGCAAATATCTAGGTCACTCTGTTTAAACCCAAATCCATTTTTGGAAGATCCAAATAAACTAAGTCTTGCTCCTGTAAGGGTGTCATAAAATTAAAAACCAAAAGACACAAACACAAAAAAAACATTAAGAAAAAATAAATTTTGCAATTATGGAAAAAGTTATGTTTTGCAAGCAACATTGTTTAGACACATAAGATGGACAACAGTAAGATGTCTAGTACACAAACAGAAGCAGTAAGTTTAAACATTCTGGAGTTACAGGTAGGAGGTCTGGTAGCCAATCTAGGAGATGGCAGAATTAAAGACCTATGTGAGTAGATAACTTACTTTTATAATTATTAGTATTCAGCTTTAGAGAGCACTATTTTTTGCCTTTTGTATCTTTCTATATATCCACCTACATGCTGACTTCTAGAACATAACTGTCAGTGGTTATTGTACCGCTGCACGTTGTTATATTGAGAGCTAGGTTTATAGCTCTACTAAATGTTGCGGCTACAGCATAAACCTCTTTGTTCTGCACTTGGTACTAGATACTCTTCACTATTACATATACCTGCCACCATCAGAAGCCTGGACAATTTACAAAGAATACTTTTTACTTTGGCGCAAACTGTACTTTTTTAAAAATACAAAATATAACACCATTACAATTTTTCACCAACACTTACCTTGAAATTCACGCTTAATGAATTCTTCCAAATCCAGACGGATACGTTCACGGGCTGTATCCTCTAGGGCTGACGGAGAGAAATCATCTGCAATATAAGATTGGAAAGCATTATAAGGCAGGGCTGAAATTGTACCTTCTAATTCAGAGTAAAAGGCATTTTCAATACCATGAATAGTCATGCAAATATCTAGGTCACTTGTTTTATATCCAAATCCATTTTTGGAAGATCCAAATGAACAAAATCTTCATGACACCAAATACAAGTCAAAATACTTAGCTTATATAGAAAACGTCAATGTTTTGGTGAAGACTGTTCAGGTTTAAAAATAAAAAAAATAAACGAATGAATAATTTGCATCCAGCAAAATTTGGTTAGGCAAAACATAAGAGTGACTAGCACTAACTGGGTTGGTAAGGCACTTAAAACTTGCATTGATTTGTCTGTAAACACAGAGATAGCAATAATATTCAATAGAGTCATAGTCTGTATATTTACCATAACACTTGATGCAAACGTGATCCAAAAGCTTTCGAAATTTAGCTGTAAGTGGAGGCAATGGGTCAAGCTCAATTTTTTTAAAGTCCTCTGGGCAATCTTTTCTCCGGTGACCTTCGCGTTTGCACACGTTACACACAACTGTAGGCAGCTGAGTTAAGGAAAAAAAATGTAAGTTACAAAAACAAAAACTATTTAAGGTAAAATTACTATATATGAAATATATGATCTAGAGAATCCAGGGGGAAAATCTTAAGTATAAGAGAGACAGTAATAGGGCAATATAGAAATACTCAACAGATAAAACAAACTCTCAAAAGGGGTGCGCTTTTGACAATGACAAAACAGGAAGAAGATTTAAAAAAAACAAAAAAAAAACTCATACAAAACTTGAATCAATCCAGCTTTAGACTCTTTAGACTATTTTATAGGGTTATTCACACATCAGCAAAAAATAAAATGGTGGGCAATAAAGACTCGACTAATATCTGGATTTTTAAACCATGTCGATTGTAAATACAATCTCTGTATTAGAGAGGATGTAGGCTGGATTTTAGTCTGTCCAGATGCAACTGAATGATGGCAACCCAGAATCAAATTATATATGCAACCAAAAACACTCCTATATAAACATAAATATACAGAATTGGCAGTGGTCTGCCTGCAAGTTGGTCCAACTAAAATTTATTGGACTGAATTTTGCAGGCATACAGTTGCAAATACCAATGGTGTTTCTCTTAAACTATTTTCAGAGCCAATTTGCCTCCATAGATGGGTCCAGTAAGCCTCCAAGAAAAATGTTTAAGCCCTTTAACAATTCATTATTTTAATTTAGCTGTTGAAGTGTTTTATTAGTCTGGTTGCTTGCACTGCCAGTAGGCGAATACTGCTTGCTTTTTGCAGTAGAACTCAGACTTATAGGATTTGCACAATCATATACCAAATGGTACTGAACAAGATGTGCTTTTTTTTGCTTCAACAGGCAAATTTAAATATGACAATTGCATATTTGGTTTGAATTTATTTAAAAATATTTCATAGACAAGATTTTTTTAGAATAACCCTGCATTTTTTTTTCCCCTCAACCTTTTTCTTACCTTCTTAATAAGGAATAAGTTCACAAAAATAACATGCAGGATTTTCTTTTATCCCAATAAAAGTATTTGACGTAGCACAAAAAAAAACAAAAAACTAAGTAACAAAAACAAACCCCAAAATAAAATAATAATAAAAAGAAAATATTCCATTAAAGGTACACTATAGTTTAAGGCAGTTTTGGTGTATAGATTATGCCTCTTAAATTTAACTGCTCAATATTTTGCCATTTAGGAGTTACATCACTTTTGTTTCTTTTATGCAGCTTTAGCCACATATCCCCTGGCTGTGTGACACAGCCTGCAGGGAAATAAAACAGTTTATTTTTTTTAGATGTAAACTTACTTTCAAAGTTTTTATCTCCTGCTCTGCAAATTGAACTTTAATTACATACAGGAGGCTAGCAAGCTATTAACAGGGCAGGAGATGAGAAATTCCAAATTAAACAGATTCTGCAATAAAGGAACCGTAAACATTAGATGACTCTTTAAAGTAAGTGTTTTGGAAGACTAAGTCACATGCTAGATAAGCCTTGGATTAACAAAGTGATTTACTATTAAATGGCAGAGAATTGAGCAGTGAGAATACAGGGGCTTTATCTATACACCAAAATGGCTTTATTAAGCTAAAGTTGTTTAGGTGACTATCGTGTCCCATAAAATCAATGCTTTCCTATGAGGAGTGTAAAAAGGTTAGACGTTGGTCCAACCTAAATTTCGTGCAGTAAAACGATTAGGTAGCAGAAAGCGCCTCTAGTGACTGTCTTCCAGCTCTATCAGGAGAATAACCATGAACTAAAAATAGAAGAAACATTATGCGAGTCTATAGTTTGAAGTTTCACCAAAATGCATGCCAGGTGCAGATATTATGCCAAGCACTCTAGATTTTTAGAGTGCTTAAAAGACCACTATAGGCATCCAGACCCAGACTTCAGCTTAATGAAGTGGTGTGGGTGCCAGGTCCATCTAGGGTTAACCCTGCAGCTGTAAACATAGTTTCAGACAAACTGCTAGGTTTACACTAGGGTTAATCCAGCCTCTAGTGGCTGTCTCATTGACAGCCGCTAGAGGCGCTTCCGTGATTCTCACTGTGATTTTCACAGTGAGAAGATGCCAGCGTCCATAGGAAAGCATTGAGAATGCTTTCCTATGGACTGGCTTAATGCACGCGCGGCTCTTGCCGCGCATGCGCATTCAGCCGATGACATGAAAAGAGTGAGGAGAGTCCCCAGTGCCGAGGGAGCCCGGCACTGGAGAAAGGTGAGTGTTTAACCCCCTTCCTTCCGGCGGGAATGGGACCCTGAGGGTGGGGGCACCCTCAGGGCACTGTAGAGCCAGGAAAAAGATTGTTTTCCTGGCACTATAGGGGTCCTTTAACATAATAGCTGCGTCTGACATGTTTTGGTGCTCCTAATTGCACCTATGTCAGACTCTGCAGAATGTGCCACTAGAAGCACAGAAATTAGCTTTTTTTTTTTTTTGTGTGTCATGGTTGTTTCAGATATCCCTAACTCCTATGAAGTGCTACAGAAACTTTAGGTTAGTTCTTTTTATTTTATGTGTATATGTTCCCTTTTTCTTTCTCATTGTACAAAACTGCTAATAAAATTGCAAACAAATACATTTTCATTCTGTTTTGACTAGCACCCAGTTGCTGCTCTCATTTCCTCTTTAGACCTGATCCAGTTTCTATTTTGGGTTAACAGGTTTAAAAGCTTAGCCTCTAATAACATGCATTTATAAACCAGAGCTGGGGAGACTACATAATCAATGAATAAATGTGCTCAGAAAACCATATAATTCCCTAGAGCCGTAAACTAGCCTCTTGTGGAGCGGAAGACTGCCTCTCCTCATAGCACAAGGTGACAGACTAAAATGTAACACAGTAGATACAGTGCAGGGATTTAATTCCACCCAAGTTAACACTTTAAATGAAACCATGTAACAATGATAGATGGCTCTGGTATTACATGCACCAGGAAGAGGATGTGGTCAGTGAATACTAAATGCAGGTATTGACGTACATTTAGGGTAGAGGAGTCCTTCCAGAAGTCATTCTCTGCTCTCATGTGAGCTAAAAGTTAAACACTATAGTGACCGGAATACAAACCAGTTTTGCCATCACTAGAACTGTAAAAAAACAATGTAGCCCCCTCGTCTCCCCCCCTAAAGCAAAAAGAAGTCCCCCCCCCCCTCCTTCAATCCAGCGCTGTGCAAGTCCTCCGGCGCTGGCCCTGCCCCAATCTGCCTCCTTGGCTGACCATTAGAATTGACAATCTCCATTGTGATGATCTCAGCCAAGGAGGCTCGGTGGGGAGCAAAATCAAATGCAGCCCTTGCCAATCAGCATCTCCTCAGAGATGCATCTCTATAGGGAAAGTTCAGTGTCTACTTGTAGAGTGTGGAGACGCGGACCTTCAGTGCTGCACATTGTGTCCCTAGGCAGCAATGTAAAGACTGCCTTTTCTCTGATCAAAATAAAAAAAATCTGTGTTTACAGCAAAAAAACCCTGCAAGGACTGATTACAATCACCTGAACGACTACATTAAGCTGTAGCGGTTCTGGTGACTAGTGTCCCTTTAATTGCTTGTGTTTGAATAGGAGTTATGGAGAGGAAAAAAAAAAAGCCAAACCATAAATTAGAGCAACAGCCATACAGCCAGTGGTGTATTTAGGATTTGGGCTGCAGTAGGCGGGACGGTGCTCGGGCACCCCCCTAATTTAACATTTCCCCACCCCTTCCTGTCAAGGCCGCACTTTGACTGACAGACGCACACTCACATTCACTGACATTTCCCCACACTCACAAATTATTTATTATTGTCTAAAATTTAAATCCACCCAGCCTCCCTACGTTTGGGATAGTTGGGTGGATTTTTCACCTGGGGTCCAGTGGGGCTGCTGGGCAGAAAGGCAGACTGAGGTGCAGTTTTCAGCGAGGGAGCACTCGTCATGACGTCATATTCCGGCTCCCGGCATTATTGCAGGTCGTGCGAGGGAGCTGAGCAGAGAGCTCAGGGGAAAGTGCTCCCTCGCCGCCTGCCCGAGAAATGACCGCCAGCTGGCCAGCTCTTGGGCTCCCATAAAACAAGGCAAACAAGGTATTTGCCTGGGCATTTGGGGGCAGCGTTTTTTGCCACCCCCTGGAAATTGCCGCCCAAGACAAATGCTTTGTTTGCCTCGCGGTAGACACATCCCTGCATACAGCCATACTCACAGTGTGTCTCCATGGCTGTCCTCTTACTGCAGTCAAAGCCCCAACACAGCTCTAACTAGGGGTGACCTAGCTTTTATCATCACCATATAAGGCATGATAAAGTTGAAGGAAAAATTCACCTACCTTGCCTTTTGTGAAGATTGGTTTGTTAAATTCATAAAACAGTGTATCCTTATCCAGAGGCTTTGCGTTTTCAATTTGTATAGACTCTGTTACTGGAACATCCACGTCAAGGTGTAAAGGAAAGTCTTTGAGGCAAGTAGCAGTGATGTTTTCTGCACGGTCATCTTCAGATAAGACGTCATCTGCTAAACCAGTGAAAGTATATTCAAAATCAACTGTAAGACTATCAAGATGAGGTCGCTCCAGAACCACACCGACTTCATCAGCCTCAGAGATATTTAGATCTGTGTGGTCAAAATCGTGAGAAGGATCTTCAAGTTCATCTAAGCTTTCCTCGTCTAAATCAATTTTGCCTGCAAGTCTTCTGCAACTATCTGAACCAAATTCATCGATCTCTGTTACAATGTTGGCAACAACCTCACAATCAGACAAGCTGTCTGTCTCCTCATTAACTGCATCAATGTCTTCTCCATTCTCACTATCGTCATCTAAACTTTGAGCAGTTCTTGGGAAATTTCCTTTACGATTTTCATTTGGGATATCGTCATCTTCAGATTCTTCTGGATCACTTTCTAATTCTTCACAACTTAGAAGAGACTCCTCAAGATTGCATAGGTTAACCTCTTCAGTAATGAAGTCATCATCCTCATCAATTGCAGAACTAAGATTTGTTGAATCAAACACCTGATTTTCCTTTATGAGGCCACACATGCCATCAACCTCACTTAGCTGCGATTGTTGGACCGTCTCACTTATGCAAGAAGAAGCAACACCCAGCACAAAGTTTTCCAGTTTTTTATTTATAGCTGTCATATTGTTGGTATCTGGTGTCTGATTGGGAACTTTTGAATGCCCATCTTTGTTGGAAACTTTACCACGAGTCACAGGCTTTGCAGTGGACTGTGCAATATTTTTTTGGGGCATAGCAAAGTATTTGTAGGTTGCTTTCAAGCAGTGAATCATGTAGTCATATACAAGCTGACTGTTCATGGATCTAGCCACATTTCGTTTTACAGAGTACGGATCTAGGATTTAAGATTGAGATCTTATGAACCATATTTTACATAAAATCTCACCTTTACAATTTTTTAGAGAACATAAAAGTGGTGAAAGATGAAAGGAGGAGATGAAAGTGGTGAGAAAGGGTAATAAAAATAAGTTACCCTCAACAGCAATTCGTTTTTTCGGCCAGTCCTTCGATTCCCTAGAAAGCTTTTCCTTGACACGAATACTGATAATAAAGTCTGCCACGTTGAATTCCAGTGCATAGAACCTCAGCATTTCAACCCAGAGTTGTCCAATTGATACTCGACACAATAGGTCAGCAGCAAAAGCCAAGGGAGCCTGTAGACAGTTATAGTATTATCAAGACAGGCTTCATATGATTTTTGAGTTTGTAACAATCAAATATGTTTAAACAGCGGTCAGCAAAAAAAATAAAAAATAAAAAAATAAACCACCCAAACAAACACATCAGATATTACTAGGATGTGTTTAGGGGCAATTCTGTGTGTGGCCAGGGAGGGGCTCTCATTCAATATTATCCTGCTTGAAAATGGCTTAACAGTGAATGGAGGGACAGTGCCAGGGGACAATATTCACTATAACCCATTCAATGAGATAAAAAAAAAAAAAAAAAAAAGTTATAGTACTGTATATGTAGCTTGAGAAAGACACACGTACGTGTCAAAACATTGGCCCTTCACTTTGATTGCAATACATTTAGGTGGTTTGTTCAGCAGAGTGCTGAGGACCTTTATTTTTGTTTGCCTATTACCATGGATCCAGGTGAACAGGAACCTAGCAGCGGCACCATAATTTGGTACTTGTTTTGGAGTGCCTGCAACACACTATTAGTTAAATATTACAGTGCCTGCAATATACCTTTAACACACCACACCAAACCTGACCACCACAACCTTGCATGCCAAATTATACTTCCTTACATTTCCCTTTGTAAGGTATTCATGGGAAGGATTCTCTTGGTCTCCGTTAGCAGTATGCTCCCACACCACAGTATCCTCCTCTGTTTTTACCAGGTTAAATTGGCTTAGTTTGGGAATGGTGAATCCTTCAACCTACAAGAATATGGAAAAACAAAAACAAACAAAACACGCTTCTTACTAGGCTATCTTTAAAATTAGTTTTTCAGCCTTTTCTTATAGAAAGTGTACACATACCCATGTTCCAAAATATACAGGGAGAAGAGGCTCTTTTCTTTGCTGCATGAAGAAAACCACCATGAGGCCAAACACATATGGCGGTAACCCACCTTCCTCAGGTTTATCGATACAACATAGCTGTAAGAGAAGAACAAGGATGGAAACAGTATTATGTGCAACATTGGTAGATCTTGATTATATTTAGTACTCAGAATATTATACTAACTCATTCACCATATTACAAAAGCGGTTTCAATGATTAAAAACCTAGCCAAGAAACCTGTGCAAACTTTCAGAAAAAAATTAAAATTAACAAATGCATGTGGTTTATGGAAGTATTTAAATTTGCATTTCTCGTATTTTCTCTCTCCATATGCCTACTTTCTACTCCAACCTAACTTCCAGTCAGTAGGGATTTGCCTTTTGCTAAAAAAAAAAAAAAATATATAAAACTGGGGAGCTGATCAGACAGTTTAACCCCTTAATGACATATGACATGTCATGATTCCCTTTTATTCCAGAAGTTTGGTCCTTAAGGGGTTAATGTAGTTCTGAGCAAAATTGATGTTATAACATGCAAAATTAATCATCCATAGCTTGCAGCTTTAATGCATTATTGTAAGCTCCAGTATTTCTGTATTTCCACTTTAGCAGCTCTTGATTTAAGTTTGTGGCCTACTCAACATGGGCAAGAGGGAAGCGGCTGATCCCTCTTCCCTTGGATTCCCTGTCATCAGCAGAGACCACTTGAGCTTATAGTATAAATAAAAAAAATAAAAGAGTACGTATCTATTTTCCTCCCCTTCTAACCTTAGCCAGCATCAAGCAGACATATGACCTAGGGGTCTTGGCAAAATAAATAAATGCAAGCAACCCACGACTGACAGAATTGTGAACTACTGCAATATTTGTTTTTTGCCATCCAATCAACGATCCTATTACAACAGTTTGTCTATCACCAGTTATAAATAAAAAATAAATAAAAAAAAGTAAAAAATAAATAAATAAATAAATATATATATATATAGCAGAATGTACCTTTGCCCAATATCGGAAAGCAACAACCAATGAAATAAGTCTTGGTTCTAGTCTGCCCAGAGCTGCCAGCAGTTCAGTGGTCAGACAGGTGTTTTCATTGCCTGCACTCACTTTACACAGAAGACCACTAAGACAAAGAAGATAGGTTGGTTAGTTTTGTAGGAACGGTTTATGCTTACAGTATTAACAGACTTCTGTAAAAGTAAGCAAGATATTTTAAGATACCACATCCGACTGGGATAAGCAAAAGATAGTTGAATAAATTACAGATTTTAAACTTCTTGAATTGGCAAAAAACAAAGTTAATAACCAAACAATACCGCTGAAGAACATTTATAAGTCAGGTGGTCTTGTTTTATTCTGACGTAAAGAACAATTCAGGAGACAGGTCCTAAATATTTAATTAATGCAAGAGCTGACCAATAGCCAGGTTATCTAGTGTAGTTTGAGCTAGGAAAAGATCCTTTGCAGAACTCAACTATGAGGACTGTATGGGGGCCCCTACTGGTGTTGTTCTATCTTGAAATAGTGAGGAACATTTGTGTTTTGAAGTGAATTTGAGACTTTCTGAAGCACACAGTTGAAGGTAGATGGAGCAATTTCAATTTAAAAATAAATATGGATTTTGGGAGGTTATGCTCATTATGCAATATTTGTAATACAATTTTCAATTGTGCCGGTCTTCATTTATATTTGTTTACAGGAATTTAGAACATGTTTTTATGTTCCCAATAAATACCTTGGGAGTTAAAATTAGCAAGAAAATGAACACAGAACTAACCCAGACCAGTAAGATCGCTTTCCATGCCCTTTCAATAAATGCAGAGTTTATAAAAACATAAAATTGGCATCTAGAAATATAAATATCAGCATGGCAAGGCATTATAGAATTACATTCTTATTGAATGACCACCAAAAAAAAAAAAAAAATACATATGAAAAGTAATGACTGGATTTCTGATCAGAGTACTGACCAGTCATGCCCAAAAATGAATAGCATGAATACCAAACAAACAAGACAGACAGACAGACATTCTATTTTCATTGTTCATACCTTTTCCTTTCCTTGAAGACCACAACAGGCACTCTGGCATGGTAATCCACCTCAAAGTCTGTAAACATATCTAGAACGGTAATTAGAGTACAAAGACATTACAAAAAGGTCTTTATATTAAATTCATATGTTCTTTATATTACAATATATGGTTTCCCCGCCCTCCCTTCTTATAGATATATAACTTCGCCACCTAAATGGCATGCTCAGCAATCTGACAATTCAGTTCTACTTATGAAAAGTAGTAGAACCCAGTACTTGTCAGAAAAGCAAGGCACTAGTAGCATCCATAATTAGCACACAGACACTGGATATTATCTAGATTTAACAGCTAAAACCTATTAGCTTAAAGTTCTTGGGTGGCTTCCAGAATAACAAGTGCCAATAGGTGTCAAATTGGGGGGTGGGGGAGATGAAATTCATGAATTGCTCAAAAGTATATTTACAGTGAAATTATATTTCAGATAAGTGATCTATGGGCTCAACCTGACCTTTTAAACAAAGGTTTTCTTCTACTCTAGATAGAGTGGGTCAGAGATCTGTGTATACCATACACATGGTAGATTTTTCTATGTATTTTCCATCCTTCCCCACCCTCTGAAGAATTGCCCAAGGAGCATCCATCCTTAATTTCCCTTTTGTAGAGTGGCACATGAGTGCCTTTCTAGGCCATTAAAGGAACACTATGAATACATTTTTCCAAAAACAAGCAGGCAGTCAAAGACAAGTGAATATTAAAGTACTTGCATAGAAACATAGAATGCGACGGCAAATAAGAACCATTCGGCGCATCTAGTCTTCCCAATTTAAAAAAAACCAAACAATTTCATTATTCCCTGGCCTTATCTTATAGTTAGGATATGTCTTATGCATATCCCACGCATGCTTTACCTCCTTTACGGTGTTAACCTCTAACACTTCAGCTGGAAGGCTATTCCATGCATCCACTACCCTCAGTACAGTTATACTTCCAGTTATTATTTATAAACCTTTGCCCCTCTAATTAAAACTATGTCCTCTTGTTGTGGTAGCTTCTCTTTTAAATATAGTCTCCTCCTTTACAGTGATTATTCCCTGTATCATATTCTCTCCCGTCTCCTCTTTCCTCCAAGCTATACATGTGAAGTTCCTTTAACCTTTCCTTGTAAGTTGTATCCTGCAATCCATGAGCCAGCTTAGAAGCCCTTCTCGGAACTCTCTCACTCTAAAGTATCAATATCCTTCTGGAGATACGGTCTCCAGTACTGTGTACAATACTTCAAGTGAGGTCTCACCAGTTTTCTGTACAATGGCATGAGCATTTCCCTCTTTCTACTGCTAATACCTCTCCCTATACAACCAAGCATTCTGCTAGCATCTCCTGCTGCTCTAATACATTGTCTGCCTATCTTTAAGTCATCAGAAATAATCACTCCTAAATCCCTTTCCTCAGATGTTGAGGTTAGGACTATCAAATATTCTGTATTCTGCCCTTGGGTTTTTACGTCCAAGATGCATTATCCTGCACTTATCCACATTAAATGTCAGTTGACACAATTCTGACCATTTTTCTAGTTTACCTAAATTATTTGTCATTTGGCTTATCCCTCCTGGAACATCAACCCTGTTACATATCTTAGTATCATCAGCAAAAAGACATACCTTACCATCAAGACCTTCTGCAATATCACTAATAAAAATATTAAAGAGAATGGGTCCAAGTACAGATCCCTGAGGTACCCCACTGGTGACAAGCCCAAGCTTCGAATATATTCCATTAACTACAACCCTCTATTGTACTTGTTGTACTTACCACTTTCCTTTAGTTTTTCATGAACAAGCAAGAGTACATCTGGTTGTTTCATCTGTAATTGAGTGCATAGACAGTGAACAAACAATATCAAAAATCATCTATTGATTGTGTCATAGTTTTAAGATCGCTGCAAAACTGGGTTCTTCCAAAACGAACTCAAACTGTAATATGGGTTATCTGCACCTCAGCACCAAGCCTCCTGCCACCACTCCCTCCCATACATGAACTCCCTCAACACAAAACAAAAGTCAGATTTAATTTAAGCAAAGAAGGGTGGAAACTTTTAAACAGAAAACTTTGACAATTTGATGTCCCTAGTGCATTTCAAAGCAATGAGATGGGCGCAAAAATGGAAGGGTAGAAACTTGGCGTTACCAATAGGATGTCCATAATCGGTGACACTGCAGGGTATCCTCTAGTTTTCCTAGGCACCATTGGTCATCAAATAAAACACAATGGGTAGTTTGTAGCACATAGAATTACACAGTACAAGGTAGAATAAGGGTCTCACAGTTTATTAAAGCAGTAAGGCTGACCATGTTTGACATCGCTGGAGAGTTCGAGTAAACAAAAAAAAATATATAATAAAAAGCCATCCCAAAAAGGGAGATTTTATATATCTTGCGAACAAAATTCTACCGTTTTTTTTTGTAGGACTGCTCACTCCGTAACATACTGCAGTTTTAGTGCTCACTTTTAACCTGGTTAGAACACTACACTTTTTTTGCTCCCTGTGGCTTTATTCAGTACTCTTCTTGCCTCCTTCTCCCTTTCCTCATTTTGCTCACCTACTTTTTTTGTTTTAGGAATAGGCTTAACAGTGCTTACAGGTCTCATAATAAAGTAGTTTGTGTTCACTATTAGGGAGACAGGCATGTGTTTCTATAGTGAATAGATTGGGGTGAAACATACATGGCACACCTTACGATAGCATGGTAGAAGCGTGTATGAGGAGTGTAGCATATATGGGGTCTGAACATATGCAGTGAGGTGCGAGGAAATGTTAGTGCTTCCATGTATAGAACAAGAAAATATAACCTTCTAGCTAAGCATAACTGGTTAAAAGAGAGGACAACTGGGGCTAAGCAGACTGCTGTACCGTTACATGCATCTGTGTGAGACCAAGTAGAGGGAAGTGGTTTGGGAGTACAAAAAGGCTGTATTTTATGTCGAAGAAAAGTTATTCCCAAGTGGCAAAAGTGAAACTAAGAGCTGCTGTCTCTGGTAGAGCCCGCGTCATGTGCCATGAGTGTCTCTGTGCTTGCATAGAGTCTCCGGGTGGCGTCACCCCAAACTTGCAGGCATTGACATGGTAAGGCAGCAGCTTGGCACGTCGCAGGTAGCTGGCAAGTCCCTGGCTCTTTCAGGTGGCACCGATGCTTATCTGAGAAGTTCGATATTAGGCAGGCTGGCTAAGTGTGTGTTAAGTCCGCGTGAGAGATCCGCGCTGCGGCATGGGCTCAAAAGCTCTCCTCCTGCTCCTGGCCCCATCAGGGGCATCTGTAGCAGGCAGAGGATCCAGTGGCTCTCACTGTCCGTTCACTTCCCTGCAGGGGTGATCGGTGAACTCGTTGCTGGACACATTTTGCGATCTTTCGGTGGGCACGTGTTGATGAGATGTCGGGGGTGGTTGGTGATGTGCCCTGAGGTAGGCCTTGGGTGTGTAGTGCCCCTAAGTCCCTCCACAGTGCGAGCTCTCTTAAGTGGGGACTGAGATGACCCCCCCCACCCCCCGGGAGAGAGAAAACGGCACCGGCAGGTGTTTCAGTAGGCCGGCATGTGGTAGATGGGAAGCAAGGCGGCCGTCCACCCTGCTCTCCTCCTGAGGCCGCAGCCTCCGAAGCTTTGTGCTTGCCACAGGTGGCAAAACTCCCAATCACGGTGCCACTACCTCTTCCGCAGCCGTGTGGGTATCTCTTGGGCTCAGTTTGAGTGTGTAGAGTGTAAGAGGCCAGATTTCCCCAGAGCCTCTCCTGCATGCGACCGGACAGCATGGCGGTCCGGCCCCGCCCCCAACACTACACTTTATAATTTTATTATTTTTAGGAGAGCCAAACTGCCCTGCCCACAGAAAAAAATAAAAATAAATAAAAAACGAAAATCTATAGACAACCAACAAAAAGTACACGAAGTGGGCAAAAATATTTAAAATTAGTAAAATGTCTGCTTTTCATCAATATTGAGCATCATGTACAATTCAAATATAGCTACACATTCACCTATATATCCATACCGAGTTACAATGTTGGCCTGCATGACAGTAAAGTATTTTGCGGACATGGATATACTTTGTTATACTTACACTAGGTGGAAACTTTACGTCTATATTTAAATCAGATTTTCTGAAACCAAATCTGGTGGAGGATGATCCATAAAGTCGCAATGAACAACCTGATATGCAGAATACAGAAAAGAAAGCACTTAAATTGCATTAATGTAAATATTACATCCAAGGGTATAAAGTACAAGCTGGAAAATTGAGAGAAAAAAAAAAAAAAAAAAATAGTCCAACAAATAGATGGTTTGTGTTATCTCAAAGATTACATGTGCAAGCCAAAAATAAGAATACATTCAACTCCAGTCTAAATTATGGAGATAAGTGCTAGGAAGGAGGTAGGAATTATAGTATTAAGTGTGGGTTACGTTCGGCGTAACAAAAGACATTCATCACCAGCGGTTGACAAAGCAATGTCATTCCAACCACAGAGAAGGTAGGCTCAAGCAGGGTGCCAGTGGAGGTCTGCAACACATTGTTGTAGACTTTAAAAAAAAATAATAAGAATTCTGCAGTATTTATGCAAAGATGGACAAGCTGTGACTATAGCAATTTGATTTTAAATTCACTACAATTTTAAGTTTAGACTGTGAAGGTGATGGAATAAAAAGGGTTCCTTCTAAAACACTACTAGTTTCTACACTACATTGTGAAGTATGAAAATGAAATGCATTTGCTGTATTTTATGCAGTTTAGCATTGCATCATTTTACACTACTTTTCTTCAGACTAGGCTTTTTCATACTTGGAAGCTTCTGTTGAATGTGTGTTTCCATGGCTTTCAGAATAGCAAGTCTTTCAGCTAGATCTTCTGCATTCAGTCCATGCTCTTTTTCGATTTTATCAATGGCTGTGCCAATTGCTTCTATCTGAGGTAATGTTGGAGGAGGTAGAGTAGTCAGAAGTTGTTCTTCTTTCCTTTCCTATAACAAATACCACCAACATGTTAGTTGCCGTAAGCATATCAGTTTCTATGTGTGAATATGTATATATAAATTAAGTGGGTCAACTCATATGGACCTTTCATTGGCGTGGGCAATAGGGTGGGGTTATATTACAGAAGGCTTCAAATGCCAAGATCTGTGTGACATAACCATCAATGAGAGATCAATGTGAGCCAACCCGCTTAATTTACTCCTCGTCACAGTCCACTTATATGTAACAATATAACAAGAAATTATTGTCTGTGTTTGCACAATGGCAGCTCAGCTTACACTAATTTCTCATTCCTTCAAAAACAGCAAAAAAGCCATAGGAAAAGAAGACATCCAGAAAACACCGTACAAGGCGCAGGCAGCTTTTTTCTGCTTTTAGCACTACTGTGGGCAAGCAGCAGGCTGCCACGATGCATGAGAGAACATGTTCTAACATATGAGTGGTCCAGCACGTAAGTCAGAGCACCAATATTCCCAGTCGGCACTCTGACTCACTGAGTGCTGGGACCTCGAGAGAGCAATTACCACGGTCTGCACACTTAACCAATTTAATGTTAACTCCTGCTAAACCACTGAGAACTAAGTTTTTCATATTCAGATTTTAGAGAATGCATTTCTGCCAAGGGTGCAAGGTTACACCAAATAAAATAGATTAGATTTAATTTTAATAGTAAAGCTATATATTTTAACAAGGTGAAAAAAAATACAGTATCAATTGTACTCAAGTGATGTTGGTGTCCATAGTTTGTTTACAACATGACAAGAGCAAGTCTGCACATTTGTGATGCTACATTTTTGAACAGGTCCCAGGTATTTAATCTAACAGCTGTGAAAACAGCCTGGTTTCATATAATCCAAGAATAGACACCGCTTTTATTAGCACTTTACATACTCACTTTTACATTTCTCCTGTGTCTCCTATCCTTTGTATGCTTCTGCGCTGATGACAGAGAGTCAATGAGAACATCACATAGCTTACAAGTATAATTTGCTGAGGGACATCTCCGAGGACGCTACAATACAAACAGGATGAAAGAAAAGGCAACTATTTTAGAGAGTTTGTGGAAAAATTAATTATTGAATAAACCAAACTGAAAGATTGCACCTCTAATTTAGGGGTCCTGAGACCCCCTCTCCCCCCCAAAAAACACCCCATAGTCCCCAGTAATATTCCAGGAATTGGAAAACTCATGTACTTTCAATTTCAGAGCCTTTACTACAGAAGTAATAGATAGAGGTCCCAAGTTATATCGTGCACCTCCTCCAGGATCTTGGATAGTGTATTATATTGACCTCATGCACACTTTGCATGTGGGAAAAGTACCAGGGTATTTATTAGAAGGGATTTGAGAAGGTTCCCTAAACGGAAATTAAATTTAGTTAAATACAGCAATATTCAAAATGCTCTAAATCTACAGAGTGCAAGTGACTTCGATATATGAGGATACCATTAGTTCACACTCCAGTAAGACCTCTCTAGTCATTCACTAGAATTTGACATTTCATTCAGATGGGTTCTCAGTCAGAGCAAAACCATGTTTGTCTCTGCACTCTTCCTTACAACATACAGTTCATGCCATTATGAAAATATTTTTTAAAAAAGTTCTACATCAGTGGAATACATACTCTTTTGAGCCTGTAGATACAGTCTTGCTTGAGACGTTCCTCAGCTTCCTGGACAGCCTGCAATTCTATCTGGGACATGGTTTCTTCCTCTTTGACTGGCGTATCCTGGTAGTCATCTTCATCGAGCTCGGACTGACAGCGCCTCCGCACATTCTTTGGTTTTCCTTGTAGCGAATGGTCTGTAAAGCAAGCAATATTAAACAGATTAGTTTTAATATAAAACAGTAACAAAAAAAGGTTTAAAAAAAATAAAAAAATACCCCAACAAAAATACCACTACATGCTGGCACACAATCAGGTGCTGGTCATTCATTCTGTAGGATTTGATCTGCTCTCAAAGATTAGCCCAGGTTTTGTTATGGGAAATATGTAGTTCAGCCCCAGCAGCAGATATAAGCAGTACTTCTGTGCAAGACCATACCAACTATATTGCAGCTTCTATGAGTTTAAGGAGGACCAGTTTTGATTTTTCACATGCTGCAGAGGCTCTGAGAGCTGGAGAGAGGGAAGTACAGAAGCACAGTATATGTTAGTATGCTGTATTCACTCGTTTAATGTACTTTCATGGCAAGTGAGGTACAACTTCCTCCTTTTACTTTAGTCCCTACAGAAGCAGCAGTTTTTGATAATCTTAACTGGTATAAGGAGCAGAGTGCAGGGACACTGACACCTTTCTGCAGTGCTCAAACTTTCCACTAGCAAGCAAAAATGTAGACTTTTGTGCAGAAATGTACCACTGATGTGTATGCAATGTTTTGCGCTGACAAATAGCTTTAAGGACTGGCTAGTAGCATAGGACTTCAAATTTTAGACCCTACTTTCTGTATAGCTTATGAGGCCAATAGGATCTCATTAAAAGCAGAAATAACATCTGGCACCTTCCCCTAACATTCCAAAGCAGCATTAGATGTCTTTTTGACATACTATTACTACACAGTTTCCAACTCAAAATCTCACTGACAAGATGGGGTGGGCAGACATCTGAATTTATAGGTCAGCATTCCATCAGTGCTTGCACGGATATCAAGAAAATATTTATTAGTTCTATACAAAAAAAACTAAACAAAAAAAAACCACAAGACAAACCACTTGTAAAATAGGAGCGCTGTAATTACCTAGTCCTTGACTGTGTGACTCAGATGCATCTTTAGTTTGCTTTTTCTGCCCTGGTTGCCTTATTCCTCTATTACTTCGCTCTTCAGCATCCTGCTTCCGGATATCATCTTCAACTTCGCGTGTGAAATCCTTTCTAGATTGACTGAATGTATGAACAGAGCCACGATCTCTCCAATTCTCTGAATAACCCCGCTGTTCCTCAGCAGCCCATCTCCGAACACCATTTTTTTGGTGGAAGACCATTCTGCCACTAGGACTCTGACTAAAATTTTTTGAAGTAGTCGGACGAGGCCCGTTTCTGGGGTTGCTACTTTGTATTATTGGAATCCCTTTCTTTGTGAGGCCTCGCTGAGGTTTCTCCACATAGGTGTTTCCATGTGCTTCATTGTTTGCATAGTGCTTGAAAGAACTTCTCTGCAATTCTTCCTCATCCATAAAAGCACCCTTTTTAGTTTGTTTTGCAGCATCTCCCATTTTAAAAAATTCTTCAAATTGGGTTCATACCTAATTAGGGAGAGGAAAAAATAAAATAAAAATTTATAAGATAAAATCAATAAAAACCCACAAGTTTCAA
>OW240916.1:150088889-150299454 GCA_933207985.1 Pelobates cultripes | reverse complement strand
GGGAGAAAAGTTGTGTTTTGTCTACTTTATTTTTTTCTGTGTGGGTGTGTGCATACATTAGTGAATGTGTGGATTTTGGGTGGTTTTTTTTTAAGCATATCTCCGCCCCCTCCTTATCTTTGAAGAATTTTTAGAATTGAATGTAAAGGACCTCTGTAGTGCCCTGAGGGTGCCCCCAACCTCAGGGTGCCCCTCCCGCCCGGCTCTGGGGAGAGGAAAGGGTTAAAACTTACCTTTTTTCCAGCGCCGGGCCGGGAGCTCTCCACCTCTTCTCCTCCCTTTTGGCTGAATGCGCCGCAAGAGCTGCGCACGCATTCAGCCGGTCTCATAGGAAAGCATTTACAATGCTATGGACGCTTGCGTGTTCTCACTGTGATTTTCACAGTGAGAATCACGCAAGCGCCTCTAGCGGCTGTTAATGAGACAGCCACTAGAGGATTTGGAGGCTGGATTAACCCTATTATAAACATAGCAGTTTCTCTGAAAATGCTATGTTTATTCAAAAAAAAAAAAGGGGTTAATCCTAGAGGGACCTGGCACCCAGACCACTTCATTAAGCTGAAGTGGTCTGGGTGCCTAGAGTGGTCCTTTAATCAAAATAATTAGGAAACGTTCCTCACTTTAAAATTTTGAGAGAATGTCCATTACTTCTGATGTTTGTCTGCTGAGGTTTACTTCAATCAATAGGCAATATATGTCAGATCCTGCTTTTTTATTAAAATCCATGATGAAAGCACTAAACCTGAACAGTGCTCTGTTTACATCATACCTCAAAATGAATGAAATTACAAAAGCTTACGTTTGCTCAAAACATCATAATTCGTACCTGCACTATGCATCCAGAAGTAACTCCCATTTGTCTTTCATTAAGTGCCATATATGCAAAGTAAGCTTGCACAACAAAACTCTAGCTGGATCAAACAAGGTAACTCTTGCATGTTACTAAATATGCCAGCAAAGTGTTTTTTTGGTTTGTTTTTTTGGGGGGTTTTTAAACCGGGAACTTGGTGCAATGTGGAGATTTACCCCCAAAGAGTGCAATGGACCCAAACTGTACACTGGTAGTGGTTGAAAACCTTTTATACAAATGTAAAATGCAAGCTGCCTATGTTACATATAGGTAAAAAAAAAAAAAAGTCAAGTGTAGAAGTTTTGCTGGGTTTTACTAAACTTTTAGAACATGTTTTCCATGAGTATGTATAAATATATAAAAGCTGGGGACAAAAAGTTAAAAGGAAAAAGGTTTTCAGCAATAATTTTCAGAGCTCTTAGTTTCTGAAATTATGCCGCAAAAACTATTACCCAGGCAGCTTAAAAGGCATGCTAAAATAGACTGAACGGGGGGGGGGGGGGGGCCAACTTCCGGTGAGAGCGGACGCATGGAGTAAGTGCACTGAGCCCTCAGAAGCAGATATACGCACTTATTACCTTGTACTGAGTCAAGAACGACTATACTACTGCTGGATTTAGTGCAGGACATGATGGCACCATCCAAACAAACTAAATGAACGGATTCAATTCGTTCACAGAAGAAAGACCTCCACAAACAGATCCAAGATGGCGGCGACCCGCCGATTCCATCTCCTCCCTCGGAAGACCTTTCGGATCAGGAGGCCTCCGAATCAAAATACTCTGATAATTTGGTTACAGAGCCGAGCAAGCAGGGTTTGTTCCGAAGAAACAAGTGGGGGACAATACAAGATTTTATTTTTTTTTATTTATTTTTTTTTTATCAACTCGTTAGATTGGGCACACCGCAGCTCACAAAGGGGAATCCTATTAGCGTTGGACGTGGGAAAAGCCTTTGACCAGCTTAACTGGTTATATATGGAGGCTATGCTGTCAAAACTGGAATTTTCAGAGTCGTTCCTCAAGAGGATAATGGTGCTATATTCCCGTCCAACAGCTAAAGTGTTTAATACTGGCTTTCTATCATCTGCCATCCTGATCTCAAATGGCACACGCCAAGGCTGTCCCCTCTCATCTCTTATCTTTATACTTAGTCTATAGCCTCTAATCAGACAGATCAACACTTGTAATTCCATTCGAGGGTTGTCCACTCCTATACATGGTCCATAGACTTTACTTGCAGGCACACTTCCAGTGCTGCCTGCAAATTAATTATATTAACGTCTTGATATTGTGCTGTGCGCTCTGGCAACGAACATCATTTCTGCACAGAATTGACAGTTGGTAGTCTGGAACGGAGTTCCAGGCTGCCAAAGTCACATGTGTTGGGGGTTCTTATTCTAACCTTCATTAGAGCCGATGAATCCCTGCCTCTAAGGTTTAAAGGACTGTTGTCCTTTGTGGGTTAACACCACCTCAACTGGGAACCTGGATACCAATAACTGTTTCTCTATTTAAAAAAAAAAAAACTATAGTACCCCCGTCCCCTGCAGCACCCCCTTCTGTCACCTGATTCCAGCACCATTCTGTCACCTGATTCCAGCACCAGTGTCCCTTGGCGCTGGTTCAGGATCCGTCTCCTCTCCTCCCCCACCAATGTCAGCCAGCAGGGAGATCTATTGCGCATGCACAGTGAGTACCATGCTTGCATTAGGTCTTCCCCTTTAGGAAAGCATTGTTTAAATATCAGTTCTGAGTATTGCTTCAGACCAGAGGAAGAGAGGAAAAAGTGGAAAGCAAGTACATGGGGGCATGGTTATATTTGTAAGACAATACCCCGTAAAAATATTGGGTCTTTTTTGCACTAACCTATATTTGTGATTCTTATGTAAAATGATTATGTAACCTGTAGAAATGTAATAAACATATGTGAACAAAAACATGAAAGTATTACCACAAAATATGTCCAGCATTTGTAATAAAGTAGCTACACCAAACACAAAATACCCAAATTGGAATATTCTGAATTGAAATTGGTATGCCAAAATGGTGGAAATTTCAGACCTGAGGAATAGAGAAAAAGAAAAAACAAAACTCTCTGAAAGCTTGTATTATAATTGTTAGTCTGAAAAAAAAAAATAAAAAGGGGTATCATTACATACTGCAATAATCTGGTATTTTGAGGGAAATATATATATACACACACACACACACACACACACACACACACACTCGGTCTCACTACTGCAAGGGATTCTGGGTAGGCGTATGCAAATGAGCTCCACGAAGAACCACGTTTTTGCCTCATAATTCCACTTTATACATGGATTCCTTAGAGAATAGGCGGCTGTCTAAATCACCTTAGGGCAGACTGTGTCAGGTCCTCTGTCAGTGACCAAGGACCCGACACCAGGAGGGGACCCGGCGCCTTGCTCAGTATGCCACCGGGTGCGAGGCCCCTTCAGGCTGCCCGACCCGGACGGAGAGCACCTGTAGCCACTGGTCTGCATCTGCAATGCAATGTATATCCTCGGAACTGGGGGATCTGGGTGAACCATGTGAAGGACTTTTATGTATTTGCTTATATGCTTTCAGCTTAACCCTCTCCCTGCTGTTTTAATGTCTGTATTTGTTCAGTTCAAAATGTTGAGAATAAATGTATTCGTTTACCGAAAGGGGACCACACACCCTGGGTAGCAAGTAGCAATTAGAACACAGAGAAACCGCAACTTAATTGCTACTTGGTGGCCGCCATTCGACATACGAACACGTGGCGAGAACAAAGGATGGCGGCCATCTTAAAACTCACGAATGCGGTCAGCGGGGCTTACGCATGAATTGCATGGAACTGTTTTCAGTACGGGAAACATGCGAACGCCCGGTCCCCATGGAAGTCCTGGATGAATACGTTCCCCTCCACGAATCAAACTGGCGTTCGGTCGATAGCATCTACCGAATGAGGGAAACATTCACAGGTAACCAGCTGAAGCATACGAACGGTGGTTTTCGTGTAGTTAGATGCGAACAGAGACCGGCTCTTGCTACTGATTCTATGGAACTCTAACTCTGATACCTCCACATGGCAAGCCGGTCAAACTTCCACACGATGCGACACGGGAACTTCCGAATGGAATCTCGTGAGATTTGGATATGTGACTACCAGTATCCTCAGCTACCCAGGGATGTTAAAAGTATATTTGTATGTCTTGTAAAAAGTATGTTTCTGAAATTGTCAAAAACTGTAATGTTTCTGGCCAGCAGATAATTGAGCTTTGTGTATTGTAGAAACTCAATTATCTAGCCTGGCCCAGAGGAGGAGTTTTGTGTTGCATAAATTGTGAGTTCTGTGTGCCAGTAAATGTCTTGTTCCAGCATTAAGCTTTGGCTCATGTGTGGATTATTCGGCGATTCCAGGGATATTTCTACTTATGGAATATTGAGTGCTTTTCTTTTATGGGAAGAAGGGAATGCTTGACGGGGATATTTTCTACTACCGTCACAAACCACATATCCAAAATTCACCCAGATCCGTTCACTAGTTTGGAAGATGCAGTTTAGTGCAGATTCCGCAGAACATATCCAGGCAATATGAAAAATAATTACTGTATAATGTGTCCCCTGTTGTATAGTTTAAAACTACTGAACGATGTCTTGTGCACCAAATACCGGCGAGATGGCACCGTGCAGAAAAGTCCAAACCGTGTCTGTAAATGAAAATGGCCGCCATACATTGTTCTCACCATGTGCCTCTGATACATGAAATGGTGGCCACCCAGTAACTCCACAGTATGTCCCCAGATGGTTCTTAAAGGGCCAGCAGCGGCACAACACAAATCCATTATGCCCAAATCATGTCTTTAAAGGGCAATACATCCCAGGGGCCATAGTCACATGGCAGGAGGCTGGCAATCAGTCCTCTCCAATGCCCAGTGGCGAGGTCGGTTTCGCCAGATTTCTCCCCTTTCCTAAAAAGACTAACAAGGTATCTGACCTCCTGTTGGTCAGTGCCTTGGTTAGTCCAGCAACCCACCCATAAAATATAATCAACAGAGTGGCCCACCCACAAGAATTGGTTACTGCACCTGGGGTAGTGGGTACAGGGCCGTCTTTAATAACGAATGGACCCTGGGCAAGTGTTTGATTGGGCCCCCTGTGCCCTGCCGCTCTCGCCCCTCACTCCCTGGTATGCAATCACGGCATCCATCCCAACGCAGTGGCGGTACTAAAGTAGAATGAATTTTATTGGGACCCCCAATTGCAAGGTTGGACTAAGGGTAGAACCCCATCTGTCGTGCAACTCCAACAATGCTTTGACAGCTGGGACTCTACCAATTTCCCATGCTTGCAGGGTTGTATTTAGCACTGAGCCATGTTAGTATGTTTGAATGTAAACATGTGTTTGTATGGAGTATGTTTGTGTGAATGTGTTTGTATGTGGTACTGGAGTTTGAATACAAGTGTGCATTTATGTGTAGTGTTTGTTTTTGAATGTAGGAGTGTGCTTGTATGTAGTGTTGACGTTTCAATGCAGGAGTGTGTTTTATATGTAGTGTTGAAGTTTGAATGGAGAGGTGTATTTGTATTTAAAGTTGCGGCTCAGATGCACAGGTACACACTCTGACGCACAAGCAGATACACAGATACATACACTGACTACATACAGATAAACAGGCACATACACTGACAGACACACTGACACAGGTACATATATTGACACACAGACACATACACTGGTAGACGTACTGACAGACATACTGACACAGGCACATATACAGACATACTGACACACACACACAGACACATACACTGATCAACATACTGACACCCACATACACTGAGAAATACTGACACACACACACAGGCACATACACTGACACAGACAGACTGATATACTGACACACACACAGACATACTGGCACACAGACAGATATACTGACACATGCATACACATGCACTAACAGACATACTGACGCACTGACAGACATACTGACACATACACATACTGACACACACAGATATACACACACATATATACTGACACACACACACACACATACACTAACACACATACACAAACACATACACTAACACACATAAACAAACACACACATAAACAAACACACACAAACACTAACACACACAAACACTAACACACACATACACACAAACACACTTTTTTTTTTTTTTTAAATGTAATCCCCCCAGCCTCCTTACCTTTTGGAGTGCTGGGGGGGATTCCCTGGGGTCCAGCGGTGCTGCTGGGCTCCTGGGTGGGTGGCTGGTCGGGCAGGAAGGCGGGCGCGCGAGGGAGCACTCACTGCTTCCTCTTCAGCTCCCTCGCGCGCCGCGTAGGGATGCCGGCGCCGGAAGATGACGTCATCTTCCGGCTCTGGCATCAGTGCGGTGCGCGAGGGAGCTGAAAAGGAAGCAGTGAGTGCTCCCTCGCGCGCCCGCCTTCCTGCCCGACCGGCCACCCACCCGCCGGGGTCAGCGGGGCCCACGGGGCAGGTGCCTCGGGCCCCCCCAAGAGAAACTGGGCCCGGGGCAGCTGCCCCGTTTGCCCCGCGTTAAAGACGGCCCTGAGTGGGTAGCTTGTCCATGTTCAGGGGCTCCACCACGGTTCTCGGGGGTGTAAAGGATCCTTCTATTAGTGCAGCGATGATCCTTGCAGCTTCTCCCGAAATCCAGCTGAAACAAAGTGATTATAACTCCCAATCCCCCAAACATGAGTTGAGACTTCATGAAGGGGTAAAACGATCTGATTTACTGTGGGCTACCCGCCCGGTATTTATGCAGGTCTCCCACCTGGTGGACACTCCCCTAGGGGACCAGATGGAAGACTGGGACAAAAGTAACACAGTAGCCAATCACAGTGGTTATAACGTAAGCACTCCCCTTTTACATAAATCACTCCCTCTTTTCCATCCTGGAGATAATTAACTTAAGGTAGCAAAGAGAGCCTTAATTATCTCCAGGAAGAAAGAAACATGGCTTTTCTTATTTCAGCAAAACAGAATAAAAATCTATAACTTTCTTTTTACACAACATAAACTTTAAGTTCCACATATCCCCAGATAGCTTGGATCTGAGTGCATATTCTAGGCGAATAGCGCTCAGATCCCACGAACACAGTTCTCAGTATCGTCGACTAAAGTTTGACTTTCACCGGCTGTTCGTGTGTTTGTAGCCGACTGCAAGTTCCATACTATAGCTATCTGGGGTCGGTCACTTTTGCATACTTTCAGCGCACGAATGAAGTAGTATCCCCTTCATTCGTGTATTTTTCCATCGTACGAACGAGGATGGGAGGAGGTAGCAGCGGTGTTCAACAAAATAAGTAGCCGAAATCAGTTCCAGGGAATCCTCGCCATTTACCGCTGTGCGTTCGACAATACGGTTGTCCGGTTGTGACCCAGCAACAGGCCCGCACCACAGCTCCGCCTAACCACTCTGAGGCTCAGGTAAGCAATGAACCCCCCATGCCCGCTGTCATGCCCTGGGCGAACCCCCTAGAATTTGGTTCTGAAGTGGCCCTAGACCCCTCCCTGCAGGTATACAAAGATCGTATAAATAAAGATCAGGCAGGATTAGAAAGGGAAAGATACATCTGGGACAAAGGACTACTGTACCGTCACGCAGAAAAAGTGGTGTCCAGGTCCATACTCTTACCCATTAAACAATTAATAATGCCTCGAAAGTATAGGTTACAACTATTACGTATCGCCCATGATATCCCCCTGTCTGGGCACTTAGGAATCAGCCGCACTAAGCACAGGCTGACCCAGAACTTTTTTTGGCCAGGTATTTCACAGGACGTTAAATACTGCCAGACCTGTGATACCTGCCAAAGGGTAGGGAAGAGGGGAGACCGATACAAAGCTCGACTCCGGTCTCTGCCCATAATTGAGGAACCCTTCAGTAGGGTGGCAGTAGATATTATAGGTCCTCTAGCAAAACCCAGCCCCTCTGGCAAGAGATATGTCTTGACCGTGGTGGATTATGCCACCAGATACCCTGAGGCAGTAGCCTTGACAAACGTGCATGCAGAAACAGTAGCAGATGCCCTGATGCGAATATTCTCCCGCGTAGGATTTACCCGGGAGATTATTTCGGATAGGGGCACTCAGTTTACCGCCGAAGTCACACATCAGCTCTGGAAGATATGTGGGGTACAACAAATCTTGAACTCCGCTTATCACTCCCAGTCTAATGGGCTCTGTGAACGGTTTAACGGAACACTCAAACAGATGATCCGTACATTCATAGACACTCAGAAGGACTGGGAAAGGTTTTTACCCTACCTGTTATTTGCTTATAGGGAAGTACCCCAAGAATCCACCGGGTTCTCTCCTTTTGAATTGTTATTCGGGAGGAGCATGAGGGGCCCCCTCGATCTAATCCGAGAACACTGGGAGGGAGAAGGGACTATTAACGGCACCCCCATCATACCCTATGTGCTAGAGTTCAGGGAACGCCTGGAGATGCTGACCCAGACCGTACGAGACAACCTCCAGGTAGCCCAGCAATGACAGCGCAGATGGTACGATAAGGGAGCCAGGGACCGCAGCTTTCAGGTGGGGCAAAAGGTACTTATCCTACGACCAGTCCACAAGGATAAGCTGCAGGCTTCCTGGCAGGGCCCATACAAGGTGGTAGAACAGATCTGTGATACCACCTATGTGATCGGCCCGGTCACAGGCGCGGGAGGCAAATGCATGCTCCATGTGAACATGCTCAAGCCATACCACGAGCGCACCGAAGAGGTAACCGCGATCTGTGCCCCTGCTACAGAGGATTTCGACAATTTGCCACTGCCAGATCTCCTAGACCAAGAGGGCCAGAATGGAGACCTGGGAGAAGTACAGTTAGGAGAGCGGTTAAACCCCCAGGAGTGAACCCAAGTTAAAAGGTTAATCCAGAAAAGGGAGCCACTTTTTCCAATCTACCCGGCTATACCCCGTTAGCAACCCACAAGGTAGAAACCCTAGATAAGACTCCTCTTCGCCAAACTCCTTACCGCATACCAGAAGCCGTCAAAGAAAGTATGCGGAAGGAGATTGAGGAAATGCTACAGTTAGGGGTGATAGAACATTCAGACAGCCCCTGGGCCTCCCCAGTAGTACTAGTACCGAAACGGGACGGGACGACCCGTTTCTGTGTACCCTACTGGAGGCTCAACGATAAAACGACTTCGGGCGCCTACCCTATGCCTCGGATAGACGAACTCCTAGACAAAAAGGCCAGGGGCCGGTACCTCACCACGATAGATCTGTGTAAAGGGTACTGACAAATTCCGCTAGCCGAGGACGCTATCCCCAAGTCGGCATTTGTCACCCCGTTTGGCCTGTATCAGTTCAAGGTCATGCCATTCGGGATGAAAAATGCCCCGGCTACCTTTCAGAGGATGGTGGATCGGTTATTGGATGGGTTCCAGGAGTACGCGTGCACATATTTAGATGATATCGCCATTTTCAGCTACTCCTGGCCAGAGCACCGACCGGATCAGGGAAGCCGGACTGACCCTCAAACCCAGCAAGTGCCATATAGGATCAGAGGTTCAGTACCTAAGACACAGGGTAGGAAGCGGACAACAGAAGCCATAACCCGCTAAAATAGAGGCAGTCGCCAAGTGGCCAACCCCTCACACCAAAACGCAAGTACTTGCATTCCTAGGTACCGCAGGGTACTACCGGGAATTTGTGGCCAACTACAGCACCCTAGCCAAACCCCTCACTGATTTTACCCGTAAGAACCTCCTAAGATAGTGGTATGGGCCCCAGAGTGTGAACAGGCATTCCAGCAGCTCAAGACGGCGCTCGTTAAATCACCTGTACTTTCTGCTCCTGATCCAACTAAACGCTTTCTCATCCATACAGACGCTTCTATGTTTGGATTGGGAGCAGTACTGAGCCAAGTCGGAGCGGATGGCGGTGAACACCCAGTAGCTTATCTAAGCCGAAAACTTTTACCTAGAGAAGTAAGCTACGCCGCCATCGAAAAGGAGTGCCTGGCTGTGGTGTGGGCCCTCAAAAAACTGCAGCCCTATTTATATGGGCAACTGTTTACATTACTCACAGATCACAACCCGCTGGTGTGGCTGAACAGGGTGTCAGGAGACAATGCCAGGCTGCTGCGCTGGAGTTTGGCGCTGCAGCCTTTTGACTTTACTATTCACTACCGCCCTGGGAAGCAAAATGGCAACGCTGACAGGTTATCCTGACAAACATACCTTGATCAGTGATCTATGAGTACTCCTCCGGACATCCCCAAGCCGATCCGTTGGGATCAGACTGTGTATGCCGGCTTGGTTCTGGGGGAGCATTGTGGCAAAACTAGCCACTTAAGACTGTATTTGTATAAATGTGTTTCTATAGCTTTGAGGTGATTAGAACCAAGTGTACTCAGATATCTCTATTTCAGGCGAACAAGAGCATTCGTATGCTGGCGGCATGGAAGCCACCAGCATTCATACCGTAGTTTCACGAACAGTGAATTTCAACACTGTTCGTGAAACGAATAAACTACCGAATGAGCGACCACACACAGGAGGTCATGTGTTAAGTGTTTTCCTAGGTGGCCGTCGCGGTGGTCGGCCATCTTGAATCCTTTGTTAGCCCAGCTAGACTTCCAGGCCATTCAGGAGTCCCGGACGTTCGGTAGTTTGTTCCCCTAATGTCAATCGGTACTTTGAATGTAACTTGAATATAATGTGTGTTTCACGCGGCGTTCGGTTAGTTATGCTGGGATCTGAGCGGTATTCTCACAAACTGTACGCCCAGACCCAAGCTATCCACCGAACGTCCATTCATTTAAATAGAGTGAATAATGTGAAAGTTATAGATTTTAATGTGAAATATTGGTTCTATTGCACGGAGGGATAATCCACTTAACTGTATATTCTAGTGGGATTATCCCTCTCGTCCAGCAGTGCATGATTGGAGAAATGTCCAAGTTGTTCCCCCATGTAGTCACCTCCTGTAAAACCCCTGCAATGTCAGTAGGGAAACCCCTTGCATGGGGACTTGCATAAATACTGTGACCTGTGAATAAAACCTCAGTTGACTCCCAGCCTATGTGTCGTCTAGTTCTTGGAGGGAAGGATTATTGTATGCTGTATTCATTTAACTGGATTATTTTATGCTGTTCCTGTTACCCAGCGGAGACACTGTGGATTATACTACCTCTCCGCTACAGTACACATGACACCACCCCAAAGGTATAATGGTGATCCTGCCCTTTGTCGTGGGTTTCTGAACCAGGTTGATATACACATGGTTATGAACCCAAGCTCCTTTCCTACTGACGGCCAAAAATAGCCTTTCCCACTAACCATCTCTGTGGCAGGACTTTAGCTTGGGCAAATCTTATATGGGAATCTGGTCCCAACATCATCTATGCTGATTTCTTGTCGTCCTTTCGGAGAACGTTTGACATGCCTGGTAGGATAGCTTCCGCTGGGAAAGCCATCAAACAAGGTCCAGAACAGTGGTAGACTATTCCATAGAATTCCGTACTCTAATGGCGGAAGTGGCATGGAATAACGACTCTCTGGTAACAGCTTTTCAGGTAGGATTAGCTGATTACCTACTCGATGAGAGAGCATCCAGAGAGGTACCCGTTTTATTAGATTATCACATCGACTATTGCATTGTTATAGACAATCGCATTAGAGAGATGCTCTCAGCGACAGTCTTATAACTGGATGCAGGATCAAACCTTGCCCACCTTGCCCTATGCTTCTCTACCTGCTTTGCCTCCCTATGGTCCACCACCAGAACCTATGCAAATAGGAACACTAAGTTACCCGAAGAGGAGAAACAATGCAGAAAGAGAGCAGGCCTATGCCTCTACTGCAGCAAAACGGGGCATGTAAGGACAACATGTGCTGACCTTCAGGGAAATGCCAGCAACTAAGACCACAGGAGTGGTTGGTCTTGGGTATTATTGAGTTATCCCATCACAACTAATATTCTAGACTGCTTCTACTGGTTACCATCACCTTTAACAGTGAGACCATGCATAACAAGGCCTTACTAGACTCAGGTGCAGCTGGCAACTTTATAGACCAGTCCTTCGCTGAATCCCATGCCATGACCTTTGCATGCAAGGCCTCACATCTAGCCATGGAAGCACTCAATGGCAAGCCACTTATGAACCCTAAGGTGACTCACAAAACTCAGAAGGTGCAACTGCATTGCCTTTCACGTGTTGAGTTCCACTTTATGTCCCATAGTCCTTGGGTTTCCGTGGTTGAGAAAGCACAACCCCGTTATTTCAAGATCAGAGACAACATGGGTTACTTCAGGGAGATCATGCCAAACTCATTTTATTGATTTTATTGACACACACACACCATGACACAGACACACACCCACATAATGTCTACCTGTGTGCTGGCATGGGGAGCTCTGATGGCGGCCGCATGGGGGAGCTGGCTGTTCTGTCTCTGCTCCCCAGCGCGCTGCTTAATGAGACCGGGGCCGGAATATGGCGTCATATTCCGGCCCCGGTCTCATTAAGCAGTGCGTTGGGGAGGGGGAGCAGAGACAGAACAGCCAGCTCCCCCTGCGGCCGCCCAAAGAGCTCCCTATGCGGCTGCCAGAAGAGCCAGCTGCCTGCCCGGCCCAAGGTGCCGACGGCCACCCGGGAAATTTCCCGGTATCCCGGTGGGCCAGTCCAGCCCACAAGACATGAGGGAAACATGAACAGGGTAGGACAGGACTGTACATGAACTGGGAATACAAGACAAAATAAAACAAGACAAGAGACGCAAGGCAAAACAAGAGGAGACATAACTAAGTACTATATATGTAAAACATCGGAGATTTAGACATATATAAATGGCCAAGATGTATGCAGCCCACCACTGCGCCAAAGTACTACAATTACGGTGGGTCCTAACTGCCTAGATATGCATGACTAAATAAACAACAATAAAACACACACAGTACTTGCCTACAAAGAAAGGAGCAGAGAACATGAAACAACTGCTTGCAGGAACCAACTGAAACGAAAGGATTAATGGAAAAGGAAATGGTGTGGCAACATAAAATAAACATATAAAGGAATCCAGGAGACTGGGAATTCCAGGAACGGAATAAAGGAATGAACCCAGAAAACACAGCATAAAGAAAACCAGACATAGAATAGAGAACCAGAAAACCCAAGAAAAACTAAACAAGACTTGTAAAAAGAGTACTGGATACCAGAAGCCAAGGCCAGACATGTCCCCAGAATAGAACAGGATGTGACAGCTAGGTGGTCCTTTTTTCAGTCTCGCTTCCAGTATACCATAACATACAGACCTGGATACCGTAACATTAAAGCAAATACTATATCCAGGCAACACGAACCACTGGAGGTCGACCCCTCCCCTCCAGAACCCATCGTCCCTTCCGCCAACATTATTGCAGGTACACACCTGGTTATCTCTTCCCTCTTTTTGGATAAAAAATCAAGCACCATCTGAAACACCTACAGGTTTATTGTTTGTACAGGGAAGGGACAGGAAAAAAGTAATGACATTGTTTCATAGGTCCAAAACAGCGGGACACCCAGGCATCACAAAACTTATGATAACATAATAATGAAGAGAGGAAGAAAGGTAGAGATGATCTGTATACTCACTCTAGGTGAGGGTATAAGGTCAGACCTAAACTGAGCCAAACACAGAACTACACAGTAGGGAATAACCCAAAATAAATTATTTTTGTACAAATAAAGGAAACCCTTGAAACAAGGGGGTCCCAGGGTGTAGCTCTGGATGCATTTTTCTCTCTCTATATATATATAATTATCATTTATTTATTTATTTTTTATATATATATACACACACATTTTGTTTTTATTTATTTATTTCTCTATCCCAGTAGTGAGCAGCCCATGCTGGAGGCACACTGTGACACCCAGGTCGTGTTGATCACTTTCTGGTAACCCCGCCCCTTTATCAGGAGCTCTCAGCCAATAAGCTTGTTTGCAGTGGGCGGGGTTTAATGTTCTTGTCCCGCTGACACCGGAAGCTGTCACCAGTCCAGCCGTCAGTGCGCCCGTCTCCTTGGCACCAGGCTCTTCCTTGCCCTTAATGGGCAACAGAGTGACAACAACAACAGCAACATGTCGGCCTCGCTAGTGAGAGCGACCATTAGGGCGGTCAGCAAGAGGAAGCTGCAGCCCACCCGGGCCGCCCTCACCTTGGTGAGTCCGAGCGCAGTGACTGGAGGCCCAGGCGGCTTATCTGTTATCTGTGTATAGCGGGGTGTCTGCTATCATGGGACAGCCCGGGACAGCCCGAGTCTGACTGGCTCATTGACGGCAGCATTAACACAGCGCTGACATGCGTAATCCGTGTGTGTGTGTATCATTGTGCGATAGAGACTCGGTCACAGTGTGTGTGTGTATCATTGTGCGATAGAGACTCGGTCACAGTGTGTGTATGTATCATTGTGCGATAGAGACTCGGTCACAGTGTGTGTATGTCTCATTGTGCGATAGAGACTCGGTCACAGTGTGTGTATGTATCATTGTGCGATAGAGAATCGGTCACAGTATGTGTGTATGTATCATTGTGCGATAGAGACTCGGTCACAGTGTGTGTGTATCATTGTGCGATAGAGACTCGGTCACAGTGTGTATGTATCATTGTGCGATAGAGACTCGGTCACAGTGTGTGTGTATCATTGTGCGATAGAGACTCGGTCACAGTGTGTGTATGTATCATTGTGCGATAGAGACTCGGTCACAGTGTGTGTGTATGTATCATTGTGCGATAGAGACTCGGTCACAGTGTGTGTGTATCATTGTGCGATAGAGACTCGGTCACAGTGTGTGTGTGTATGTATCATTGTGCAATAGAGAATCGGTCACAGTATGTGTGTATGTATCATTGTGCGATAGAGACTCGGTCACAGTGTGTGTATGTATCATTGTGCGATAGAGACTCGGTCACAGTGTGTGTATGTATCATTGTGCGATAGACTCGGTCACAGTGTGTGTATGTATCATTGTGCGATAGAGACTCGGTCACTGTGTGTGTGTGTGTGTATCATTGTGCGATAGAGACTCGGTCACAGTTTGTGTATGTATCATTGTGCGATAGAGACTCGGTCACAGTGTGTGTATACCACAGCGAGACTCGGGTCACAGTGTATACATTAGCTTGTGCGAGCAGGAGACCGTCACAGTGTGTGTGTATCATTGTGCGATAGAGACTCGGTCACAGTGTGTGTATGTATCATTGTGCGATAGAGACTCGGTCACACTGTGTGTATGTATCATTGTGCGATAGAGACTCGGTCACAGTGTGTGTATGTATCATTGTGCGATAGAGACTCGGTCACACTGTGTGTATGTATCATTGTGCGATAGAGAATCGGTCACAGTGTGTGTATGTATCATTGTGCGATAGAGACTCGGTCACACTGTGTGTATGTATCATTGTGCGATAGAGACTCGGTCACACTGTGTGTATGTATCATTGTGCGATAGAGACTCGGTCACAGTGTGTGTATGTATCATTGTGCGATAGAGACTCGGTCACACTGTGTGTATGTATCATTGTGCGATAGAGAATCGGTCACAGTGTGTGTATGTATCATTGTGCGATAGAGAATCGGTCACAGTGTGTGTATGTATCATTGTGCGATAGAGACTCGGTCACAGTGTGTGTATGTATCATTGTGCGATAGAGACTCGGTCACAGTGTGTGTATGTATCATTGTGCGATAGAGACTCGGTCACAGTGTGTGTGTATCATTGTGCGATAGAGACTCGGTCACAGTGTGTGTGTGTATCATTGTGCGATAGAGAATCGGTCACAGTGTGTGTGTGTATCATTGTGCGATAGAGAATCGGTCACAGTGTGTGTGTGTATCATTGTGCGATAGAGACTCGGTCACAGTGTGTGTATGTATCATTGTGCGATAGAGACTCGGTCACAGTGTGCGATAGCGGCGGTGAGTGTCTGTACAGAGGATGTCCTGTATTAGAGACTCAGTCACTGTGTGTGAAGGGCTCAGAGAACAAGGACACCGCGGGAAGAGCAGCTCCAGCTCTCCTCTCACACTGGGAGATACTCCAACCTCTTAAACAAACCTTAACATATGAGCTGTATGTCTGGCCAGCCATCATTTATCTCTTATATTAAGAGCAACTTATGCCATTTTGTTAGTTACAAATGGAGCTTTCGTTTGACATCAAATATTTGTATATGACCCATAATTTAATCTGTTCTAAAATCTAGAAAAATTAAGGAATTTTTATGTTTTTCCAAGTTCAGCGTGGAATTATGTGTAGGTTTTTTTTTTTTTTTTGCGCCTCAAAATCCTGTCCAAATGCAGTGTTTTGTTTTTTGCACAAACCCTGCCCTTTTACTGTTTGTCATCCTTATATTTTTTTTTTTATTGCAAGAAAACACCCATCAAAACCCTTAAGAGTGGAGGCAGTTGTCTAAGTTCTGAACTAAAGCAAAACCTAGAAATTGCAATGTACACTACAGCTTAATGTAGTTGTTCTGGTGAGTATAATTAGTCCCTGGAGGCATTTTCATGTAAACACTGCCTTTTCATTAACCCTTGCGGCGGCATAGAACGTCGTAACGGCTTTGAGCCCTGGAGCGCCCGGTATACTTACCTTACCAGTGCTCCGCTTCAGGAGGACAGCCCAGCCCAGGCAGCCCTCCCCCGGCAATTGAGGCCCCACTGAGGGCCATGTGATCGCCCCCTATAGCTGACTGTGGATCTGCCAGCAGGGGGGACTGTCTGAAATGTCAGTCCCCCTGCTGGTGGGAGCTGTAAAAAAAAATAAAAATAAAATAAAAAATTAAACATGTTTAAAAAAAAAAAAAATTATATATGAGATATAGAGATAAATACATATAATTACATTAGTATACACGTAGAATTTAAGTACCTATAAATGCATATATATTAAAATTGTACATGTATATTTAATCTTTTAACATAATTATGTGATTTGATTAATTAAAATTTGATTGATATGCCTGACAACACAGGGAGAAAGTGCGGAGAATTTAATTCGCAAGCACTATATTTGACCCTGTAACTCTCCAAGACACCATAAAACCTGTACATAGGGAGTACTGTTTTACTCAGGAGACTTCGCTGAACTCAAATATTAGTGTTTCAAACTGGTAAATTGTATTACAACTAGTGATGTCCCGAACGCTGATTGGCTGGAATGTATATGTTGACTGTGAGGTACAGGGTCAAAGTTTACTCAATGATGAGTCCGTGGCGAACAGTTTGGGACATCACTAATTACAACGATGATATTTTAAGTAAAAGTGACGTTTTTTGCATTTTTTACAAACGAACGGCACTTTTATGGACTATATTATTGTTGTAATATGTTTTACTGTTTTAAAACACTAATATTTGTGTTTAGTGAAGTCTCCCGAGAATAACCGTACCCCCCCATGTACAGGTTTTATGGTGTTTTGGAAATTTAGAGAATCACTTATAAGGCTTGCATTTCATTTTTTTTGACATTGAAATTTGCCAGATTGGTTATGTTACCTTTGAGAGCGTATGGTAGCCAGGAATAAGAATTACCCCCATGATGGCATACCATTTGCAAAAATAGACAACCCAAGGTATTGCAAGTGGGGTATGTCCACTCTTTCTTAGTAGCCACTTAGTCACAAACACTAGCCAAATATTATTTTTTTGCTTTTTTTCACACAAAAAGAAATATGAACGCTAACTTTGGCCAGTGTTTGTGACTAAGTGGCTACTAAAAAAGACTAAACATACCCCACTTTCAATACCTTGGATTGTCTACTTTTTCAAAAGGTATGCCATTATGGGGGTAATTCTCATTCCTAGGCTACCACACCGTCTCAAAGGTAACATTACTAATCTGGCAAATTTCAATTTGAAAATGGAACGTTCTATATTTGACCCTTTAACTTTCCAAACCACCATAAAACCTGTTAATGGGGGGTACTGTTGTACTCGTGAGACATCGCTGATTATAAATATGTGCATTTTTTTGCAGTAAAACCTCACAGTTAAAATGTCAGACGGAAATACAAATTTTAAAAAATATATTTTCTCACATTTTATTACATTTTATTCATAATAAATTATGTTCCATATATGAATAGTTAATGATAAATTGTTTCTCCTGAACAAAACGATATATAATAAGTGTGTGTGTACTTAATGTGACAGCGGGGAATTACGGTTGAACAGACATATAGCGCAAATTCCAGTTTTTGTTTACGTTTTGTTTTGATCAGAACGTGCACTATTGACTCCGTCCTGAAGGGGTTAAAAAGGCAGTGTTTACATTGTCCCCTGTGGGTCGCCTCCAGTGGCCACTCAGATGGCCACTGGAGGTGTTTCATGGGCAGTGCTGCACTACTGTTCAGCGCCTCCACGCTCTGCATTGGCACGCTGAATTTTCCACAGAGTTGCATTGATTCAGTGATTGGCCAAGCCGGCATTTGGCCCTGTCCCGTCTCTTTGACTATGTCAGCCAATCCAATGCTTTCCCTATAGGAAAGGATTGGATAGAATCCTAAATTCTGATGGTCAGCAAGGAGGGCAGGCGAGCGCCGGCATATTTGGCTATAGACCTATTTAAAGATCTGTATGCACTACTCCGTTTTAGTACTGCATACAACTCCCCTGTCAGTCTGGGGTCACGGAGTGTGGCCCCAGATGAGAGATGGCAGCCATAGGTTTGTATCGATAAACGCATCTCCTGGTGTGAGCAGGGACTTGCCCCTGCTTAAAAAGCACTGTTGTCGTTGGGAATTTAATCCCCATTTAAAGAGCTGTGTTCACCGCTCAATTTGAGCCCTGCTTACAGCTGATCTCTCGGTCTGGGGCTACTTAAAATGGCTGAGGGGAGCTTCAAGTATCGATTGATACCTTGGACTCCCTAGAGTGAGCAGGGATTTAATCCTACTCAAAGAAAACATTACAAAGTGTCAATTCATCCTAAATGGGTTTATGCCTAGTATAGTTGTGACGTAATTGCATGTCCTTACGTTGTGAGAGTATTAAGCAAAGCCTTTTGTCATCGCTTTGGCAGCATTTTTGTCTCTAAATTACTTCTTTAAAGTGGCACTTTGTCTCAGTATTTTTCCTAGGTCCCCCATTTGGTATAATAGCCTGCACTTGTGGGGCAATCCCTATACTCTGCCCATCAGATGTTCTTTCACATACATGTGAAAGAACATTTTTCATCATATGAAACAAGTTAAAGGGTATTTTTCAGTGTTTTATTGCACATACTTGGGCACTTAACGGAGAAGGATTTAGGATAACAATGTAAGTAGCAAAGTTCAGTGACATACTGGTCTTTTTGTTGAAGTGATAGTAGTCTAGTACAAGATTAGACCAAAGACTAATGGAGCCTACATAATCACACAAAAATGATTAAGATTAGTTTTGACACCATTTAAAGATTATACATCAATTTGATGTATTCTGTAGCCACCGTACTGAGGCTTTACCCCATTACTATGTTACAATTGTATGTAGAGTTTTGATTTTAGCATTGTGTTTTATAGCATCATAATATGGCATTAAAAATTGATGCATTGTATGGTTTTAAATGATCTAATTTTGTTTTTCAGACACCTGCAGCTGTAAATAAAATAAAGCAGTTACTCCACGATAAACCTGATAACGTAAGTAGAAAACAATCAACTTGAGACTTTTATCTAAATTTACTAAATGTGACTGATCTTTGTTTTGGAATTCGAGATCATGAGGTAATGGGGAAGGAAATCAGTGACATGTCATTATTTCTCTTCCTTCTTAGTGACCCCTCTTCCTCCTAATATTACTAGCTCTTCTCAAATCACAATCCCTCCTCATGTTATTTCCTATCTAGTGGGAGGGAACAAGTGACATGGGTAGGGGAAAGGGTGTAACATACACCCCCTGTATTCTAACACATACTGACCGTTCACCTACCTAGATATCACTGCATGCACCTACAATACCCCTCTGTACCTGTATACCACTGCATTCACACATGCACACACAATAGCCCTCTACAAAGAAACACTGATAAATTCACTCACTCCTCTCCATGCAAATACACTAATTTATTTTGCATACTAACCTTTTGCACATATGAGAGGTTATGTCTCAGGACAACAGCCACTCGAGGTCCTTCTGCAGCTATAACAAAGTTAACATCAATTATTGATCAAACAACTCTTATTTAGTTTATTTGACTGGCGCAGCGTGGCATTATGCTGCTGATGCACACTAACCTCCACATGCTTCATTACGGAAAAGCTTTGGATGAGATCATCAACATTGATTTGAGGCCGAGTGGCCGAGAGATGTTCAGTAAGTGAAACTTACCTTTTAAAACCCATGCAAGGTGGGTGGACACCTATATGGGTAGGGTAACATTATAGTGATAGGAATATGTTTGTCGTCCTACCGCTGTAGTGTTGCTTTAAGCCGAATGGCAAACCTAGCCAATCTGTGAGTATCGTTTATTTGGAGAATAGTTCAGCTATTAACTAAATTTGCCATTGGTATTACTAACCTCCAAGTTCTGCCATTTGTAGGTTGATAAATTATGCTGTGGACAAAACATGAAAACCAAATGAAAGAAACACTATAGTCACCCAGACCACTTAATCTCAGTGATGTGGTCTCGGTACAGTGTTCCTGTCTTCTTAATAATAAATATTCCCTAGAGGAACCAAAGTATTGGAATGACACTCCTGTATAGAGTTGGAAAGCAATTAAATTAAGTCCCACAATTAATAAATGTGCAGAATTAAAGTGTGGTGAAAGAAGTATAAGATACTACATAAGACTATATCACAGCAATTCCAATTGCTTAATTATGAAGAATTCCTTTATTATTGCTTGGATTGCATGCTATGTCTACTAAATGTTAAAAAGTAGAGACGGAGAGAGTGGGGAAAAGCGTATAATAGAGGAACAGCACTGAAAAAGGAGGATCAAAAAATCCTCAGAGGCACTTATGTAGAAATTTACGGGTAAATACTCCCTAGGCTGTCTCATAGTAACTTCAGCTCGAAATCCATAATAAGGTCTAAAGAATATGTATCTGCTGATAGGGGCTCAGGATAACCCTTGTGTGCAGGCTTGAAAAGTGACTATTCTCGGGACATCTAATCTTAGTCTCCACTAGGACTTACTATTAAAAATAAATAAAGTCCCAGAGTTGCTGATTTGTATCTGTGCAACCCGTAGGAGCCCTGCTATTGGTTACAGTTAACACACTACTTACAACAGAGTTGAACTTGTCTCTTTACAGCCTGTGGAACTAGGGTAACAGATATCACAGAGCAGCTCTGCTATCAATAGTGGTTAGTACGCTACTTGTAACAAAGTAGCAAAGTTATCTCTATCCTGCCGTCTCTCAGCATCCCGTTAGAGCCCTGGTGTAAGTAACACTAATCAATCAGTGACGTAATGCTTAAGATTCCCTATACAGACTGTCTAATACAGGGTATTGGGGTAGACCGGTTCCAATTCACTTTAAACTACCTATACACAGACTTAGAAACTGCCTGCTAAGTTTTAGAAGAAAGTTCTACAAAATAACATAGCACAAGACTGATTCGAAGCCACCTCTCAATACTTCCCCACTCAAACTGTTAAACTAACATAAACCATGAAACTCTAAAATCCCATCACCTAAAAGCCCTTTAACTGAGTGAAAAAAAGAAAATAAGCGCCTTCATACTTCTTTCACCACACTTTAATTCTGCACATTTATTAATTGTGGGACTTGAATTGATTGTTTTCCAATTCTATACAGGAGTGTCATTCAAATACTTTGGTTCCCCTAGGGAACTATTATTATTATTATTATTATTATTATTATTATTATTATTTTATTCTACAGACAGGGTTAGGCCATTTTAATTGGAAGACACTTATACAAGGACCTTACTTTATGTGCTCTTTTTTTCCTGTCTTCTTAACCTGCCATGTAAAACATTGCATTTTTTGAGAAACTGCAATGTTTATATTGCAGGGCTAAGTCCACCTCTACTGGCAGTCAGGCGCATCTGCGTGACTTGACGCGGAAGCTCCATAGGAAATCACTACTTTGCTATGAGGATGTTTGAATGCGTGTTAGGCGCATGCTCATTAGGTCCTCAATGCTCCTCTATGAGGAACATTGGATTGAACCATACTGGAGGAGGCCATGCCTACTCTGTGATATTGTAGGAGGCAGAGAGGTAAGTAGCACATTTTCCACCGGGGGGAAAAAAGATGTAAACCCTTCCCTGCCCCCTGAAAAAAAAATAGTATTTCATGAAGATAGAATAAATATAAAATACTTATATTGACTGTGTTGAGATTTCACTAAAATTCCAACCCTATCAAGAGATCTACTGAGATAGAGTAGGGACTTTTTTTTTTTTTTTCTGTATATTTCCTACACCTGACACTTTTAGGCACTGGGCGGAGCTACTACCGTCTAGAAGTGTCAATAATCTCCACCCCCCACCCAGCCTTCACCAGTGACTGCATTAAGGAAGTGACTTTATCTATGGAGGATCCCGCAGGATGCTCTATATACCCTAATGCTGTACTCTCGAACATGCTTAAGAGGACCCGCTGGGTGAAGATGGCAGGGCCCTTGATGGACAGGTTCAGGTAAGTAAATCCCACATGTGCCGGCCAACGGACCCCAAGCGAGGTTCACAATTGGGGGTCTTTGCCAAGGTGCCCAGACTGTGACAAAGCCGCTTCTAGTTTTTAACATTTTTATTTGGATGAGTGGGGGCTGGAAAAGAGAAAAGAGTAAGGACAGGTAAACTATAGCTTTAGGATTAGTTTAAAGCTTGTGCACATTTTCCATGGCACGTAAGTTTTAGGCCTGACTTGTAATTTTGATCCTGTTTTATATTTTGTATTTTAAAATAACTAAAGCTTAATGGCATTCAATAGACACCAAGAAAAAAAACTATAGCTTAAAGGAACACTAGTGTATTATAGTCCTGTCGGGCAGGGGTGCTGCTGACTCTCATTGTTTACTCCCCATTGACGCCAATCATCCCTATTCACTAAACTGTCTTTCTCAAGCAAATTTAGTTAATCAAGAGTCTCACTGATTGATTTAGAGGATCAGCTGACTGCTCTCACCCAATTGGCAGCGCCTCTACCCGGCAGCAATCTGTGCTTTCTGAACCTGAAAATTCTGAAGCCAGATATTGCCTGGGAGGAATGGACATAATCCCTGGAGGCAACTTTGGGGTTAAACCATTCTTGAACAGTTTAACTACTTGAGTTTTGAGTGCCTTCTGGCACCATAACAACTTTATTTAGACATAAATTGTTTAGATGCGTGTATTATCTTCTAAGTCGTTCATCACGCACTTGTGTATCTTTGTGTTTTTGATTTAAAAATAAAGTGTTTCTCAAAGGCATATTTTGCACAAAATATTTTTATTTATCTTGCTCTTTATTGAATTCAAATTATTTTAAAAGTAATTGCTATGTTTAATATATATCTTTTGCTAAATCCTTTAGAAAGAGATTCTCTTTGGTGTGTAACCTTGATTATGTTTTCATTTGTACTGCCTCTTTTTGACAGCATGGTTTAAAGGTAGCCGTTCGCACAAGGGGTTGCAATGGTTTGTCATACTACTTAGAATATGCAAAGTCCAAGGGACCTTCTGATGAAGAAGTGGTACAAGATGGTAAGTTGTCTGTATATAATGTTTTGTTCCCTGTTTCCCCGTATTAAAAAATATGAGAAGGGGGGGGCGGGGAATAGCTTGGCACTTTTTGGATATGCCCCAATGACTATGCATAATAAAGGACCACTACAGATTGCTGAATTGCTTTATGGGTAAGGAATATTCTGTTTCCATTCCAGTTTTCTATAAGAAATCTGCACTTTAATAATTAAACTATGAAACACCCCCTGGATGTCAACCAGGTGTTTTGCTCGGATTAGTTATTCTAATAATCCATTGCTCTGTGATAATTTGTCTTACAATGTTTTGATTTACTTAGCTGGCTTTAGCTGTGTATTGTGGCCACTGTATCTAGGAGCAATATATATATATTTTATGTCTACTAAAGTATTGTTTTTAATTTATTTTTATTTTTTAAGGTACAACAGTTTTTTCTATTATTGAAGGGATCACTTATCATTTTTTTTATTTTTTTTTTATTTTTATTTTTATTTATTTTTTTTACTTTCAATAGCTCTCTCCTGGCATTATTTCTTGAAAAGAGTCGTTTGAGATCAGTTCAAATTCTTACCTGTGATCTTCCCGGCTATAAAAAATTTTTCAATCACTACAAAAAAAAGGAATGAAAACTAAAAATTTATAACAAATGGTGAACTAAAGTGAATAATTATCATCAATAATAAGCTTTCCAAAAACACAGCGCATTTCAACTAACAGGTTTTCATCATAGTATCCAGTCCCAATAACCATATTTAAGTCCGTCCCTTCCTCCAGGTGTTCAAAGCCATTATTAGAGGCTATCTCATTTAAACTTAAAAATCTAATTAAAAGGGAAAGAGGCGCATCTATAACGGAGTTATATATAACATTTGATAGATTATCTAAAATCAGTCTTAAAAAAATAAATCAGTTGACTAATAAAAACTTGAGACAATTTCAAGAGGTACAACAAAATGAATGTTTTAGCAACAGAAAAAATAAGATTGAAATATTATAAACACAATAACTTTTCTAAATGGTTAACAGACAAGAAATTAGTAGTTGCGCAGTTGATGTACAAATAAAATGACTCCAGAGATTATAGGAAATGTTTTTCATAAATATTATAAACAACTTTTATAATTTGTATTAACAATATTGATATCCCCAAACATAATCCAGAGCAAAACAACTTGATAAAAGGGACACTATAGTCACCAGAGCAACTACAGTTTATTGAATTTGTTCTGGTAAGTATAATCAGTTCCTTCAGGCTTTTTGCAGTAAACGCTGTCTTTTCAGAGAAAATGTAGTGTTTACTCCTTAGGTGGCTGTTAGAGATCCTTCCTGGGTCATGGCTGCCTAAAATGCATCCAAACATTCAGTGTCTCCTCCCTCTGCATGCAGACACTGAACTTTCCTCATATAGATGTACTGATTCAATTCATCTCTGAGGAGATGCTGATTGGCCAGGGCTGTTTTTGAATTGTGCTGGCTCTGCCCTTAATCTGCCTCCTTGTCTGTCTCCTATGGGGAAGCATTGTGATTGGATCAGGCCACCACTTCTGATGTCAGCAGACAGCTTGTTTTGTTGAGGCAAACAGCATGCTGAGCTACAGCTTCAGGCTTGAATACAAGTAAGATTTTGCTTAATTTAGGGAGGCATGATGGACCCAGGGGGGCTAGATGGTGGCTTCAATACTATATAGGGTCATACATGTTTGTGTTCCTGATCCTATAGTAAAGCTGTAGATAAAGTTATATTAAAGGAACACTAAAGTCCATTTTTGCTAAACAGTCTAATTCATCAGCAGCTGGTCCAGATGGCTTTACCAATAGATTTTATAAAATCTATAAGAACTAATTATCTTAACGTCTAATTCATGTGATGAGAAAGTTAATCATGGAAATGGGCTGAATATACTGCCAGTATTAAAATAAGATTTAAAAAAAATAATCTGTGGATATTAAAAATGACCATCCAGTCTCATTAAATGTTGATTCAAAGCTATTCTTGGCAATATTGGCAGAGAGATTGAAAAAGATCTTACCAGATCTGATACACGCCATTCAAATCGGTTTTGTCCAAGGCAGATGGGCCTGCTTTCATTTTAGATGTTTGACTTTTAAGTCCAGTGATAGATCGGATACGCCCCTTCTGTCCCTGTCATTTGACAAAAAAAAGTTTGACAGGGTCAGTGTGGGATCTATGTTCAAAACAATGGAAGCTTTCAGATTTAAGGAATGCATCATAAGGTCAATCAAATCCTTTTTTATATCAAAATTCCTCAGCTTCAGTGGTGGGAACAGATTTGTGCTCTGATTGGTTTAATTTGGGAGGCGGTATCCATCAAGGATAACCACTTTTGCCCCTCCTTTGTATGTTAACGATGGAAACACTCTTAATCAAAATAAGAACTAATCCCAATAGGAAAAAAGCAGTTATGTTTATATGCAGATGATACTTTAATAACTATAACTGACCCTGTTATTTCCTAAAGTGCATGAGGTCACTAAAAAAAAAAATTCATTTAAGGTTGGCAAAGTTAAAAAGGAATTTAATTATTTATGTATTTTATTTTCTAAAGATAGAGATAATAGTAGAAGCTAACTTCCTAAAGATTTTAGGAACAGCCATTTTAACCTTAAAGTGGGGTCACAATAAGAGGTTGTATTACGAATAGATTGACAGATTTTTATTTTTTATATATATATATATATATATATATATATATATATATATAAATTTATTTTTAGAGTCAGTACAGATAATCTGTGAACATTTAGGCCGATAGCCGATAACTTACCGATATCCTTTTACCATCTTGAAAAAACTAACAATTTCTACACAAATCTGTTTACTGAACATGTTTGTTTAATATTATTATTTTTTTTAGCAAATCTTGAATCGTTTTTAAGAAGTGTTTAAATTAAGAAAATAGATGTATGTCAGATTATTTTGTTTTCAAGAATATTTAGTGTACATCTCCCTATCCCTTAGTGTGTGTCCGGTGTGCCTCATTTTGTCTTGTACAGCGGTCAGCCATGCTACAGGAGCTTCAGTTTTCTGTACCCGGCCTGACTGACAGGAAGTTCACTCTCAGTGAAGCTCCAGTACCGCGGTCCTCTCTGCTCCACGCTACCACTGAGTGACTGGTGCGGGAGGGGGGAGAGCACTGTGCACTTCCTGCCGGTCACTCGATTCTTGCACTCCCAGAGCCAGTGCGGGTAGTGCCTAAATCGAGGACTGGGATGGATACCACTACTCTATCATTTACATCTAACTAAAAATGCACTGGAAATGGAAGACTGGCTTAGAGTAGAAACAGAATATTTAGCTAAGGGAGATTTAATTAGATCTATATGGCACATTGGGTACAAAACTTCTATAGCGTAGACGCAAAATAAGATTTTAATCCATATTTTTCAATATGGCATAAAATTAAGAAGAAACTTAATTGCATTGATAAAATATATGGTTTTCTGGAGTTGGACGTTTTAGTGTTCCTTATTGAAAATCTATTGTTCACCAGCTGGAAAAATAGAAATATTAATAAAGATATTCTGAACAAAAAAAGAAACATTTGTGTCGCTGGCAAAGTATTTTGCTCTAACAAACTCAGAATTATGTACATATTGAAGGATTAAATCCTATATAATGATTTTTATTTATGAGGGATCTAGGGGTGTATTTGTTCGCCGGGTCAAGACAGTCTATATCGTCTTGTATTAACAATTCCCAGATAAAACATAGTTGTAATTAAAAGATGGGAGAATTAACTGACTGTTAACATTAGTTGTACTGAATTGTGCAAGGCATTAATAGACGTAAATAAGAGGATTCATAATTTATCTCAATGTTGAATATTTTTAAATGTAGCCAACGGGTGGTATTTTTATTTCCCACAAGAGTGTTCAAGATTGTTTAAAATCATGGATAAATAGTGGTTGGCCGGATAGTAGCTATCCAAAAATCTGAGGGAACAGATAAGGGGATAACCCTAAAGAAATTGGTAATAAAAAGGAGAGAAGGAAAAAAAATCTGTCCCTAATTTAGAAATGGGGTATATATCAAAGCGGGTAAAGGCTAATAGTGCTTTAAAAATCTTCATTGGCCAATGCTAGGAATCAATTGTATCTCACTATTTATTGGTTTATGGCAGTTAAAAATTTACTAGCTAGAAATTGAAAACAATCCCATGACCTAACATGTGCGTATTGGAATGCTCAATTTATTATCCAATTAAAAATGGAGAATGGGATTAGCTTGATTAATAACTCCTCGTATAAGACTAAATTTGTACTGGAGATGTGTCCGTTCCAGCTCCCCAATATTGTGCCACTTTTGGGCACAGGCTAGGCATGTAGACTCGTGTACTTGCTATTTGGGCCTAGCCTAGGCAGTAGAAGTCAATAAATTGTCTGGTTCATATAAAATTATAAATATTTTACTTACAGTAAGCGGTTATAACAGAATACTGTATTTTAATATATTATATCAGAATTGTAAACATAAATTAAACCTTAGCGTGTGGTTTACTTTTTTGCTGATAGATGGCACTTTAGGTCTCTCCAGCCACTCAGCTACATTTTACACAAATGATTCTATACCTCAGGCAGTAACGTCCTCTAGTTCTCCCCAAATGAGTTCATAAAGTGTAAATAATGACTCCTAAGTGTACTCAGTTGAGTGGTAACCTTGATGGTGAACAATCCAGAAATTCGATTGAAAATGAAAGCAGTAAAAGAAGGGCTTTTAATTTGCTGTGATATATACTTGTAGAACGTCTCGTTCATTCCCAAAAATATTTTGTCAAAAATGTATGTATAATTGGTGCAGCTTAAAAGTAGTTTGAAATAAATTAATTTGTCCTGATTGCTGAGTACCTTATGTCTAGGATTTAAGTTTATTTTTGGTAATCACAGGTTGCAAAATACAAGGAGTAAAATAACATTTCAATGTAGATTCTAGAATTTGTATTCGGAATTTAAAAACCATCACATACAACAAAATTGTCACACAAAAGTATATATTAAAGGGACACTCCAGGCACCCAGACCACTTGTGCCCATTGGAGTGGTCTGGGTGCCAACTCCCACTACTCTTAACCCTGCAAGTGTAATTATTGCAGTTTTTTTTAACTCCACTTTTTATAGGGTTAACTCCATCTCTAGTGGCTGTCTACTAGACGGCACTTCCTGGTTTCTAGCACAAGACTTCCTGTGCTAGAGCATTGCTGGACGTCCTCACACTGTGTGAGGACCTCCGGCGTCGCTCATTTCACCAGAGGATAGCATTGAAATGCAAATGCGGGATCAGTCTCGCCCACCGGCCGACGCAATCAGAGGGAGGAGCGGCAGGGAGGAAGAAGCAGCGACGTGGGACATCGTCGCTGCCTCAGGTAAGTTACTGAAGGGGTTTTCACACCTTCAGCAACCGGGGATTCGGTGGTGAGAGGGAGAGGGGACCTGCAGTGCCAGGAAAACGGATTGTTTTCCTGGCACTAGAGTTTCCCTTTAATATAAAGCGGACATCACTACTGTGTATTTGCTGCAGGCCATTTTGCCACATTTTTACAAGACCCTTAAATGCCAATCTCTGCTAAATATTGTCATTTTATTTATTTTATTTTTCACTTACATGCATATAACAGTGTTTTTGTCTATTTTGTAAACCTGATATGTGCTAACCAAATTGTATTCATCTCCATGTTCTCAATACAATACCCAAATGTATGCTTTTTGTCACTTGCCATCATCCTGTGCAGTTTCAGTGCCATACAAAAGACGTGATGATTTCAGTTAGAAATTTTTACTAGATGGATTTCATGGGCTTGTGTTTCAATTTGGGACATTCTAGCTAGATATGCACACACAGGCCAAGCGTTTGTGAAAGTAGACACTACAGGGTATCTCTTTGTGTGTGTGTGTGTGTGTGTGTGTGTGTGTATTGTGCCTTTTAAGAAACCCTGACTTCAGATAACTGTGATTTGATAGGCCTATGTCTCCTTTCGGGGCACTATAGCCATATGACTGTTCAAATTACTGCATAAATGCATAACATGTTTGAAAGTAGACACCATAAGGGTATGTAAAATGGTATTATTTTATTATATGTACATTGCAATTTATCAGTTTTTGTACACTTGAATTGTGCTACTGTAAAAAAACAAATCAGTTGTGCTCTGCTTTATCTCCTGAGTACAGAATGACCTCCTTCATATACCCTTGTCAAGTTTTTGTGAAAATAGTTTATAATCTGTCCATTGCAGCTTTTCCTAAAAATGGCAAACTGAAGATGAGTCTATGGTGCATTATTGAGCATTTCAGTAGCTCATACATTTAAATGACTCTATTTTGCAAATGTGAACACTATAGGGATTATCACGTGATATATTTTGCGCTTTATTAAAATGCCTTTTTTTTTATTTTATTTTTCTACCAAACTCTCCAAGTTTGTATTAAATTATTTTTTGTTTTTTATATTCTTGTGTGTAACTGTACTCTGTAACACCTCGTGAGTACATTTTTTTTTTTTTTTTTTGTAACTGTCTCATTTTACTAATTTATACAGTAAATGAGAAAAGTACCAAATGTTGGAGGAACAATAGGTTGTTGATGACAAAAACACTATAGGAAAGGCAGCATGGGGAATGCAGCCAAGTGATAGGGTGGGAAAGTAGCAGAATTGGAAGGTCAAGTGTGGTCCTTTTAAGAGAGAGACATACTTGTAAAATTAGTTATCCTGTGTAGATCACTGCTGAAATCTTCTCGAGCTGAAAGAAAGTGTTGTCCACTGGTTATAGCCCATTCCCCCAGTAAATGGACAACAGTTCTGGGAGTCAACTGAGGTTTATTAGGTCACACTTGGCTTTTTATTCACAGACCCCCCCCAGCATGGGGTCTCCATTGGAAAAAGTAAAAGTCCCTCCCAGGTGTCTGTGCCTGGGAGATAATGGAGTCAATAGAAGACTAACTCAATTATCTCTGTTACAGGAAAACTAATACAAAAACATACAAAATGCCTCAACCATATCAAAATATTACAGGAACGCCACAAATCTTACACCCCCCGAATAGTCTGGATTTGAGAGCCCAAGTTTTTCAAATAGCGCTCAGATCCGTTCGGTAGAATGGAATCGCCATCCAAGTAAAGTTTGGTTGATTTGTTGTTGGTTTGTTTGTTTGTTTGTTTGTTTTTGGACGGACGGCCGGCCGGCCACAAGGTGATAGCTCAGAATAGTTCCACAAGAAAAGGGTCGGCGGCCGGTCTACTTTCGAGGGTTTCTATACGAACACAGACGAACGCTCCCCCTGGCTTTTAGGGAGGGAATGCTCCCCCTGTTCGGTAGTTCCTATCGCCCGAATGCCGTTCTCCTAACTCATCTGTGAGAGGAACAAGCAGCGTTAAAGGTTTCTCCGGAGTTCGCAGGCTCACGTAGTCGTCTGAATTTCAGACACTCGACAGTTATGTACCGCTGCCTGTTTCTGGGAGACAAAATGGCAGCCAGTCATTAGCGCACGTGTTTGGTTATACGAATGACGGCCACACAGGCAAAGCACTGTTTGTTTGAAGTTGTTAACGAGCCAGGGGTGGTCTGTGTTCGAAGGGTATAAAAGGGTGGACCACACATGTTCCATTCGGTCCACGAACATGGGTGTACAGATAAATTTGGGAAACTTGAGAATAGGTACAGGCAAAAGAAGGGAATAGTACAAGGTCTGCCACATCCTGCAAGACCATAAGCTATTCTGAACAGATGGGTTTTGAGGGACATCTTAAATGATTGAAGGGATGAATCTGATGGGAGTAGGCAGGCTGTTCCAAAAGGCGTGAGTGAGCAGCGGCCAGGAGAAGATCACGGCAGAGCGGAGCAACCAAGAAAGGGCAGATCTATGAATTTGAATTTATTCTTACAGGATATAGACAACCAATGTAAGGTTCGCCAGAGGAGTGAGGTGTGAGAGGAGCGAGGTGTGAGAGGAGCGACGAGAGAGAAATAATAGCCTGGCTACTCAGCAGTGACTACAGACTAGTACGGTTTCTAGGGAGGTCTATAATCAATGCAAGAAATTAGTAGAGAACAAGCTCCTTGGCCCCATCTGTCATAAGACGGGGTGAGTGCAGGCAACGTTTTTAAGGTGGAATTGTTCGCATTTCGCAACAGACTTGGTGTAATGGTGAGGCCAGAATTAAAGATAACCCCAAGACAATGAGCTTGCAAGGATGAGCTGATGCTTGTACCATCAACTTGCAGGGAGAGCGAAAGAGGAGGATTAGTGATATGAGGAAGAAAAATAAAAAGCTGTTTTAGAGAGATTGTTTCACAAAGCTGGTGGATGTCAGAGATGGAAGGGAGGTAACCGGTGATTCATTCTTTAACAGCGGTGGAGATTACAGGTGGTAGCAGAATCCAAAGGAATTAATAAGTTTGCCAAGAGAGGCAGTATAAACAGAAAACAAAGTGGGACAAGGAACCGATACGTGGGGGGGTTCCAACTGAACCTGGACAAGTGGAGGGGTGTTATGAGAAAAGGGTGCCCTGAATGAACGTTAGAAAAGATAGGAGAACCAAGAGAGGATAGTGTCACAGAGGCCTAGAGATTGAATAGTTTGAAGATAATGATCAACAGTGTCAAAGCCTGCAGAGCTGTTTAGAAGAATTAGTATGGCGTAGTGACCTTTGGATTTAGCCACGGTTAAGTTGTTGGTTACTTTAAGCAGAGAAGTCTCTGTAGAATGGTGGGACAGAAGCCAGATTGAAGAGGGTTTTAAAAAGCATTGGAATTGAGAGAGAATTCCAGATTGGCAAAGGCAAGTCGTTCTAGGGAGCAGAGAGATATGGGATGGTAGAAGAGAAAGATTGTTTTGTGGGGGGTGGTTTTAGGATTTTTTTTTTAATTTTTATTATATTCTATTATATTAATCCCTGTGAGACTCAAAGCACTTTACACGTATACAAACATAAAGGCACATGCATTAGGAGTTTCTGAAGGCCAGCTGTGTGGACTGAATGCCTGATGGAAGAGGTGGGTCTTTAGGTTTTTTTGGTTTTTTTAATATATATATTCTGTAAGGACGGTGCCTCTCTGATTGCACACGGTGAAGAGTTTCAGAAGGTAGGGGCAGCGTGGCTGAATGCCCTGAAACCTGAGCCTTTCTTTATTCTTGGCACCGACAGGAAGGATTTACTGGCTGACCAAAGTGAACGGGATGGAATGTAGGGTGTCAGGAGCTCTTTCAGGTACTGTGGGCCTTGATTGTTTAAGGCTTTGCAGGTTAGCAGGCCAATGCAGGGAGTGGAGAACAGGTATTATGTAGCATGAGCAAGTTTGAGTGGTCTGTAGTCTATCTGCTACATTTTGTACAGTCTCGCGATTGAGTTCTTTTTCTCAGAGGCCCAAGTAAAGTACTTTGCAGTAATCTAGCCGAGAGGATACAAATGCATGGATTAATGTTGGCATATCATCCGGTGCAATTAAGTGTTTTATGTTTTGCAGATGAAAGTAGGCAGATTTTATTACATTGGAAATCTGCTGTTTAAATGATAGTCCAGAGTCAATCAACACTTTGAGGTTTCGTACCATTGATGAACTGATGAGTTCAGAGCCTCCAAGCTCCGTTTTGTTTCCTAGGGTGCCCTCACCAAGAGTAACCCTGTTTTTTCCGGGTTAACTTTAAGTCAACTAGCATTCATCCATTCCATGAGGTCTGCTAAGCGACGGTTGATGCGGCATATTGGGTCTGTGGTATCTGGAGCAAAGGAGAAGTAGTTGTTTGTCATCAGCGCAACAATGATACCTTGGGCCATGTCGCCCATGGTAACAAGTAAATTGCGAATAGCATGGGAGACAAGATGGATCCTTGTGGAACTCTGCAGGCCAGTTCTGTTGGTGCTGATGAGCTTGATCTTGTTACTCTCTGTGATCTACCAGTGGGGAAAGATTTAAATCAGTTAAGGACTGTGCCTCCCAGACCACAGATGTGCTGCAAGCGATCTATTAAAATCAATGGTGTAAAATGCAGCTGAGAGATCCAAGAAGATTAGGGTGGAGTAATCACCTTTGTCTCTCGCCATAAGGAGATAATTTAGCACTCAGACTAGCGCGGGTTCAGTGCTGTGGCGGCATCTGAAATCTGACTGGAAAGGATCAAAGATGTTCAAGCTTGATAGATGGGCCTCCAGTTGAGTTGCCACTGGTTGGATACCAGTCTGGTTGGATACCAGTCTGGTTGGATACCAGTCTGTAATTAGCCATGCAGTCTGGGTCTAATAAAGGTTTCTTTAGGAGTAGTTTTAGCACAGCTTCTTTTAGAGGATCGGGGAAGTCTCCAGTTTTTAGTGAACACAGCACTATTTTTGTGAGGTCTGGGGCGAGTGTTCCAATGCATGCAGATGTAAGCTGTGTTGGAGCAGGGTCTAAGTCACATTTAGTAGGGTGTAACTTTTGCATGGTTCTTAGAACTCCCTTTATATCCACTTTTGTAAAAGTGGACCATAAACTGGTGCAATCTGGCATTCCATTGCTTATGGTGTGTGTGACGGACCCGCTGGCACTCCGACCGAGTACCTCCGCCAATCGATGCTCCTAGTGCTTGCCAAGGACTTCAAGCACTCCAACCGACACCATCAGCACTGCAGACTTATCCCATCCCCCAAGCATGAGCCAAGGCTTCAAGAAAGGGTCAAGCAGGTCTGTTTAATGAGCACACAAAGCAACAGCACTCATGCAGCAAAACAACTCCTCCTCAGAGGAAAACAAAATGACAGTTATGAGGGTCAGACAGAGTTTGAAAATATGACAGTTTGTGACATTTTCTGTGGGTGAAAGTGGCGACTATTTGTGTGCAGCTGAGTGCATCCATCAAGCTGAGGCGATCCTGCCCAAGCAGGGATAGGGTGTCATCAATCCAAGTGTTGAAATCTCCCAATATAAGCCATCTGGGGTGTTCAACGATTAAGCCAGCCAAAAGGTCTGAGAGTTCCTGAAGAAATCTATTTCCATCTCTTGGGGATCTGTAGGCCCCGCATTTTCATCTAGCCATGATTCTGTAATGCACGCAAATTCGCATGTTTCAGTAAGGTCGGCAATAATAGCTGTTTTGTTTCTTATTGATCTGGAATTGCACAGGATTGATCTGATAGGACAGTTTTGGAATTCTGAGTTTTTGCTCTGTACTTTTGGAAACAGTGTGTCTTGTAATGGGGATCACAAAAAGAGGTTTCCTTTATTTGATAGTTCGGTTTTTGTGGCTTCTAGGTTGAGTCACTTGGGTTTGGTAGAGCTGGTGGTGGAGCAGCTGTGATATTGTCAGGAGATTGAACTTTAAGTTTTGATTTTCCTCCACGACAGCCCCTGTCAGTCCTTTTTGAAGATGCCTATTGATTTTAGGGTGCCCACTAGCAAGGAATTGATTGCACGATTGCTTTGTGGGATCTTAGGGAATACAGATATGAGGGGTTATAGGTGATAATTCCCTCAGCAGTGAAGGAGTTAAAATTGCTTCTAGTTTTTGTAGGGATGTTAGCAGTGGAGCTGGTTACATTGCCCTGCTCTATAGGATTCAGGCCAGAGTGAGGTGTGAGATTTTGCACTTCAGGCTGCATTGTAGATAACAGATGAGGGAGCATGCATGCAGGTCAGATTAGTTTTAGTGAACGTTTTTGTTAATTAGTTTTCTTGGTGTTTAGAAATGAAATCTGAGCATTACTGAATGGATGATCAAATCCAAAACTCAATTTACACATGGAGGTGAGTCTTTTTTTTTTAGTTTAAATGTACTTTGTTTGTGGTGTCCAGCTGAATGCAACTCTTCCTGGTAGTAAGATGGTACAGTGGAAGTCTATTTCAATCCATTGTGTATCTTAGTTTAGTAATTCCATCCGTTCAACTTTGGTAAGTCCAGTTGTGTGATATGTGGAGTTGATACTGGTCCTTGAAATATTTGTGATGAATTATGAGTGTAAGGAAGTTTAAAATTAAGCTGATTCCTGGTGAGGTCAGGGGTGCCTGAAATAGTATTCAGTACCAGGATGTGTATGACCTTAACACCTTTTAAGGGGGGGAGCGGGCATAATGCCAGAAGAAAACAGTACAAGATATGCGTTAAGGATGACACAAGACGAGATCTAATAAGGTGATATGGAATGGGATCGTGCAGGCCAGTGGTGAGGTAAGATAAAAATTGTATCCTCCTGTTCAGTAACTGTGGAGGCCTAAAGTGTAGAGGCATTGTCCATGTGTAGTTGAGAGAAGCGAGGTGGGAGAATTAACTGGTTTATCCTGTCTGTAAAATCGCATTTAAAGCTACTAAATGTACTCAGATGACAAAGGGGAGCCCAGATGGTATAAGCAAAGGGAGCACCCTCTTCTTCCCTTCTCCATTACTATGTGAAGTTACACTACGAATCATAATGTCGCAGGATAGCAGCATGGCTGCTGTCAGGAGTTACAGCACACGATCACCACTACACCACCATAGTAAGTGTGTGTGTGTGTGTGTGTGTGTTTTACTGGCGGTGTATACGTATGTGTCTGGCAGTGTATTTTGATGTCTGAGTGTTTTATGTCTGACATTGTGTCCTTGTTTGTATCTGTGTGGAAGCAGTGAATATTTGTTTCTGTTCTGGCAGTTGTAAGTTGTATCAGTGAGTGTCTGTAATATTTGTGTTTGCATGTATTAGTACATGTAATCCAAAGAAGCAACGTGGCTGCAATGAGGGTGATATGGTATGGGCAACGTCATGGCCATATGTGACAACATATATTATAGTTATACAGTACATTGTGGCAAACGTGCCAATGTCCCAAGCTCCTGGAGGAGTCTGCTAGCTAGTCTCCTGCCATGGATTATGGGCCGTATCCAAAGACACTGTTTGGGAGTTAACCCTGTCCAGCCAAGATTAGCAACTTTCCCTGGGTGCCCCGGTTCTGCACTTTCCCTTTATTCAAATGAAACTGAACACTAGATCTCTGGCGCTCGTTGCATGAAGAAACCCACGAATTGTCCTCAGCAGTACTTGGCCGCGATCATTATGGAACAAAAGTCAGCATGAGAACTTTGTGGGTCTCCGGTCACCTCACCAGGAATTAGCTGCAAATTTTATGGAACTGTTTTCGGCATGAGGTGATCGAGCGGTTCACGGACAACTTGGTGCAGGATTTTGAACAACTTTGCACCCCTTAGGAGAGTGCATTTTGGAGGGAAGGTGCCTGAGATTAAGGGGCACAAATGCTACTTAAGAGCCAGCCGGAGTACCCTTTATTTCGGATGCAGGAGCTTCAGAAAGTGGTCCGGACTTTAACACGGTGGCGTTTCCCTACACAGCATGGATCTGAGCACTCAGATCAGGGCTATTTGGGGATGTATTATTTGTAGAGATATTATGTATTTTTATGTTTGCCTCTGTTTCTGGGAGATAATTAGCTTACCGGTCTTTAATGCAATTCTCTCCCAGGCACACATTTATGGCAGGGACTTGTCTTGCATTGAATGGAGACCCCATGCTGGGGGCTGTGTATAAAAGCAGGCAACCTGGCCATGATAAATCAGTTCCTTTTCATCCTTCACTCAGTCTCGACTAGTGTTTGGGTGTACCAGCTACACCGCTATATTCTTTGCAGGAGAGCTTTAATCACTAGAAGCTGGATCCAGGACCCAGTTCCAGGGTGGGAAGCAACAGCGAGACCCTGGCCAAGCTGCAGCAGCGAGGGGCTGGAACGCTGATTGGTGTCCTGGTAATGGCTAGGGAGCGTGCTTGACGTAAATACCCAGTCGGGTTACCAGGCGGTCCGCCACATACCTATATATTGTTTTACAACCGTTATTTATTTTCCTTTAAATGGTTTGGTAGTTAATGAAAGGACAAACATGATGGAATAATTTAGTCGTTGGTCCTTAAAGGGACACTCCACTGCCCAAATACAAAAAACGTTGATTAGATTTTCCCCATTGAAAACGTGCATGCATTTAATTCATTTTTTCATTGGAAGTATAGCTAAAAACAGCCTGCAAAAGCTGCTGATCTGTCTGCTGCCTTTGCAAGCCCTCCTCTTCTTCCAGTCCAGACTTTGTGGCTTTCTAATGACAGACTTCCCAATACAGCTCAATGAGAAGTCTTTCCAAGGCAGGTGCTCTGGGCAGTTGCCTGTCTGAGTTTAGCTCCACTAAATTAAACAAACCAGAAAGTAACCGGACAAGGTATCTGCTTTGTAAGCCAGGGGATCTAACAAGGTGATTTATAAAAGTGCCAGATTCTCTAGGGAAAATCATGAATCAGGCTCAGCCACCAATATCTATACTGTGTTACTCTTGTTATATTGTTTATTAGACCCATTAGGTGCATCAAAGGAGAATACTGCAGGATTCTTATGGAGGGGGTGTTTCATGTGGTTTTTGATTAACATAATATTGAGGATTTAAATGATTTAATCTTAGTTGTATTTTGTGTATATGCCTTCTCAATGCATTTTTAAATTTGTTTATTTATGTAAATACTATATTAACAAAGCAATATGTGGTATGACTTCTAAACCACCTATAAAATGTCATCCATCAGTCTAATCTTCTGATATTTTAATTTTATTTTTTTCCCCCATAACAGGAGTGAAAGTATTCATTGAGAAGAAAGCACAGCTCACTCTCTTAGGAACTGAAATGGACTATGTAGAAGATAAACTTTCAAGCGAGTTTGTTTTTAATAACCCAAACATTAAAGGAACTTGTGGATGTGGTGAAAGCTTCAATATTTGACACAATGCTGCCTTTGTTCAACTTAATGAACAGTACTCTTCATCGTAATGTTTAATTGTAATGCACGTTGTCAGATCATCGGTCTTCATAAAATGTAGCTTACTTGATTTCATTTAATAAGACTTGAGTGTGTTTTATGAACAAAACTCTATTAATTGTTCCTGTCGTACCTACAACTTTGGCAAGCAGCATCAGTAACTGAACATTAAGTTTTCAGATCTGTAACTTAACAGGAATCTATCCTAAAAGAGAACATGTGTTTATTGTACCTCTGTTTAAAGATAGAACATATTTTACATAATGCAGTGTAAAATGAAGTATGCATAGACACTTCTTTAGGTTTCATTAACCAGGACGTTTGTCTGAATTATGAGGAATGTTTCATAAGGAATTCAAAGAGAAATCAAATAGACCTTGAATTGGTTGCCCTTGTGTTTGCATTACTTTATATAATCTTTCTTTAAATAAAGTATTGAAAAAGAAAATCCACAGCCTAATGGAGAAATTGTTGCAAGGATACAACAATTAGAACATTAACATTTCGAGCGACTATAAAGCTATAAAACTCATTTTATGGTAGATCACTGTTATTGATAGAACAGAAATTGAAATTCTTTTGGGAGCAATATTTTTTTGCATCCTAGAAAAATTATATACATTCAGTGTATTCTGAACTCACAGGTCGTTCTACGCATCTGGTTTCTCTACACAACGGGGTCTGAAAAAAAACATTACCTTGAGGGGCTTTGTCTTGGGACAGTGTGCTTCAAGCCAGCATGTATGCGTGATTTATATACTCAAAGACCAGGTTTTTGGGGGTTTTTTTGGTTGTTTTTTTCCTTCAAATATGCTTATCTGCCTTGCCTACTAAATTGGTTATCCATTTATAATCATAGAAAGAATGTGATAGATCAACACTGTATAGTATTTAATAGGATCCCTAATGTGTACAACATTTATGTATGTTTAAAACAAAAAAAAACTTTAAAATAAAGAGCATATTTTGAAAGTGTATATGCTCTTAGTGAAGTGAGGAGAAACAAACATACATTACTAGGCACGGGTTCAATTTATATTTGGTGATTTTATGAAATCTCCATCCTTTTAACCTTTCTGCTAATACCAAGGGACACGCAGCACAAGGGGTTGTAGTGGTTGCAGGCAGCCAGTGCTGTCACCCAGTTCTGTGTCAAACCATTTTGTGAGCAGTTTGATTTTAATACCAGGTCCACAGGCACCTAAGACCCAGTCCCTCTCTGACTGAATTGCACTCTTCCATGTTGGCAATATCATTTTTGTCCATGTTGACCGCAGAAAAAGACTGAGCTTATCATCTGACAATTCCTCAATGCTATCCAAATATTGGTAAAAAGTAACATTGCTAAGTGTAATGTCTGAACCTCTGATGGACTGGCCACGTGGGTTTTGGGGGACAACACTGTTTTGTGTCAGTCCGCTTACACAACTGGGAAATGGTGCGTGACACCAGTTTCTTACTACCACAATAACCTCTAAAATAAACTATAGTGCTTAGACTGACCCTTTTAAAGCGGGATACTGTTACATCCAAAGACTTTTTAATGGTATGCTATTTATTCCCCTATGTTTTCACATGTATTGTGTGAGCTTTAAAACTTGGCTCGTTTCTATTATCAAACTCTACACCTTTTTTTTGTCATTTTCATATAGTATGTGGTGGTAGAGTAACAATATTTTTGTTTCTTATCTTCCTAAAGCATAGAGGGTTCTGACTGTCGTCTCTAAATTGTGACATCAGTTGCTAAATCTTCAATATACACTTTAAAAGAAAACAAATTATGTGGGTGATTTTCAGGGTTATTCATTGGTATACATTCCTGAAAAGTGATTGTTCCCCTTAAAATTAATTTTGGATTTTTTTTTTTCTATATTCTTCTTACAACAAACTTTGATTCCTTTATTAACCCACTCAAAAAATGTTTCCCAGGCAATTGACAGAAATAAATCTTACCGATGTGGGAGCTGCATTACACTTTCTTTGTCCATTTTGTGTAATAAATTGCCTTTTTCCTTAGATTTGATTTTTACTTATATGTTTTTCCATTGATTTAGAAATGAATTAAATATTCAGCATTTTTATATATATATATCAGTCAGTGCAGTTCCTGTTCTTCATTTTGCTACAATACTACAGGATGTTTGAATACGTTCATTATAAATGGCTAACCGATATAGATTAGAACTTATTTAGAAAATGTTACGTATATGTACACTGCAGTAGATATGGCAATGATGATTATGCTTGACCCTCAATACATCCTATGTGCTTGCTCAATACAGTTCAAATACTCCCAACAGCACTGTACTAAAAGCTTACATTGTTACACGATAAGGTACAACTATGTAAGAATCCATGTTGCCTTAATACATTTTATAGTAAATGTGGTAAAATCAGTTAAGAAAAAAAATAGTAATGAAACTGGTGTGACCAACTAAAAATAATGATGATGTAAAACGAACAGTGTAAAAAAATCGAACACTTCTAATACTTCAGTAGCGTGTATTGTGTAATTCTGTTGCTTTCTAATCCTTTAGAACTATTATTTTCCTTCCAGTTAAAATGACAATACTTGGTATTCATTTCATTTTCTTTGCCCTCTCAAACATTGCACCATAGAGCTACCTGTTTGCTGTTTTTTTGTTTGTTTTTTATTATTATTTATCATGGGACATGGTTTGTAAATGTTTTAAGCGTTATCTTTTGGTTGCATAAATTAAGTTGGCATTGATATCCCTTTCTCTTGAAGGAGATTTTTTTTTTGTTTTTTGAAAACGCACAAGTTGGTGTCGAACTTGAATTGGGATGTAAATGTATCATTATATAACTTTTGGTTTGAAAAATAAATGTTGGTGGCACAATATACCATTTTTATCACACTGAAGTTTAAGTTAAATTGTTGATTTATTTTAGTAATGAGGATCTTTCTGTTTTGATAAAAATTTGATTAAAAATATAACCCAGTTTTTTATTTAAGAATAAATTAAACAAGCTTTATGGTTAGTTCTCCCCTATAGGTAAACAAAAAAAACAAAAAAAAAGTTGCTTTTTTTTTTTATGGAGATCTTATTTGACGCTGGACTCTGTGAAAATTAAAACTAGGGGGACCTGGCACCCAGACCACTTCATTGAGCTGAAGTGGCCTGGGTGCCTATAATGGTCCTTTTGAGGACTTGATGGTAGAGCTGGGTATGAGGTTTCATTCACATGCAACAGTTTAAAAGAACAATCCAGGCACGCAGACCACTTCTGGCCATTGAAGTGGTGTGGGTGCCAACTCCCATCACCCTTAACCCTGCAAGTGTAATTACCGTGCAGGGTTAAGTCCTCTTCTAGTGGCCACTAGAAGAGGACTTAACCACTAGAGGGACTTCCGGGTTCTGAAACCCAAAAAGTGTTTGTTTTAATCTTCGCTGGACGTCCTCACACTATGCATGAGGCCCTCCAGCATCGCCGAAATCCCCATAGGAAAGCATTAAATAACGTTTGAATGCAGTTGCATATTTGTATGTACTGTTGCTATTTGAACACAGTGGTGTACTTGTGTTTAGTGTTTGAATGTGTTTGTATGTACAGTTGGCATTTGATTGCGAGGTGCTCATACAGTGCCATACACATACATTGACAAACACGCATATACACTGACACACACTCTCAATGACAGACACAATTTCACTAATTTGAAACACACTCTGTGACAGACACACTCATTGACAGACACACACTCTGGCTGGCACAGTCACCAATTTACACATTCTTGCTCACCCACTCACAAAATAATTTTATTTCTTGTTTTTTTTTTTTTGTTTGTTTTTGTTTTTTTTTTTTTTTAGACCCCTGGTATAGGTCCTTTCCCTGGGGTCCAGTAGGGATTTTTTACCCTTTGGTCTTCTCCATTTCATCACTGCTCCTTGGTGCGCTGTTTAGGGATGCTGGGGCCGGAGTGACGTCATATGGCTTGATCCTCCCAGCATCACTACATGGTGCGAGGGAGCAGTGAGGAAGTGGAAGAATATTAGTGCTTCATCCCCGCCGCCAACTGCCTCTTTTCCCCTCTGCTATATTTCCTCCGCGTATGCACCTACCATCCAGGTAAGCAGGTGCCTACGCTGGCTTAATGAATAGGCTCCTGCTTCGGGTGTGCCATTAACCTGCTTGGTGTACAATCTCGTCATAATTTTAAACATTTATTCTTGGAGTCCCACGCAAATGGAAACCTTACAAGCAATTAGATTCTGTTCCAAATGATGATGGTAAGTGAGGTCTCCCCAGAATTTAGAACTAAAGGGCTTTTCAATAACTGCTTTACATGATCATCCTGCTGTAAACATGAGGTAATTTCAAGGATGAGCTAAACACATGTATAACTGTGTTACACACAGTCCATAACACTCAAAATCCATATCTGGCATTTTATTTGTAATAGGGATGTCAAGAACATGTCCTCTTTATTAGTTCCCAAAGGAGGCAAAATCATAGGTGTGCACATGGGTTTTACCAATCACACCCTAATGTATGGACAATTGTCCTACCTGAACCCAATGAATGGATTAAACTGCACTCTAAAAGGCTTGTTATCTCTTTATGCAGTTTAAGATAAAGGTCATGAAAAGAGTATGACTACCTTTTATAAATGCCTGCTTATGACACAATGTTAAAAATAAAGTTTGTTCATTTACATAAAATACATTTAGATTATTTAAAAAAAACAGCCAAAATGCAAGCATTGTGATAGAGCTTTATGTTTTAAACCTGTAAATCCAGTAGGCTCTGTTGATAAAAGAAAATCTGCATATGAACTATCCTGCAAACTTTAACATGTTGTGACTATTGTAATTTATCAAAAATGAATCACCAACATCCAGTTCAATCTCTTTGTTCCTTTTCTTGGTAGATGCAAATTGCACAACCGTAACATTAAAAAACCATAAACAAAACACAATGCTAAGTATGAACACAATGGGAGGAAAGGTGTAGTAAAACTCTCTCTTCAATCTTTAAATGTATGGTTAAAAGGAACACTCCAAGCAGTGTTTGCTAACAGACAATTAGACAACGTACCTGGGGGTCCACCATGCCCCAGTCACTTCCTCCATTGAGAGCCAGAAGCCCTCTGCTCTGAATTAGCCAGAAGTGATCAGCAGGGCAAATTGCCCATTAGTGAAGGCATACGGTTGGCCTCTCTATTCAGGGGCCATCTCTGGCAGATAGCACCAGGGGTGGGGTTACAGTGCCAACAGGAGAGAGAAGCAAGAAGCCATCTTGGAAATAACACATGGAGACATGGCCCCTGCCAAATGTATCTACATAATATTTTTTTATCTACCCCAATTGCCCCAGTGACTGCCTGGGGTCTTACTGAGCAAGGGAATTCACTACATTTGAAAAAAGAAAGAAATATATATTTACATATTTTAGTAGGACAATATATTAAAATATACTCGAGTATAAGTCGACCCGAATATAAGCCGAGGCTCCTAATTTTACCACAAAAAAATGGGAGAACTTACTGACTCGAGTATAAGCCTAGGGTGGGAAATGCAGCAGCTACTGGTAAATTTCTAAATCAAATTAGTTCCCAATAAAATTACATTAATTGAATATTTATTAACAGTGTGTATATAATGAATGTAGTGTTTGTGTAGTGTGTGTAGTTAATGAATGCAGTGTGTGTTTGTGTGTATATAATGAATGCAGAATGTGTATATGATGCAGAGTGTGTGTTTGTGTAGTGTGTGTAAACTGGGTGGCGGGAGGACATTTTTTATATTTTAATTTTAAACCCATAACGACCAGTCATCAGCATTTTTCCATTGCCGACCGGTGACGGTCCTGAACCGTCCTAACAGTCTTATGTACTTACCCGATCGCCGTTGTTCCCCCGGCGGCAATCGGCGGTGCTCCCGGTGTGGGGAGACTGCCTGCAGCCCAGACAGTCTCCCCATGGCAGATTAGGACCCCTGTGGCCATGTGATCGCGCAACAGAGCAGTCACATGGTCACAATAGGTGTCCATGTGTCTGCCTGCAGGGGGAATGTCTGTGCTGACAGGCAGTCTCTCTGCTAGTGTAAAATCATTAAAAAAAATTTAAGTTAATGTTAATAAAAATAAATAAATTATATATGTGTATATATATGATATATAGACATATTATATCTATATAATATATGTCTATGTCATATATATAATGTCATACTAAGAGTATTTTTATATTAATATGTACATATATTAATATAAAAATACACTTGTAATTAAATTACACACGTGTATATATATATATAATAATATATTAATAATAACTATATATTGTATATATAGTATTATAAAATACAAATAATAAGTAGATTAAATTAAATTAAAAAAATTAAAAATAATAATTTTAAAAAAATTATATCTATATGAAATTTTATTCTAACTGTATTTTGATATTAAAATATATATATTTATATCAAAATACACTTAGAATGAAATTGTATATATATCTATGTATATATAAATAAATAAAAATAATACGAAATATACATATGTCCATATACAAAATTACATAAATAATTATATAAATATACACGTAGACATCAAATTATACATGCGTATTTATGTAATATTTTTACATAATTAATTTTATTAATTGCAATTTGAGGGACCTGCCTGCCAACCCAGGCCGAAAGTCCAGAGAATTTAATTTGCTAGCACTGTATTTTACCCTGTAACTTTCTATGACACCCTGAAACCTGTACATGGGTGGTACCGTTTTATTCGGGAGACTCCGCTGAACACAAATATTAGTGATTCAAAACAGTAAAACATATCACAGCGATGATATTGTCAGTGAAAGTGACTTTTTTCGCATTTTTCACACACAAACAGCACTTTTACTGATGATATAATTGTTGTGATACATTTCCCTGGTTTGAAACACTAATATTTGTGTTCAGTAAAGTCTCCCGAGTATAACAGTACCACCCATGTACAGATTTTATAGCGTTTTTTAAAGTTACTGGGTCAAATATATGGGTCAAATATTTTTACATTGAAAATGGCCAGGTTGGTTACGTTGCCTTTGAGAGCGTATGGTAGCCCAGGAATGAGAATTACCCCCATGATGGCATACCATTTGCAAAAGAAGACAACCCAAGGTATTGCAAATGGGGTATGTCCTGTCTTTTTTAGTAGCCACATACCCCATATTGAATACCCTGGGTTGTCTACTTTAAAAAAAATATGTACATGTTGGGTATTATTTATGAAATATAATAGTGTTACAATGTCACTATTGATAAATTTGAAAAAAACTTGTACCTATAGCCCTATAACTTGCTAAAAAAAAAAAGCATGTAAACACTGGATATTTTAAAACTAATGCCAAAATTTTAAATCTACTTAGCAGTTTTTTTTATTCGTTTTTGTAGATGAGCAAAAGACTTTTCAAGTAAAAGTCAAAAAACATGTATTTTTTTCAATTTTTCATCATATTTTTTTATTTTTCTTAAATTAAATTACATGAGATTATATAAATAATGGTATGTAAAGAAAGCCTTTTTTGTCCTGAAAAAAAACAATATATAATTTGTATAGGAACAGTAAATGAGAGAGTGGAAAATTACAGCTAAACACAAACACCACAAAAGTGTAAAAGGAGGCCTGGTCGCAAATGTACAACATCGCAAAAACAGTCCACTGGTGGTCCAGTGGTATGGGCTGAGCAGTGGTGGGACCGGCAGCAAGCTCTTACTTACCTTTCCTCCAGCTCCCCAGTGTAAATCTTGCAGTCTGCATGCCGAGTGGAGCATTGCCATGGTAACCCATGGCAACGCTCTGACGGCCGTGGGACTTGCGAGATTTACACTGGGGAGCTGGAGGAGCTGCAGGAAAGGTAAGAGCTTACTGCCGGACCCCCCAGGACTGCGGGGCTTGCATAAAAAATGTGGTGAAAAACTCGGCTTATACTGGAGTATATACGGTAGTTACTGTTAGTGAAATGCAACACGGTGTGGTAGAAAAATGTACAGAGAGAGGACACCGTAGGGAAGAAGAATGGCATACATTTCTGACATTTCTCTGTAGCTGAGACCTCAGACACTCGTGCTGTGATTAGTTGAGAAGGTGTGACATTTCAAACTGCAGGACTGGGGCTGTGACTCTGAGGACTGATCTGATTCTGATTTGATTGATTCAATCTGTTACAATAGTTGCTTCAGCTAAAATGAAACTGTCACAACGTATCTGGCCCTTCACCACACACTCCTCAACTCTTAACTGATTTGCCCTGTTTGGGGAAATCCTCCTCCATGATTCCATGATGCCAACACAGTGGCTTTGTTGCCAGAATGCTGATGTTTAAATGGAGTGACATCATGTCACACCATTCCTGTACTCCATGGCCTGAGCCAGCTAGGGAGTTGCCATAGCAACCACAGCAAATGCACTGTTGTTGCCATGGGTGGAGAGCAGAGGGTCATCTCTTCTGCTCTCCCTATCTCTCAGTTCCTTAGCATTCAGTTTCTACATAGGAATTAAGAGACAAATGGAAGAAAACATTTTTTTATGTTTTTTCTGCCAATCTTTACATTTGCTAGCAAAACTGCAAATGTATAGATAGTTTATGTTCAATCTAATTTGCATTTATTTGGGACAGGACAGATTCAATTTAAAGGGCCACTAAAGTCACCTAAACCACTTCATCTCAATGAAGTAGTCTGAGTGCAGTGGCACTGTAATTTTAACCCTGTAATGTAAAACATTCCTGTTTTGTAGAAACTGCAAAGTTTACACTGCATGATTAAAGTGATTCTGTCATTCCCCTCCCATCTAAAAAATGAGCATTGTGATAAAATGTTTATGAAATGCTCATAAAGAACAAGTCCAGCCAGTTTAAAAATAACATAAGACAAAGTAGGGACTACTTTTCCTACATTTAAGAAAGCTTGACAGAAAGATGAAGTTACCACTTTCAAGCTTTGTCAAGCACTAGTGATGACTGAGGGAAAGACCCTCTGTCTATAGAGGTTCCTGTGGCATTAGTCGAAGAAGATCCCATGGAAGAAGATAACAGTTGCCGTGAGGGACAGGTTCGGGTAAGTAAACTCACATTTCCCTGCACCCTGCAGCCACCTTACTGCAAGTGTCAAAGTCACCATCTGTGGTCTTTGCAAAATATGCAAAGACCCCAGGTGGTGACAAAGTGGGTTTAAATACACCTCTAGTGGCTGTGCCCTGTGCGTTCCCCTACCGCCGGTCATCTGGTGATTGCTTCTCCCAGGCCGGTTTGCCCTAGGCAGCCGTGCAGCACCCCACTTGGAAATGTCCTGGTATCCCAGTGGGCAAGTTCGGTAACTCTTTCTCCTCTTCAGCCCCTCTGTGTGTCTCTTTCTCCTCATACACAGCCCCTCTGTGTGTATCTTTCTCTCCCCAAATCCCTCTATGTGTCTCTCTCTATCCCCCCCAGCCCCTCTGTGTGGCTCCTTCTCTTCCCAAGCCCCTCTGTGTGTCTATGTCTCCCCCAGTCCTTTCTGTGTCTCTTTCTCCAAGCTCCTCTGTGTGTCTCTCCCTCAGAACTCCTCCATGTGTCTCATTTCCCAATATCCCCTCCATGTGTCTCAGTTCCCACCCAGCCATTCCATTTGTCTCATTTCCCCCCAGCCCCTCCATGTGTCTCATTCCCTCACGCTCCTGTGCCTGCTAACTTCCATGTAGTGTGGCCAAGCAGACATCAGTAGAGGATCTTCTGTATCTTCTAACCCACTTTTCCCTAACCTCTTTTCACTTGAGTACCCCTTGGCAGCCCATTTCCATAAATTGTGCCTTCATATTAGAGAAATGTTTGTAATTCATTTAGTTGCTGTTATTTCAAATGTATACATGTTTTTCTTTGCTCTATCTCCCCCTCTTCTCTGTCCTAGGCTTTCCCTGCTTCTCCTCTGCCCCAGGCTCTCCCTGATTTTCCTTTGCCCCAGTCTCCCCCTGCTTCTCCCCTGCCCCAGGCTCTCCCTGCTTCTCCTCTGCCCCAGGCTCTCCCTGCTTCTCCCCTGCTCCAGGCTAAAACAAACACTGACACATGTACAGTTACACATACACACTGATAAACTTACTGATACACATGCAGATACACAGATACACACAGGGCTGTATTTACCACAAGGCAAACAAGGCATTTGTGGATAAGCACCACTTAGTGTGAAAATTAGGTTTAGATGGTAATCCCCTTAGTATACACACGGTGCAATAGTGTAGCGCTAGAAAAAAGGCTTACCCATACAATATGGGACGTTTCTCATATGTAGCCGAAAAAGACAAATACATAGAGAAATACTTGATAGTACAATACTGTTATAAACAACTGGTATACACACTGAAAGAGAAATATATGCTCACAAATCAAGAGCCTTTTAGACGCTATGGCTCTGAACGTATGTGCTTGATGTGCCTTTAAGGTAGCAACAGTAACCTTCTTGTTTGTCCCCATTGTAAGTCCGAGTAGAGTGGGTGTACATGGAAGACAAACAAGCAGCAGAAGATAGTGCAGATGGTAATGAACTTCTAGGATTCCAACTTTAAAAGTGAAATAAAAGTTGCTCACCTGATTCTGGAGCCTATAAGTGACTGGCTCCAAGTTTGTGCACTTACTTGTCAATATGAGGAGTGGCAAGGGACCCCCTTTAAATATGGATCAGCAGATACAATCACTGACACACATACAGATACACTGATACAAACACTGACACATACAGATACAGACACATAGATACAATCACTGACACACTTGTAGATACACACATGTGGCTCTCTCTGTGCAATTTGGAAGTAAGTGACCAGTTGCCACTTCATCCCAGATGGATATTCACCAGGTGACTCACTACCTGAGCGGTGCAAGTGAACCAATGCCATTACCAATATTTTTCGAGTACCACGGGGCAGACCAACGTGTACCACTGGTTGGCAATCCCTACTCCGGTATGACAGGAAGTTGTTTGTTGCACTCAGCACTTCCTTTCAGATTGGGTAGAGGATACAGAAGATTCTCTACCGTGGTTTGCTTGGCCATGCTACATTCAGTGACTGGCCGGTCACCTGGCAATTGCTCCACTTGGGCCAGTCCCACCCTGATTGTATTGTTGTCTCCTCATTGTCCTTGGTTCTGTGGTAAATAGTAATGTCATTATGTGTAACTCTGTGTTGAATGGGTGCTACCGTCTTAATATGTCACCAACCACCACTGCATACCTCCCAAATGTTCCTATTTAGCAGTCACAGTTCCGATGTTGGGCCTTAATCCCTCTATTCCAGGGAACCACAGCAATAATACTCACAGTAATGTGTCTTTAAAGGGTTATCCAAAGCACCATGACAACTTACACTGTGCTTGCAGTACAACTCCACCTCCAGCAACATCTAAATGTCTCAGAACAACCATGCTCCAGGATACACTCCTAAGATTAATGGGATTCTCTAGTGCCAAGAAAACAAACCTGTTTTCCTGGCACTGTAAATCCTGGAGTGTCCCCCTCCCTCCCGCTTCCCATCCGATATTGCTGAAGGGGTTAAAACCCCTTCAGTCACTTACCTGAATCCAGCGCCGATGTCCCTCGGTGCTGGGTCAGGCTCCTCCCACGCCGCCCACTGGCGGGGAGACGTAATGCGCATGTGCTGCAATGGCCACGCTCGCATTAGGATCTCCCGTTATAGGGATCTCCCCTATGGGGATTCCAGCGACGCATAACGTCGTCTAAGAAGCCGGAAGTCCCTCTAGTGGCTGCCTGGTAGACAGTTTATAAAAACTGCAATAATTACACTTGCAGGGTTAAGGATGAAGGGAGTTGGCACCCAGACCACTTCAATGGGCTGAAGGGGTCTGGGTGCCTACAGTGTCCCTGTAAAGTGTCCCATTTGAAAAATTGGGAGTTATGATAGTGCCGGGCTCCCTCGGACTCTCCTCCCTCTTCCACCAAATTAACACTATTGTAAACATAGCAGTTTCTCTGAAACTGCTATGTTAACAGCAGGCAGGGTTAACCCTAGATGGACCTGGCACCCAGACCACTTCATTGAGCTGAAGTGGTCTGGGTGCCTATAGTGGTCCTTTAATGATGCATTGCTTTTTATATGTCTTAACCAGTGTTCCTCAATTGGTGTTCTGTGGAACCCTAGGGTTCCATGAGAACAAAATTGGGTTGCCACAGTGATTTGCCCATGTACTTTGGGCCAGTCGACGGGCATTGCTGCACAGGGACCCGATAAGCGCTGCGGCCGATTAATGGCGCGACCGGGTCCCCATATTATGGGATGCTAGGAGGAAGTGACGGACGGTCACTTCCTCCCATCTTCATATAGAAAACGTTGTGCAGGAGGGAGAGAGGCAGCAGCTCCCCCCACACACACCAGCCTCAGCCAGCAAGTCACCCTCCTGCAGACAACAGGTATGCTAACATGAGGGTGACTGCATATATATATATATAAAATGACATGTGTGTATGTGTCACTGTGTGTGTATGTGCCACTGTGTATCTGTGTGTATCTTTCAGTGTGTGTGTGTGTGTGTGTGTATTAAGGTGTGTGCCAGTGTATGTGCCTGTGTGTATCTGAATGTGTGTATCTGTGTGTCAGTGCAGGTTGTGTATCTGTTTGTACATGCCAGTGTCTATCTGTGTGTCAGTGTGTTTCTGAGTTTCAGTGTGTGTATATTTTAGTCTATCTGTGTTGGTATGCATGCATCTGTGTGTTAAGGTGTGTGTGTATTTGCCAGTGTGTGTGTGTACGTGTCAGTGTGTGCCACTATCTGTATCTGTGTTACAGAAATGTTTCCATTGATGTTTACCAATTCAGAAATATTTACACTTTTTGAACCAAAATTTATGAGTTCTTATAATGGAGATTTTCCAAGATAATATAATTTGATGATCAATAGGCACAGACCAAAGTGTCCACATATACTTCCAACCATTCACTTGCCTTGACCCTGTCAGAATACTAGATACAGATAAATACCACTTTAAATATTTGATTATAGAAAATGTATAAACGTGTCAGATATTCTGCAAGGGATCTATAACTCATTCCCAAGGCTCTTCTCCTTTAACCTTTCATCTACTTCCTCTTCCTTCTCTCCTCCCCACAGTGCCACTCCTCACTTACTCTCCTTTTTGTCGCCGGTAGGCCAATGGTTGCCTAGCAACAAGCTTAAAGTGAGGAAAACCCAGTCTGGGTGAATGTGGCGTTCACGGGCTGTGCTATAGAGAGAGGCGGGGTGAGTGGCACGTCTGCACACATAGGTATTGTCAGTCTTATGAAGAAGTCTGCAGTCGATGTGTATGTAAAGGAGAGAAGGTCATCTGGCGAGAGTACGTCTAGACTGCAGTGTGCAGGCTGGAGCCCAGCAAATACAGAGGTAGGTGTTCTGTGCTCCAAAGTTCTGCTTTCGAACTCACAGAACCCTGCAAATAACTAGCTCTTTAATTCTGTGCCCCAGCCATCAGTATTCTAGGGGCTCTGACTAGTGAGGTAGTATATCCAGTGCCTGGCTGACAGACAGCCAGCTAACGGGAGATAAACTTTGCTTAGTACTCTGAAAATTGAGTATGTTCCTAGTTAGATTATGTGGAATAAAGTGATTTAGGAAGGTTATTGTTATCACACCATCATCCCTGTACTATTTACTAAAAATAGCAATGATGATGAGGTTTATAATTTTTGTTGCCACAATACAATGTGCATTGCTGTTGCACACTATAATGTGCAACATTGTTTTTGAGGCTTAATTATAAAAGTTTAAATTCAGTTTGTATCCCATCATTACCTTTATAACAGGATTGGCTTAAAAAGGTCAGCCACATCCTGATTGTACCTTACAGGAAATCCTGGGCATCGACTGATAAAAGAGACGTTTTAATCCTTGTTTTTGTTTACTCCATTTAAGAATGGGTAGTAAATCTACCCAAATGTGTACCTTTAAAATGTATGTGAATTTAGGTATTACCAGTTGATACCAGTATGTTAGAGCCATATTAACAAATACAATTTTTTTTTTAAAACAAAAAAGACAAAATGTAAAGCTATATTATAATTTATCATGAATCAGACGTCTCTAATTCATTGCAGTTTAAAATAAGTTTGCATATGCTTTGGTTGCAATATATTTTATTTATCCCATGTTTTGTTTGCTTATAATCATGACCCTAGAAAAGCACATATATGTGTGACGTTCCATAGGTGTGACTTGATCAGTTTAAGAAACAAAGTTCAATAGTGTTAAAAGCAAATGCATGGGTGTCTTGCTAATAAGAATGTTAGCCATTTGACAGACTTGAATAAAATGTAAACACATAAAAATGTTTTGCCTAAGAAATGTGGTCAGAGCAGAGCTTTGATTTATAAATATACATTAAAAAAAATGCATTTGTTAAAAATAAATTTAATATATATTTTTTTAATGGCCTCTAGCCAGATAGAGAGATTGAGATATATATATATATATATATATATATATATATATATATATATCTCTATATATATATATATATATATATATATATCTCTATCCACCTAACACAGTATATTGATATCAAAGATCTGATATGAAGTAAGGTCACCCTGTGCTTCATCATGCAAGTCCTGAACTGTATGTGTTCATATAATGTTATAGATGTGGACATTTATGTACCCCATGACTTCCCATAAAATGTTCACTTATTGTTTTATACCTGTTGATTGGGGGAGGCCATAAAAGAACTGTCATTATTATCCTGGTGTGCATTATGCCTGTCTGAATTTGATTAGCAAAAAGCTTAAGAAAACTGTGATGGACCAATAGTTTTGAAATGGCCTCTGTTCCTTTGTCAATTTACAAACATAGTGAAAAATCATAGAACCAAATGACACACAATTGATTTAATTTTTTTTTTTTTTTTTTTTTATAATTGGTCTACATGTAGTTTTTAAATGGCAGCCCTGTTGTAAATTCACATTGTATTCAGTTTTTGTTGAAACTGTGACTGTCACAACGCTGCTGATTCAGTTCTGTGATAAGCTTTGGCATTGTGTTTTTGTTTAATTTACCAACGTTGGCAAACATCCATCTACATCAGTAAATGCATATTGACTTGCAACCACTCTTCCTCTTTGCCAGTGCAGTTCGTCCTTTAGCCAAAATTTTTAAACTGTATTCCCTGACGTATTACATATTATAGCAGCATTTGAATACTGACTTTGTGTGTTCTTGTCTGTTTCCTCATGCTTTGCGTTTCACACATCAAAGTGCTAATTGTCAGCCCTTGTTGATTGCTGACAGATACTGCTAGTCACCTTTGCAGTTGTCTTTGTAAATGTATTGGTCATTTTACATTATTTCAGCTATTTTGTCCATCCCTTTATATATTTAATGATTTTGTCAGTTAGGGTTATCACTTACAATTAATCTGGTCATGTTGTATTGTACACCACAACCTTGACAACTATTTTCTTTAGTTATGTAGACAAATCCTAGTTTTGTATTTTCCCTGTATTAAAAAAATGATATTGTCACACATCTTGGAGACCCAGCAAGTGCACAGGTAATTGTATGCACAATCAGTTATATATGTCAAGCATGTTATGTTTGTTTGTTTTCTTTCTTAGATTGTTAGTTCTTCAGTATATTATGGGAGGGAAATCATGTAAAATAGAAATGAACAGGCATTTTAGATCAATCTATTACAATAGTGCTTAATTATTAAATGAGAAGTTAGTAAACTCTAAAGTCTATGATTTTGTGTTGCTTCAATAACAGTGTGATATAAGCATGTGATATACAATTTTTCAAACCGGTTACAGTAGATGAAACACAGGGCTAACATTTGCTAGTTTGCAAAGGCTCTTTGCTCTTCACAGTGGTTGCATGTGTTAATGAAAGCAATGCACACAGGAGTGTTAATGAACAGGTGTGACAAGTCTTTCAGGGTTATTTGCTAAAGTTAGACTTGTTGGGAATTCAGAGTGAATATAAAATTTCAGGCCAAAATGGCTGAATTGGACACATTTTCCAAGTCGGCTATGCTGGTTTTAAATGTGAAATTCACTATACCATAGTGAATAATCTTACATATGTAAGTCTGATAAAGGTTACCTGTTGCTCGGAGTATATTTTTCTATAGTAGAATTAAAAGTAGTAGTTACTGTTTTCTTTTTCATGTAGTCTATTCATCAATCCGTTAAGGACGAAGGCAATTGTCCAACCAAAACAAAACCTAGAATTTGTGTTGTCAATATTATTTTACTAAAGTGAGACTTCAGAGTGAATTTGTTCCACCGTAATTTAACCCCTTAAGGACCAAACTTATGAAATAAAAGGGAATCATGACATGTCACACATGTCATGTGTCCTTAAGGGGTTAAGTGGAATAAAATGTTAAAAATGGGTCGGGATGCAAAAGAAAAATAATTTTCTCACAATTTTGCAGATAATAATTTTAACAGATGAAGTGCAACTCCAAAATAAATTTGCGTATTATTCCTGATTGCTAAATGCCTCACATGTTTAGGGTTTAAATTAATTTGTGGTAGGTATCGCTAATCCTATAACAATTCTTACCCTAAATTTACACTTAACCTTAGCCCTACACTAACCCTAATCCATCGTTAACCCTTACCCTACTACACTAACCATAACTCAGAGGGATTTCTTATGCTGATTTCAGCAAAGGAATGTCACAGCTCACCGAGTACAGAGCATTCGGTGAGTGCCCTCTACTAAGTGATTGCAGCATGAATGGGAGAGCTCCCTCTCATGGTGCAGCTCTGGCATGCTGTGCAGGCCGATCACATAGAACTTGGTGCTTGGGAAACTGGCTGATCACAGTCGGCAGGGGGCATTTAGGGAGAATCTGGTGGTCTCCCTCCGACTGTGCTCACTGCGGCTGAGCACATTGCTGAGCTATATGGATTTAAAGGTCTGTACACCTTATCGGTCAGTCTGGGGCCATTAAATATGGTCTTTTTTTAAGTTTACAACAAGTGCAGATTTCAATAGAAATTTGCACATTTATAATGTAACCTGTTTATACCCAACTGTATTTTATTTATTTATTTTTTTTTTAAATTACAAACGGTCTGTTACTTCCTGGTTGGTTATTTCAGTGCAGCTGAACTCAAGAGGCAGTCATTGCCCAGAACACCTTGCAAAGACTTCTCATTGAGCTATGGGCAGCCACAGAAAGGGTTAAGAAATAAGGGGGGATTATAAAGGCTTCAGACTAGAGCTGCAGCTTTTGCCAGCTGTTTTTAGAAATAACCCCAATGACAAACCCCAATGACAAACTGCAGAAATAACCCCAATGACATCTATGCAATGCATGCATGTCTTCATAAGGGGTATATGTACAGTGATAGGTTGTTGGGGTTTTTTGGTGTGGGGGTGGGGTGGCAGTGGAATGTCTCTTTATTCTGTAAAGACTTTTGTTAGATTTTAGATTGATCCAATTAGATTGTTCTACTGTGTAGGAATTAAAAAATAAAACTTTGTTTTGCTAATACAGTTACATTTAACAAACAAATCTTGTTTCAGATGTTCTACGACAAGCATGTCAAACTCAAAGGCTAGCAAGGGCATATCTACTAAATCCCAGTCCCCCCCCATGTCTACTAAATCCTAGCCCCCCCCCCTGTACTATATCCCAGTCATAGGTAATGTAGTTTAAAATGAAATCTTTAATCTACTTACTAGTATGTGTATGTGCGCTTTTGACTCCTGAAACACGTAATTTAGAACCACGGTCTGTTCTGTTTGTAGACACCCCTTTTCCCTCTTTTTGTCACTTTTTTTTTTTGATGCAACAAAACATTTTCAAAAGTGCCAGCCCTCTCCTGGTTATGAAGCTTAGGCAGAATACATTTCAGCCCTGCAAAGGGTAATGGGAATCTCAATAATGAAAATGTGTTTTATAGCTTAAAGGAATACTATAGTGCCAGGAATACAAAGCTGTATTCCTGGCACTATTGCTCCCCCTCCTTTGCACCCTCCCCCACCCGCCCAACCTGGGTAGATAAAGGGTTAAATACCCTTTGTTTACTTACCTTATCCCAATGCAGATGTACATCGGTGCTGGGTCGATGCTCCATCCCCTCCGACGGCCTGCAACAAGCGGGTGCTAATGTGCATGCACGGCAAATGCCGCACGCATTAGACCTCCCCATAGGAAAGCTTTGATTCAATGCTTTCCTATGGGGAAAAAATCTGACACTGGATGTCCTCATGCACAGCGTGAGGACGTCCAGCATCAGATACCGGACCAAAGGGCCGTTTCAGTTCAGGAAGCCAAGGCTGATTTAGAGCTGAAGTTTCTCCGGAACTGCAATGTTTAATATTGCAGCAATAGGGACACTATACCCAGACCACTTCAATGAGCTGCACTGTCCTGGGTGCCTACAGTTATTGGAATTTGTTAAGAATTAGTTCATAAGTAAAGCTAAAACCTGAAAATATATATATACATATACACACACACACACACACACACACACACACACACACACACACACGGAGTGCAGAATTATTAAAAAACAACAATATATGTGAACACAACCCCAGTGAAAATAATATAATATGAAAGCAAACTAAGACTTCCCTTATCTCTAAGGTGAAGTATCCAGATGAATCCCCGAAGACTTCCTCCTGTCTTCAATAGATATACACAGAAAAATAGGGGACAATCTGCTAAATACAAATAAAACAAAAAAACATAGCATATAACTGTGTGGAGACTGGTATTGATGTGCAATCACAAATGGTCACTCACAATTTTGAGGAGTTAAAAAAGCCTTGAATGGTGTCTTTATGGAGTTAAAGCAGCTTTAAATTGTATTTTTCCGTATCCAGTATGTTGTTCCTCCTCACATATTCATCAGCAAATAGGTATATATGTCTCAAAGAGAGAAAATGTACAAAAATGTAGTGCACTTCCAGAATATAATAAAAAGTATTTTAATGACTTACATTCAAGAATAAAACAAGCAGCATGTCACCATAAACGAATTATTAGGCAAGTTGTATTTTTAAGGATTAATTTTATTATTGAACAACAACCATGTTCTCAATGAACCCAAAAAACTCATTAATATCAAAGCTGAATATTTGTGGAAGTAGTTTTTAGTTTGTTTTTAGTTATAGCTATGTTAGGGGGATATCTGTGTGTGCAGGTGACTATTACTGTGCATAATTATTAGGCAACTTAACAAAAAACAAATATATACCCATTTCAATTATTTATTATTACCAGTGAAACCAATATAACATCTCAACATTCACAAATATACATTTCTGACATTCAAAAACAAAACAAAAACAAATCAGTGACCAATATAGCCACCTTTCTTTGCAAGGACACTCAAAAGCCTGCCATCCATGGATTCTGTCAGTGTTTTGATCTGTTCACCATCAACATTGCGTGCAGCAGCAACCACAGCCTCCCAGACACTGTTCAGAGAGGTGTACTGTTTTCCCTCCTTGTAAATCTCACATTTGATGATGGACCACAGGTTCTCAATGGGGTTCAGATCAGGTGAACAAGGAGGCCATGTCATTAGATTTTCTTCTTTTATACCCTTTCTTGCCAGCCACGCTGTGGAGTACTTGGACGCGTGTGATGGAGCATTGTCCTGCATGAAAATCATGTTTTTCTTGAAGGATGCAGACTTCTTCCTGTACCACTGCTTGAAGAAGGTGTCTTCCAGGAACTGGCAGTAGGACTGGGAGTTGAGCTTGACTCCATCCTCAACCCGAAAAGGCCCCACAAGCTCATCTTTGATGATACCAGCCCAAACCAGTACTCCACCTCCACCTTGCTGGCGTCTGAGTCGGACTGGAGCTCTCTGCCCTTTACCAATCCAGCCACGGGCCCATCCATCTGGCCCATCAAGACTCACTCTCATTTCATCAGTCCATAAAACCTTAGAAAAATCAATCTTGAGATATTTCTTGGCCCAGTCTTGACATTTCAGCTTGTGTGTCTTGTTCAGTGGTGGTCGTCTTTCAGCCTTTCTTACCTTGGCCATGTCTCTGAGTATTGCACACCTTGTGCTTTTGGGCACTCCAGTGATGTTGCAGCTCTGAAATATGGCCAAACTGGTGGCAAGTGGCATCGTGGCAGCTGCACGCTTGACTTTTCTCAGTTCATGGGCAGTTATTTTGCGCCTTGGTTTTTCCACACGCTTCTTGCAACCCTGTTGACTATTTTGAATGAAACGCTTGATTGTTCGATGATCACGCTTCAGAAGCTTTGCAATTTTAAGAGTGCTGCATCCCTCTGCAAGATATCTCACTATTTTTGACTTTTCTGAGCCTGTCAAGTCCTTCTTTTGACCCATTTTGCCAAAGGAAAGGAAGTTGCCTAATAATTATGCACACCTGATATAGGGTGTTGATGTCATTAGACCACACCCCTTCTCATTACAGAGATGCACATCACCTAATATGCTTAATTGGTAGTAGGCTTTCGAGCCTATACAGCTTGGAGTAAGACAACATGCATAAAGAGGATGATGTGGTCAAAATACTCATTTGCCTAATAATTCTGCGCTCCCTGTATAGACTGAGTGACGTCCTGAGGTTTGTAGTTCAAAAGCTACAGCCACTACTGTCTTTTATTTTTGGTGATTGCAAAATGGAATGGACTCTTTGAGGCAGTTGATGTGAAAAGTAATACAGTAGCAAGCAAGGATGGGACTTTGTTCCTTCGTTGTGTAGTAGTAGATATCACTATTATGTGTTACTAGTGTGTTCAAAATGAAGAGAGATTTCAGTTGTGACAAATACCTGTAAGACCTGTTCTAGTGCACTTGTCTTTTGTTAGCGTTAAAGAGAAAAGAAAGAGGACATAATTACCCTTCTTTAATAATAACCCTCCATTACCCAGCTTAATGTAGTTGTTCTGGTGAGTATAATCAGTCCCTGCAGAATTTCTGCAGTAAACACGGTCTTTTTAGTGAAAATACAGTGTTTACAAGCCTAGGGATACCTCCACTGCCACGCCTCAGATAGCTGCTAGAGGTGCTTCCTGGGGCAGTGCTGCCACTTTGCAGTAGTCATTCAGTGTCTCCAACCTCTGCATGGAGACACTGAACCTTCCTCATAGAGATGCATTTATTCACTGACTCCTTGGCTGAGATCATCAGAATTGACAGTCTTAGCCAATGCAATGGTTTCCTATGGGAAAGCATTGTGATTGACTGAGATCACTTACATAGAAACATCTGATGTCAGCCAAGGAGGCAGATCAGGGGCAGAACTAGTCAACTTGAATAACAGTAAGATTTTACTATATTTAGGAAGGGGGGCTAGATGGTGGTTTAAACACTATACATGTTTGTGTTCCTGACCTTATGGTTTGCCATTAATCTAAATCAGTATAGCCAATAGTCAATCAATCATGCTAGCAAACTATAAAATATTATTTTCTAAATGCAAGAGACAAGTAATCTTATGTTAATTTAATGGACGTTTTAAAGCCACCGTTTGGAGAGGGGAGCGGGGTTCTTTTTGGGTTCCTGAAAGTATCAGAAATAGAGGCTCTCAGGTGGTCAGGGAGGATGCTTCTAGAGAGTAGACTACAATACTGGCCTGTATGTGTTTGCACCACCTTGCCTGGAGAAGGTTCCTATAAGGAGGTGATGGGTGACCCCTCAAATTTGTATTACAAGATATAAGAAATTTACAAAGATCTTGAAGGTGATCTTGCTGAAAATCAACCCCCTGCAGTAACATTTTTTTTATTATTTAGTTTCATTTTAGATACAGATCATTTTGGTGTAATGTAACATAATAAGAGAGACTTAAATGGATCCTATAGGCATCCAGACCACTTCAATTCATTGAAGTAGTCTGGGTGCAGTGCCCCTTCATGTTTAACCCCGCACTGTAAAACATTCTGAGAAACTGCAATAATTACATTGCAGTGTAAACTCCACCTTTTAGTTGCTGTCTGCCAGGTCTTATTATGTCCTTAAGGGCTTAAGTATGTGTGACATTGCATATAGATAGTTAGTTATTATTCTAGAATAAATAAATGGACATTCCAATCCATAATCACCTGTGTTACTTGGATATGTCATGGTTCTGGGAGATCCTAATCTCTTCTAAATCAGTTTGAGACATAATTGCCCCATTTATAAGCATGTCTTCAGATAACTAATGTAAGGGGAGAGGGGGTTAAAATTCCTCCTGCTTGTATAGCTTCTTAGCAGGGCTGTCTTTAACATTAAATGCATTTGCTTGGGCCCCCTGGATCCTGCCTCCCCCTCACACTTCCACCCCCTGGCATGCAATAATGCCATCCACGCCAACACAGTGGCAGAACTAATGTAGAGAGGGCTCTGGTGCAAGAAAGTTTTTGGGCCTCCCCTCTAGCGCAAGAGTGGAGAAAAGATCCTCATCTGTCGTACAACTCCCAAAATGCTATGCCAGCTGGGGATCTACAATTTGGCCATTCTTGCGGGGCTGTATTTGAGAGCAGTGTTTGTGCATTTGAATGTGAGCATGTTTTTGTATACAGTATGATGTGTGCATGTAGGGTGTAGTATTGTTGTTTGATTGAAGGGGAGTATTTATATATACTTTTTGAGTTTGAATCCAGGTGAGTGTTTGCATGTAATGTTTGATTGCTGGGATGTATGTACATACATCCTATACATTCACAGATATACATACACATTAGCACGCAGATACACACAAACACACTGATATATGAACACACCTGGACACATGCGCACACACTGACACAAAAACACTGGCGTATACACAAACACTAGCACATACACATAAATACACACACACTCAGATACACACACTTTGGTACACACAGATATAAAAACACTGGCACATTTACACACAGAGATACACACTTACACAGATATGTACACACAGACACACAGGTACACATGCAGGGGTGTATTTGTGTGCAGTGTTGGCATAGGAATGCTGGTATGTATGCATTGCAACACACAGATACACACTTACACAAACACTGAGATACACGCAGGATCACAGATACACATGCAGTGGTGTATGAGTGCAATGTTATCGTTGGACTGTAGTAGTGTTTTTGTGTGTGGCACTGGAATGATAGGATTTATGCATTGTCACATGCATAGATACACACTTACGCACACTGACACACATATACACACACAGGTACACAGACATAAAGGTACACATACAAACTGACACACAAGTACACATATACAGACACAGGTATACATACGCACAGGTACACATGCACTGACACAAACACAGCCAGATACACATATACTGTCAGATACACACTGTGACGGACTGCCTGGCACCCTGACCAGGTACCTCCGTCAATCGCTGCTTCCTAGTACTTGCGAGCACCATAAACACAGTACTGGAACACCATCACCACCGTAAACCCCACGAACCGCCGCAGCTTGGTTGAGATCTCGCTGTCCTCCACCCACCCTGAACTCGACCAGAATCCAGCTTCCAGTGGGTAGACCTCTCCTAGTCCAGAGAGCGTTGCAGGAACAGCTCCTATAAGAGCTAGTGATTATACTCAGTATTGTGATAAAGCAATCCCCAGAGTGAATGTAGTTCTCCAATCCCCCAAACATGAGCCAAGTCTTCATGAAGAGGTAAAATGAATCTCTGTTTAATGGGAGCCACACTTGGCCTTATGACAATCCCCATACAAGGGGTACGCCCACATGGACCTTGTGGGGAACTGCAGCACCAAGTTACAGACCAATAACAACAATGGTTAAATGCATGACACTCCCAAATACAAACACACAATCCCTCCCCTTTGCCTGGGAGCTAATTGGATCAGGAACACCCCAAAAGTACCTTAAAACACACAAAGTCCCCACAAAACAAAAGTTACATCCCCTGATAGCCCTGATCTGGGATACCTACATATCCAAAAATCACCCAGATCAGTTCAGGGGTTCAGAAATTTCCTGGAAGTCTTATTTTTGACCGACCGTGCACATGGTCCTATGCTCAAAACTGTTCCAGGGAATCAGGGCTAACGGTCGGTCTCTCTGTCTGGAGTACAAACGTACATAACTCACATGAACAGAGCCTTTTCAAGTGCTTTGGGCAAGGTATATTGCAGGGCCAGCAGGTCCCTCCAAAAAAACGTGACGAGGTTCAGATCACACACTGACACAAGCTCAGCCTGATACACACTCATAGTCAGATACATACACACCCAGATACACACATACAGTCACATACAGTCAGATACATACAATGACACAAACACAGCCAGATGCACACACTGACAAAAACACAGCTAGGTACACACTCATAGTCAGATACACACACACACACACACACACACACACACACACACACACAGCCAGATACATGCACTGACACAAACACAGCCAGATACACATACTGACACAAACACAGCCAGATACACATACTGACACAAACACAGCCAGATACACAGCCAGATACAAACTCTGACACACACAGCCAGATACACATACTGACACAAACACAGCCAGATACACAGCCAGATACAAACTCTGACACACACAGCCAGATACACACTGACTCAGAAACAGGTACACAACATGTAACTATCAATTTACATAGTTGGGGCTGGATGGCTGAGTTTGATGGGAGTCTGAGTAACCTGCTTTCTCAGTCCCTCTCCTCCTCCTTGGTGTGTGTCTCCTCCTCCCCAGCAACACTCCCTTACTAGGGAGGAAGAGATCTCCCCTCACTCCCCTCCCCCAGCAGGCAGGAAGACAGCTGAATCAGTTATCCCACATAAGCATAAATACAAGTACTGTATCTTTAGCCTGTTCTAGTTGGCAAATCCACTGTAATTATGTCTCTAATTTCACTGTTTATGAGTACATAAAGTTATGAGTTCTAGGGTATGTTTTATAACTTTTACTGTTCACGTTCTATCTTTCTCCGTTTTTTATGAGCTGTCCTTTTATTTACTGATTCTTGAGCCTACTAACCATATTGTTAAATGTAATATTTAGCATCTTTTATGACTATTTCCGGGTTTCTGTGTACTCGCTTATTGAGGCGTGTTTTTGTTTGCCCAGAGGCTATACAGCCCCACAGTTCCCACTAATTTATAAAGAATATACACCAATTAACAACCCCTTTACTGAGCACTTGTTGATTGAAAAAATTGTAGTAAAACATTTATTTGAAGTAAGGGATGCATAGCTAGCATATACATTTACCATGACACAGCAATTTTGTGTATAGATTGTTTTCGGACAATCATAAAAATGTAAATTATCTAAATTTACACAACTTTTATTTTTCACTTGTCTGCTGCCGCTATTTTTTGGCTGCACTGTTCCCTGGTTCTGGCGACCTGTAGGTAAAGAGCTGGCCTGTGAGCTGCAAGTGTCTTTGTAAAGTTAGTAGTTGAAGGAAGCGCAGGCAGATGGGTTGATACCTGCCTAGAAGAAAGACGGGTGGAAGGGCCAATACATGCCTAAAAGTGGTTGGCATTGACAAATCTTAATGCCTGGAGAGAAAAAAAGAAATTACAAAAAAAATAAAAATAAGTGTGTGTGTGTGTGTGTGTGTGTGTATATTATAGAATTGCAAGTGATGGTCCGCACTCCATAATACTTGCTTTTCCCACAGAAATTTCACTTTGACAGTGCTCTTACTACTCATTCTGGATAGATGTATGCAAATGAGCTAAAAAAAAAAAATTGCCTCAGAATTCCACTTTATACATGGATTCCTTGGAGTATGTGTATTCTGCATACAACAGCTTTGAAACACAACTCAGGAAGAGGAGCAAAGCCAGTGAATCACTCATTGACAGCTGTTTCATTGTTAATGCAACTCATCAGCATGAGGTTGGTTACTGGCTTGCAATGGAGGCTTGGTGTTACTTGTAAAGTAGATACCAACAGCGTTGTGGTGGGTAATAAAGTGTGGATGAAAACCCCTTCCACCTGAAGTAAGTGGATAGTTAACACAAAGGGTAAACACAAATACACAAATCAGTCAAGCCATAATAGATATAAACAGAGCCTTGTGTCACAGTCTGACCCTCATAGTCTCACATTGGTATCACAGTTGTACCCTTAATCCTACTTGTTTATATATTGTTGCTAAAGTTAATCTTCAACCTTTCCAGCTGTCAATTTTGATTATTGTGTATAAGCTACACACTGTATGGCAACCTCCTATTTTGTTTTGTAATGAATGGATATATGCTTTCTTCTTCATTTACTCAAACTGTATTGAAACCTCCAAAATTACAAATAAAGAATGTTTATTGAAGTGGTCTGGGCGCTGTGGTCCTGTCCTTTTAACCCTGCAATGTAAATCATTGTAGTTTTTTAGAAACTGTCATCTTTACCTTGCAGGGTTAAATCCGCCTCCAGTTGCTGTCTTTCTGATATTCTGATATAGCCAAATATCGGTAGTGCCACAATAAACTACACTCACAGCAAATATATTCACTTTGAAAACAGTGACCTGCATCACCAGGCAAAGTCATATTACGTCATCCTGGGAAAACGTCCAACTTTTATAAAGACTCAGCCAGCTGAGTCATTGTTAGATTAGGCCCACAAATATTTCTCAGGCGTTACTTTCTTTATTTTCCCTATGTCATTATATAATTCCCAAATTGAAAAGAAATCTGATTCTTTATTTTGTTTAAAGTGCACCTTGTATCTCTTGATAGTTTTTCTCTCTACATGGCTGCAATCCAGAGGCAGATAGCCAAACACTTTAAGTTCATCCATGTGTAGTCACAGATTAATTCTACCCAATAATTCATTCCCCTTTCAACCTTTCTAGTACAACACAGAATTCCACAAATATGAACTCCCTTTTGCCTTCTGTTTATAATCATTTATATATTTTCTCCTCTGTCCCCTAAGCCCATGAACCCCCAAGGATCCTCTCATAAGCATTTTATTCCACTCACTTATTCCACTTCAGTAAGTAGATCCCTACAGAACACATATTGTATCATTCTTGCAACTTCTTGGTTTGAGATATATATATATATATATATATATATATATATATATATATATATATATATATATATATATATATATATATATATATATATATATATATATATATATATATATATATATTTTGCAGTTTTCCACACAAACTGTCCCTGATTAGCCTTTCCAGCAGTGTATGTATTGAGCGCAAGAACTGTGATCAAAGACTGACAGTTATTCACTAATGTGACAATTCTCTGAGCTGACTTATAGAATGTTTCAAGTTTGGTTCTTCTTTCTTTCTCCTTCCTTCTCCCTCCTTTCTTTCGTTTTCCTTTCTTTCCCTCCTTTCTTTCGTTTTCCTTTCCTCCTTTCTTTCTTTTTCCTTCCCCTGCTCAAACAAGCTTACATTCTAGAGGTAGTGGGGTAAAGTGGCACAAGAGGTAATGATAAAATATATTTCATGTTTGGGAAAAGTAGGTTGCTAGAATAGTGTTCAACAAAGGCTTAGTTTTTTTGGATGACACAGTTGCAGGAGAGAAAGCAGGGTGGGTTACAAAGGTGCCAGAAAGGAAAGATATTAACAGTTTAATTGATATGCTTTTCTGAAGAAATTAGTTTTCAATTATTTTTTTTGAAGGAGTGGAGGTCGAGTGAGAGCCTAACAGAGCGGAGAAGGAAGTTCCATAGAAATGGTGCAGCCCTAGAAAAGATGGGCATCAGAAATGGGAGTACGAACTTTCCCCGCCACATTCATTATAGACTGTAATAGGACAAGCTGGGAACACATAAGTCAATAGTTGAGGCGAAAGAGGATAGCTGCATGCACCAGCGTTAAAGAGGGTCACTTCTGTCAGGAGTACAGTGGCTGCAGTGACATCATAGTGTGGCAACGGTGACATCATATTCCAGCTCCCAGCATCACAGCAGAGTGCGCAAAAGAGCACTGAAGAACTGGAAGAAGATCAGTGCCTCATCACCACTCCTCTCTCTCCCCTAGGTATATTTTGGCAGAGAAAGCACTTGCCATCCAGGTAAGCAGGTGCCTACTCTGCCTTCGTGAATAAGCATCTGATTCGGGGTGGCTTAACTTCTGGGTCCCTGTGACAGACCATAGGCCTCTTGGCCATTGACCTCTTGACACCCCACTCCCATTTCTGCAGCCAGGGCAGCCACACAGCTGACCCACTTGGTAGTTACGCTACTGGTTGGGCATGATTATATCACAAAGGACCTGCCTGACAGCACAGGCAGTCGCTCTGCAGCCAATCCAACTGAGCTGAGTAGGGGGAAAACCAACAGAGTGGTTTCAGAGAAGAGGAAGAGATAGAGAAAGAAGCAGCTCGGATAGACAGAAGGAGAACCAGATAGACAGAGATTACAGAGCATGAAAAGAAGTTGTTGATCAACATTGTCGAAAGCAACAGACAGGTCAAGGAGAATTAGGAGAGCGTAGTAACCACTAGATTTTGCAGCAATTAAATCATTGAATACTTTGGCCAGAGCTGTGTCAACAGAGTGACGAGTGTGGAATCCAAATTGAAGCGGGTCAAGCAGAGCGTAAAAGGGGAAGAGAGTTAAAGCAGAGACAAACGGTCGTAGTGACATAGGGCGGTGGTTAGATAAGGAGTTACTTTCAGGGTTATTCACTACATTGAGAATTATTAGGAATTAAAAATATAAATTTAAAATTTAAGGCCAAAGTAACCAAATTGAAAGCATAACTGACGTGAAAAATATTTCCTGTTTGACCATTGATCTTGAATTCACAGATTTAGTAAAGGACTCATTTTCCTGGCTCTAAAGGGTCTTTAGGTCCCACCCTCAGGGTCCCACTCCCGCCGGGCTGAAGGGGGAGGAAGGGGTTAAACGTGTGCGCATTCAACCAGTCCATAAGAAAGCATTTCTCAATGCTTTCCTATGGAAGTCAGCGTCTTCTCACTGTGAAAATCACAGTGAGATTTGAGGAAGCGCCGCTAGTGGCTGTCAGTGAGACAGACACTAGAGGCTGGATTAACCCTAGTGTAAACTTAGCAGTTTCTCTGAAACTGCTTTGTTTACAGCTGCAGGGTTAACTCTAGATGGACCTGGCACCCAGACCACTTAATTGATCTGAAGTGGTCTGGGTGCCTATAATGGTCCTTTAATTGATTTCCCAGCAATTCTCACTTTAGTGCTATTTCCTGTCCTATTGTGCTTCACACCCCACCTCCTATAGACTGTAAGCTTGTTTGAGAAGGGTCCTCTTCAACCTATCGTTCCTGTAAGTTTTCTTGTAATTGTCATATTTATAGTTAAATTCCCCCTCGTATAATATTGTAAAGCGCTATGGAATCTGTTGGCTCTATATAAACGACAATAATTATAATAATAACTCTGTAACCGTCCATTTCCCTATTTGTCATACTGTGTAGAGACCCACTAATTTAAAGAGGCGTGATCACACCTCCGCCACTCTGTTTATTATTTCATAAAGATATACTGAGACAAAATAGGGACCGCTATGTCTCTGTATACTTCATATGCCTGACACTTCTTGACACTGGGCCGCGCTACCGCCATCAAGAAATGTTAATCTCCAGGCCGTGACCGCTGCAGAGATATTGGCTGTATCTATGATGAATACCTCGGTCTTACAAAATCCTCCATAGACCTCAATGCTGTACTCTTCGCATACGCGAGAATATAGCAGTACAACTGTAACAACGACCACTGCCAGGAGCAGAAGAGGACTGTCAGGAAGAAAATTGCGGCACCCACTGGAGACAAATTCAGTGACCGTGCCACTTTAATGAATAGGCTTTGGCAGCACTTGACATTTCTAAACATCAGAAGGCAAAATGTTTTGTTTTTCTTTTCTGTGCCCATAAATATTTTTGGAATAATATATCTGCTAACGAGATTAGACAAAATCCTTTGGGTAAAACATGAACATGAACCACTAGATGTTCTGGCATGGAAAGGGTTAATTTTGTTAAACTCATGTGAAAAGCACTGTCAGAAACCGGTACATCAGCACATGCTCTGTGTTCTCACAAGGTACCAATAGTTATTTTTTACCTTGATAGTGTCCATGTGGATTCTGGATTACATAAGTGTTGGGTGGCAGATCAGGATTTGATACAAAGTGTAAATTTTGCCAATATCATTCCAAGATGGGACTGTGAACTGTATATTACTATCGATACTATTTGTAGTATCGTAATTAGGAAAGTGATACAAATAATCAGCATTTCACTTTTTTGGTTTAGTAGCTACTGGACAAATGTGGTGGTGATGATGGCACAGACATAATGACTATAATGACCTCACAGATTGTAGCCAGATTCCAAAAGAGAAGAAGGGTTTCAGACTTGGAAATGACAGGTACCTACTAAGACACTCTGGGCACCATAACAACATAATAAAAATTAAGCCGTTTTGTGGAGGTGGTCCCGTGTGCCATCTTACTTTAAGAGTTTAAATTAAACTGTTAATAGGAAGTAGGTGCCCCCACACACCTACTTATGAAGGTCCAATGCTTTAATCGGGAAACCTTAAACTGCTGATAGGTTTAAAGTGATGGTGGTTTCATTAAGAAACAATTGAACCGCTTAAGGTAAGACGGCACCTGGGACATCCATGCACCATAACAACTTAATTGAGAGGAAGTTTTTTAATGCTTAGAATTTCCCTTTAAGTATAATTGTAAACAAGCAAACTGAAATATAATGATAGAAAATGGTTGCAGTAATATAAAAAAACTGGCAAGCGTAGACATTCCAACAATTAAAGGCACACTCCAAAAACCACACCAGTACAGTACCATGTAGTGGTTATGGTTCTAGGAGTGGCCAGCAACCTCCAAGGATAAGTAGTCAAACCATTTACGAACGGTTTGACAACTTATCTGAGATCTGCTGGGTGCTGGTCACAGCTTCCATGAGCTTTGGTTAGCTCCCCTAAGCAAAGCCCTGCAGTGCCAGACCAGATAATTGTCTGAGAGTGTCAAGGTTAACTCCGAGCAGGATCTTTCAGCTCTTCTGTAGGAAATGACTTGCGCCCAGCAGACCCCAGGTAAGTTGTCATACCATTCGCAAATTGTTTGACTACTTACCCTGGAACACTAGGGCACTCATTGTACCAGAACCTCACAAGCACATTATAGTAGTTATGGTGCTTGAAAGGTCTCTTTAATTACATATTCATTTGCACTGGCTAAAAAAGCAAAGTGTCCTCAATGTTTGACCCATATAAGGTTGATAACGCATGGGTATTGATAATTATACCTTGGGAGATTGTGTTATTGTTGTGTGGTAGTTTGCTAACAGTGAAGGTTAAATCCACTATGGATAAATCTTCTGTATGTGCTTCAACAGAATGTTTGTTTATATGTATCCTGTTAGCAAAACACTGCTACTCCCAGATGTAATTGTTGATGAATCTTAAAGGTACCCAATTCATTTTGTTCCCTGTGCAGCTGCCACCTTCCTATGTTTACTTCTCTTGGGGACTTGACATCGCCCTGCATTACCAGTAGAACATTTCTGTGTATTATGTGAATATCTTAAATATGCTGCTTTTTTTTTCAGTAAAGAAAAATAAGCAGGTTTATTTTATGTTTACATACTAAAATTGGTTTTATCATCAGAAATATTGCTGTATGGTTTTTCTACTTTAAAACGGCTTATGTCATGTGTTAATCTTTAAACTGGTTTATATTTTTTTTTATTTTTATAAATACAAACGTTTTTTAGTTAACATGTATTTCCTTTGAGACCTTGTGCTGTCTGGTCAGTTTTCTGAGGACCCTGGGAAGTGCTGTTTAAAGTAGCTGGCCAAAATCAGTTTAGACATCATTGGCCTGCTGTGATATTCATTGGAACATAAAAAAAAATAAAATTAAAACAAGAACAAAAAAGTGCACAATAGATTTGTTTTCAGTTAGGATTTCATACTGTCTATCTATATAATAGTTACTGACATTTTTATTTTGTTTGTAAACGTGAATTCTGTTTTAAAATGAAATCATGTCACCTAACTGGATCCTGTTTCATGCTGATGGTATAAACCTCTAAGGAATGTGGCATTACAGGTTTCTTTTTATAACATAGAATTGGAAAGGTTTGGTTGCATTCATGTTCCATTTTTAGAGTATCCTTTTACAGTTCAAGTTGGGAGCTTCTTAAAAAAAAAAAAAATAAGTGATATGGGCGAGTAAATCGGTCTGTGAAGAATGGATTGTGCTTTTTTTTTTTTTTTTTTTAATTGTCACATTATTAAATTATGGTTGGATCCAACCACTCTGCCACATATTATATATCCGGGGTACCCAAAAGGTAGATCACTAGATGTTGTAGAACTATAGCTCCCATGATGCTTTGCATGCCTTCAGAATGACAACGCATCATGGAAATATCTGGGGATCTACCTTTTGGATGGCCCTGTTATATATGATATTCCCTGACTTAATTGGAATTTATATCACAGCATAGCTATGGGCTTTATCCACTAAAGAGCAGATTGGAAAATAATAATCCAACTCCACTATAGTTATAGCTTGGCTATTTTATTCTAAATTTGTATTTATTCTACATTTTGCAAATCATTTAGTTAATAATCATATTTATGTCCTTCTAGAAGCTTTCTCTATTACGCTCCGTCCTTGAAGATGACTTCATATACTAGGACTGCACCAAGTTTATAGGGCCGAGGCAAGAATTTTTGGCCACACGGGCACCCTCTCGTAAAACCCTTTTGCTAACTTTTAGCGTTTTGTTTTTTTTTTAACATTTTACCCACTTTTCACATCTTTATTCCCTTTTTTGTCGTTGTTACTCCTGCTTTTGTGTCTTTATCCACCTCTTGTGGTGGTCATTTTTCTTATCTCCACTTTTTAATGTCTTACCCCACTTTAATGTATGTTATCCCTGTGACGGAACGCTGGCACTCCGACTGAGTACCTCCACCAATTGATGCTCCTAGTGCTTGCTGAGGACTCCAAGCACTCCAACCGACACCATCAGCACTGCAGACCCCACTTCCAGCGATGCAACTGCGCCGGGGTCTCTGCTGTTTCCACCCACCCTGGACCCAAGGCCAGGATCCAGCTTCCAGTGGGTGAACCTCTCTTTCCCCAGAGAGCAGGAACAGGAACAAATCAAGCTATTGCAAGAGCTTCCTCTGGGGAGTAAGTGATTATAGCAATCCCCAGAGTGTAGGTATCCCTTCCCCCAAACATGAGCCAAGGCTTAATGCTGGAACAAGACTGATTTACTGGCACACAGAACTCACAATTTATGCAACACAAAACTCCTCCTCTGGGCCAGGCTAGATAATTGAGTTTCTACAATACACAAAGCTCAATTATCTGCTGGCCATAAATAATACAGTTTCATAAAACACACAGGGACCCCAAAACATGCAATAACCCCATATCCTTGGAACCGGGGGATCTGGGTGAACCACATATCCCAAATTCACCCAGATCCGTTCAGTACTTTGGAAAATACAGTTTAATGCAGATTCTGCAGAACCTATACAGGCAAAATAAAAAACAATCACTGTATAATGTGTCCCTTGCTGTATAGTCCAAAACCACCGCACGATGTCTCTGTGCACCAAATACTGGCGAGATGGCACCGTGTTGAAAAGTCCAAACAGTGTCTGTGAGTTAAAATGGCCGCCATCCATTGTTCTCACCATGTGCTTCTGATACAGGAAATGGTGGCCACCCAGTAACTCCACAGTATGTCCCCAGATGGTTCTTAAAGGGCCAGCAGCAGCACAACACAAATCCATTATGCCCAAATCATGTCTTTAAAGGGCAATACAAACCAGGGGCCATAATCACAGGGCAAGAGGCGGGCAAGCAGTCCTCTCCAGGCACAAGTGGCGAAGGGCACTTCGTCACAATCCCCATTTTTTTTTTTTCCCCTGTTGAGCCTCTTAACCACTTTTTTTTTTTTTTTTTTTTTTTTTTTGTCTTCTAACCCCAGCTATGTATTATACTCTTCCCCTTTGTGTCCCTTAAATCCACTTGTCTTTTAACCATTTTGGTGTGTCTTTCCATTCCCCATGCCTCTTACTCCCCCGTTGTGTTTTCCCCCTCCATCTCTTTTGTGTCTCTCTCTCACTTTGTCTGTAGCATGACCTCACGGACCGTGCTAGAGGGTCTTTTACTTTCTCTACCAGGTCGGACCGGAAGCTGCTTGCTGCTCATTCCCCATCTCCTCCAGCACGCTGCGAACTGGCACACCTGGTAGATGCTAAAAAATATCCTCTACCTCAGTCCATGTAGTTGTGCTGCAGAAACTGACAGGTGGGTGGGGATCTTTGTGCATCCTTATCCCACCTATCACCTGGAAATTGTGCTCCTGCATAACTTTATGGTAGCACCAGGTGCATGCTTACCTTCAGTGTTAAACTCACCATGTCCTGGGAAGTCAGTTTAACCGATTGGGGAGACAATGGGCTAAGAGGCATTGGCAAATTGGAGTCTGCATACAGTCTGTACCAATACTAATCTCATCATATCAAAGAATAAGTAATTAGAAGTTGAAGGACTTGTGTTTTTTTCCCCCCTATTATTTGATAAAAGTTCCCATTTAATATGGGAACTATGTGTATGTATAGTTTTTGGTATGTACTGCACAGTAATAGTGAGTTCTTTGTACAATGGCTCTATATGTGTGATAGAATTACTCGCAAAGACCAACACAAATCTCTACGGCAGGGCTTGACAAATACCAGGTTGCCATGGTGACTAGGAATTTTGTCCTGGTGCCTGGGATTTGTCAGCGCATTCAGGGGTGAGGGAGAGTGGAGCCGGGCAGCGAGAGAGTTGAAATCTTCTAGCGTTTCTTGCTCTGCTCCCACACAAGCCCTGCTGTGGTGCCGAAATATGACATCACTCCAGCCCTGGCATCACTAAAAGGCGCGCAAGGGTGCAGAGCAAGAAGAGCTTGAAGATTTCAGCAGCCACACTGGATCTCAGGGAAAGGATCAACAACCGCTCTCCCAAAGGTAGGGCGGCTGGGTGGACTTAAATAAAAATTATTAAAGGACCACTCTAGGCACCCAGACCACTTCAGCTTAATGAAGTGGTCTGGGTGCCAGGTCCAGCTAGGGTTAACCCATTTTTTTTTTTTATAAATGGGTTAATCCAGCCCTCAAATCCTCTAGTGGCTGTCTCGTTGTGAAAATCAGTGAGAACACGCAAGCGTCCATAGGAAAGCATTATGAATGCTTTCCTATGAGACAGGCTGAATGCACGCGCAGCTCTTGCCGCGCGTGTGATTCAGCCGAAAGGGAGGAGAGGGGGAGGATCAGAGGCGGAGAGCTCCCCGCCCGGCGCTGGAAAAAGGTAAGTTTTAACCCCTTTCCTCTCCCCAGAGCCGGGGAGAAGTGTTTTCCTGGCACTATAGTGGTCCTTTAATTTATGAGTGTGTGAGAGAATTTGTGTGAGTGTGTGTCTGTCAGCATATGTGTGTGTGTGTGCCTTGTCAGTGAGTATGTGTGTGTCTGAATGTGTTTCTGTGTCTCTGTCACTGAGTGTGTGTGTGTGTGTGTGTGTGTGTCTGTCAGTGAGTGTGTCTTTTTAGGTGACCAGCTTCCCTCCGGTCACATGGAAAAGGTGGTAAAGCATTTGGAGGTTGCACATGCGTGGCAAAATGTAATTCTGCTCCAGTCAGCATCTCCTTATAGAGATGCATTGAATCAGTGAAGACACTGAATGTAGGTGATGCACACTGTGCAGCACTGGACTAAGAAGCACCTCTAGTGGCCGTTTGAATGACTGTCACTAGAGGTGCCTCCAGGCCATTGGTGGATCTGGGGGCAACGGGGCAATTGACCTTTCCCCCCGAGAAAATAGTGAGTCCGAGGCTCTCCTCTGCCAGTCCATGGAGGGTTGGTGCTATCCAAGCACCAGCACTGCTGTTTGCCTTCACGGACCGGAGGGGAGATCAGTGATCTCCCTCCCCGGCCCTCACAGGCACAATACTGGCAGCCGGCAGTGGAGGCCGAGGGAAAGCGAACCCGGGGGAACTCTTACCTGCAGCTCCGCCGGGTTCTCCTCTCGCGAGCACGGAGCGTTGCAGCGGTTACCATGGCAACTCTGTTCTCGCGAGAGTGAACTCAGGCCTGAGCTGCAGGTTAGAGTTCACTCCCCCACTAGAACCACCAGGGACTGGAAGAAAGCAATGATTCCCCCTCCCTCAGCAAAGGTAAGAAGGGAGGGGGGACATTAGCTATATTTATTAAATAATAAAAAAAAATAATAATAATCTTTAATCTGCCCCCATCCCCTCACACACTGCACCACACACAGCCCCCATCCCCTCACACAAACTACAACCCCTACAAACTGCACCACACACACAGCCTCCCCCTTACACACACACAGCCCCCCATCCCCTCACAAACTATAACCCCCTACACACTGCACCACACACAAATATACAGCCCCCCCTTATGCACACAGCCCGCCCTTACACACACAGCCCCTTATACACACTGCCCCCAATACACACACTGCCCCCCTTAAACACATAGCCCCAATACACGCACAGGCCCCCATACACACACACACACACACACACACAGCGCCACTCACACACAAACACACTGCACCCTTTACACACAAACACATTACTACCCCATACATACACTGCACCCCTCTCACACACGCACGACCCCTCCATACACATACTGCGACCCTCGCACACACTGCACCACACACACACACACACTACAGCCACTATCCCAGCAGACCCTGGGTCAGTTATCAAACTTTTTTTAAACGGTTTGACTACTTACTCTGGGAGGGCACCACAGCAAATCCTGGCACCAAAACCACTACAGAGAGCTGTAGTGGTTATAGCGCCTGCAATGTTTCTTAAAATGATCTGCCAGTGCCCCTCCCGAGATTAGCTTCTGGCAGGCAGTGATGTAAACACTTTTCTTTTCTCTGAAAAGGCAGTGTTTACATTGAAATGCCTGCATGGACAGACTATAGACAGCAGAAGCACTACATTAAGCTGTAGTGGTTCTGGTGACTCTAGTGTCCCTTTAAGAATTTTATTTTTGTCCTTGAAATTACAGCTTAGTTAGTTTAAAAAAACCTGTCTCCCCTCGGGAGACGACCCAGAGACATTCCTCAAAAAATTAGGCATATTAGCCAATGGACACAGAAAGCAGCATGAGAAACGCAACACTTAACTATAATAATAATGTTTTTTTATATGCATATAATCTTATGAGGTCAGGGAGAGTTTCTCACTATTCTTGCTACCCCTAACCCAGCACTCCATGCTATTAACCTATTGCCCTAGGTATCTGACCCCACATATATAGGATATATAGGTTAAGCCGGAAGATTGTTGAAATCAAGCAACCTCTTTAAGTAGAGATCTCTGTAGAAGAGTAGAAATGTACAAATTGTTCCCTCACCATGCCACAGCAAGGGTTTCTCTGACATTGTGATTGTTGCTCTGCTCGTAGCCCAACGAAATGTTATTTGATCCTGTTCTAACTTATATAATAACACATATAATGGAAAATTGTATACCGTGTGTATAAAACCTAATAAAATACAAATTAAAAAAAAAAAAAAAAACCTGGCTCCTAACTTTTTTTAGCTTGCTCTGTTATGTGTAGACAATTGAATTTCAACAAACTTCATTCGTAGCCAGGCATGGCTGTGATTTATGGGAGTTGTGTTTCAGCTGCTGATGAAGCACAGCTTTTCTACTTGAGAAAAAAACAATTTTGGATTATTTTATTTTGCTGGCTGCTATATATGTAATACATGCCATGTATAAACTAATGTGCGCACAATTGCCACAACAAAGCAGATTTTCTTTACCAAGGAGGTAAGCAGAACTATCTGAGAAAACACGCTGCGAGGTATGTGTGCAGATTTGCTGGTGATGTGGCTATTTCCGCACCGAGGTAACACTTCATTTAGTCCAAACATCTGTGGCTGGAACAGCAGCCAGTGATCCTTTAAGTACAAATATCAATCATACAAGGTTGACAATGCCAGTATTCACTTAACTTTTCATTGCATTGTTGGCATTGTTTGCACAATAAATGAATTATCTGTTATATCTAGCATGAAGGAGTTTTAATATTCAGTTCAATTCACTTGCTGCTACGTGGACGTTTGATTGGGCATATCTCCAAGACTTTTAGTGCTGAAGCCAATGTTACTTTCTGCGGTACATGCTAATAGGAGGAATGCATGCTGTTCAAGTTGATTTTTGCAATGTTTATAGGTAAATTCTGAAACACGTTTCCAAGTGATGACCTAAAGTAATATTTTTGTTGTTGATGAAAAGTACGTTTGTTTTAGTTTTTTGGGTTTTAGGTATGTAGGAATGAAAGTACTTTGGATTTCTTTCTGAGGTTAAAGACGTTACTGTTAGAATTACTTGTAGGTGAGAATCTGGCAATACACTGCTGCTTTAATGTGTCGCTAGTGGTTCTGGGCTGTCAACAGGCAAGGTTATGTTTACAAACCCCATGCTGTATTGTGGGATTTTGTGGGCAGTAGCTCCGGCAGTATTAATTCAGATTTTTTTTTATTTTTTTTTATTTTTTTATGAAACTTATATATTGACAGAAGAACCTAGGAGAACGTGTGATTCTTTGTCCCCCTCTACTCTCCCTGCACTGGACTAAAGACAGTAGCTGCAATCAGCACCTGATACCTGGGAGTATAACTCTCACCAGTCTTGGTTGGACCTGGATGTGAATATTTCAGTGCTCATCTAGGATTATAGAAATCCTAGCCATAATTAATCAAATAATAGTATTTGGGGAAAGTAATGCCAAATTAAACTTGGGTTTCAAAGTTTTTTAAAGGGTTACTCCAACCGTATGGGGGGTGCGTTGAACTATATAATTGCTCTATTAGGCACAACTAATTAGGTCCCACCTGCTACGTTGTGCAATGAAACCTGCAAAAAAGTGTTGTTTTTTTTTTTGTTTTTTTTTTACCTACCTGGAATCCCGCACCAGGTGAAACCGCCTTTCACGTCTCCACTTGACATCACCAAGGTGCTTTGCGTGGCCCAATCACACTTTCTGATAGAGAAGCAGGTGATTGGACTGTTTCGCTGGGCTCAGAGTGGGCGACAGGAGATTGACATTAGACAGTCCTGAACAGAGTGTATGCCCTGGCATACAAGTGCAAATAAATCTGGATGCGTAATGTTTTATGCAGAAACAGTGCACATCCAGACTACTACAGCCATGACCACTTCCAACACTGAAATGGTCATGGTGGTTGATTTAAACCTTTACACGCCTTAATGACAGAGGCAGTTGTACAAGTTCTGACCAAAACAAAACCTGAAATTTGTGCTGTATAATTTACTGGCGCTATAGTGTAATGTATAGTGTTGGTGTTTGAAGGGATGCTTGTGTACATTTATTGTTTTAATACAGGGGTGTGTCTGAATGTTATGTTCACTTTTTAATGCGGGTGTACATTTGTGTGTAGTACTTGTGTTTGAGTGAAGTGGTGTGTTTGTATATTTTTTTTTGAGTTTGAATGCAGGGTTGTGTTTGTGTGTAGTATTTGTGTTAGATTGCAGAAGTGTGCTTGTATGTTGTGCTGGTGTTTGACTGGTTGGATGTATGCACATATACTACCACATACATACATACACAGATATTCATGCACATTAACTCACAGATGCATATAAATACACTGACACATACACACAAAGTCATATAGACACTGACACATACATATAGATATACACCGACACATACACACAGATACACACTGACATACACACATTGACATATAAACACACACCCTCTCACAGAGGCATATACACAAAAAATGGGTTAACCCTAGCTGGACCAGGCACCCAGACCACTTCATTAAGCTGAAGTGGTCTGGGTGCCTAGAGTGGTCCTTTAATAGTATTATGTGAAAACTTAAATTTAAGGTGGCAAAAAGATGCAAAAGCTATCAGTGAAGAAACCTCGAACCAGTCTGCTAGGTGATGGTCAGACATGAATTGTTTGTACAAGTGAAAAGCTCTGTGATACGCGTGTTGGGCGCTGGTGGATAAGGCTAACTTGGTAAGAACGTGACTGTGCTGAAGTAATTCGTCTACTCCATGACAAGTTCTTGGAAAGTTGGCGCTGGGGTTGCTACCCGAGCTGCCGAGGGTAGGGACAGTTTGAAGGCCTGAAATTGAAAGCGAGAGAGTTGGTCAGCTGCCGTGTTGTAGATGCCAGGAACGTGAGAGCATACAATGTGGAACTGATGGTTAGCTGCCAGCCATGTCAGTTTCCTAAGGAAACTCATAATCACCAAGGAGGAAGAGCGACCCTTGTTGATAATGTTGCATATTGCCAGGTTGTCGGAAAAGCTGCGTACGGACTGACCTTTCCACAACCTACACCAAGTGACGGCTGCAGCAACTATAGGGTATATTTCAAATAGGGCTGAGTTAGTGTGAAAACCCTCAATGCCCTGTGTTTCTGTAGGCCAGGTCCCCCAGAGCCATTCTGTGCCGAAAATGGCCGCATATCCCGCTGATGATGCTGCGCCTGTCCAAATGACTGGTGACTGTGAATCAATCTGTGGGAGGAACATGCTCCTCCCATTCCATTCCGAGCGGAATTTGTGCCACATCTGGAGATCAGCAGTCGCAGGACAGTCTAAGGATATGCGGATATGCTCGTTGGCGAAAGTGGGGAACAGGGCGAGGAGCCTAGCAATGAAAGCCCTGCCCTGGGGGATTATGCGCATGGCGAAATTTAGTGAACCCAGAAGTGATTGTAGTTCTTTACGATTGCAGGACCCCCTGTGCATGTAGTGGCTAATATTGTGTAGGATGTGAACTACCTTTCCTTTAGGGAGGCTGGCCATCAAAGTTGATTAATCCAGCAGAATACCCAGAAAGTTAATCAATGTATCTGGTCCTTCGGTTTTAGTGGGTGACACGGGAACACCAAGGGATGTGAATAGTTTGGTTGCTTTGTCTAGGCTACGTGGGGGGGGGTGGAATTGGATTCGATGAAAAGAAAATCATCTAAGTAGTGTATCACATTTGGGCACCTGCAGGTATTGAGGAGGAGCCAACACAAAACTTCTGCAAACGTGTGAAAAATCCTGGGACTACTTTTGGCACCGAAAGTGAGCTTTGTAAAAAAGTAGTAGGAGTCTTGCCACTTAACGCCATGCAGGTGCCACAAAGAGGGGTGTATGGGTAATAATTTAAAAGCATTCACAATATCCGTCTTGCTGAGCCAAGCCCCCAGATCTGATAGCTGCAATAGCGTCGTCAATAGTGGAGTATTGTAGGGAAAATTCCTCAGATGGAATCAATGAGTTTAGGCTGGGGATGGCAGAGGAGTGGAGTGCGGATAAGTCAATGATAAGTCTTAGTTTCTCTGAATTTTTGCTGGAAACCAGTCCGATAGGGTTGGTTCTCCAGCTGGAAAAGGGGGGTTAACAAAAGGCCCAATGAGGATGGGAGTTGGCCTCGCGGACCGCTAGGATTAAGGGGCAGGGGAATAACTAACATGGCCGTGTTGAAAAAGAAAACTTGCAAATCAACATACCTGCAGAAAAATTGAGCACTGGTTCTGTGGAAGAGAATTCAGATGTCTCTTGAGTAGGGGGTTAGCTTAGGTGACCCATCCGAGGGTATTCGGGTTCCTGGGGGTATGAGAATATTAGATAATGTACTCTAATGTGGAACATATACATAAATAAGAATAAATTGACGTAGTAAGAGTTCTGGGGGGGATTGCAGCGAGTATTGTCCCCACAATGTACACAATGCCACCGGTAGGCTATGCACTTTAACCGTAACCGTGGTATAATTATCCTAAGACTTAACGTTACTACTATACATGCCAATATCTCATAACATATCTAAACAGCCATGAGTAACATATATCATGTACTATAATTTTTCAAGCATATCATACCATATATGTATAACCAGCGTTTTACTAATTTAACCAGTGTCCTAATTAGCAGTATATGTATAAATAACAGCAAGGTATGGAACCGTAAAGTATTTGAAAGGAAAGTGTATGTTATAATCATGTAAGGTTGCAAACTGGCTGAACTAAGGGTCAGCCAGCAACGGAACGTACCATGGCCCCCCTTTTAAAATTGTGCAAGATAGGTAGACCAGGGTTTTAACCCTGAAGCCTACTATAATGCCCCCATTTGTGTGTTGCCGGCGGGAACAGGGACCCTTTACGATATAGGGGTCTGGTTGAGGCCTGTTCCCGCCCGGGCCGTATGTATGTCCCCCCCCCCTTTTAACCATCATAACTTCCCCCTTAAGACTGGGTTTCGCCGGCGGCCGGGAACAGGGACTCCTAACGGTAATGGAGTCTCTGTCCTGCACCCAGGGCCAGCTGCTATACCCCAGTAGGAGCCCTGCTTACCGCACCAAAAACGGTCTGGTGGGGGGAGAGGCCGGTCGGGTTGGTGGCCGGCGAGTGTCCGGTTCTGGGGCCGGTCCGGTTCTGGGGCCGGTGATGCCGGGCTGAAAGCCGCTGTTCGGGCCGGGTTTGGAGAGCCGGTGGGCCTGTGGAGCCTGTGGAGCCGGCGGAAGTCAGCGTGTGACGTCAGAGGAGTGCGCCACGTCTCACTGGAAGTGACGTCACGAACCAGGAAGTCGGGAGCAACGGAAGCCGGCGAGTATCAGCCTCCTGTTCGTCTAGACCAACGAAGGTAAGTAAGGGAAGGGGGAGTCCCTTAAGTAGGTCTATAGCCCCTCCCACAACTTCAGGCCATGCCTTCCAATATATACACACACACACACAGATGCGCACCCTGGCACACACACTCATACTCTCTCACACACACTCATACTAACATACACACCTTCACTAATACACACTCAATCTCATACTAACACTCACACAGTGATTTTTATTTTTTTTATATATCCAGCCACCCTCCTGTTAGCCTACCTTGTGTGGCCAGGAGGGTGGCTTGGAGTCCTGGTCCTGCTGGGGAGGGAGTGAAGTGGTCTGGAGCTCTTCGTGCTCCTCTCCATCCCGTGCTGTCTCTCTGCACGATGCTTGGAGGAAGTGACAAGCTTTCACTTCCTCCCAGCCGGACGACATTACAGGGGCCCAGTCACGGTCTTAAAGGAACGCTGCACTCACCCGGGTCCCTGTTGAGCAGTAATGTTTCCCTGGTGCTATAATCATAGCATCGGGGAAACATTCCACGTCACTCCTGTGTGCACAGTTTGGGAACCGCTATGCTAGATGGTCTAGTTAAAAATACGAGGAAAACAATGACTTGCATTCTAAAATATATTGTATGACTCAATAAAGCAGTTAATAATGTACATGGTTAAATGACATGGATAAATAATGTCAACTATTGTGGATGCTGTGATTAACATTTTGGTAATGTTACATATTAAGAATTTTGATACTTTATTCACTGTATTTATAATGATTTTGCCATTCTGATTATTATATAAAATAAGCTTTTAGCTATATAGTTGCTATCAGTGTGGCTAGCAAAATGTGTACTCCGTAAAGTACCACCATGACATGTCAGATTTGCAAAATAAGTGTACTTTAAATGTCAGCTATTATTTGATCATTAATTTTGCAGTGCACATTTAAATAGTAATTACTTCTATCTAGAGTGTGTTCTATTAGGAAAAGGTAAAAGAAACAAACTAAAAAAAACCCATGTACTTTAAATAAATTGTCACATCATTTCTAAAAATATAAGGCTCAGTAAGTTTATGGTATTAAGTATGATAGTGATATGCACAGGGTTTTTTTGGCCAGCTCTGCGATAACCTAGTTGACACTCTTTATCTTATCGTATAGGTAGAGTATTCATGGCCGTTTGATAAGACATGGTTATACACCATAGCCACATCTTCTGCCTTCATACTGATTAGAGTACTCCATTCAGCTCAAACTATTCTCCAATGCAATTTGTTTTTAAAATTATAACTAATCTTCCTAAAGGAACACTCAAAGCACTTCAGCATGTTTTAGGGGTTATGGTGCCAGGAGTACCCCGGCGCCCCACAATGTAAGTACTGAAAACATTTTGGAGTGGTTATCATTTTCTGAGAGACATTAACTAACACTCTCAGCCAATGAGCTTGCCCTGCACTACAGAGCTTGGCTCAGAAGAACTAGCAAAGGCTCCTAGCAGGGACTTTTAGCTCTCCAGAGCAGGAGTGGAGCCCAGTGGACCCCAGGTAAGATATCAGTGTTCTAAATAGTTTTACCACTTACATTGAGGAGGTGTCTGGGCCCTCTTTGCACTATAATTGCTACAGTAAACCATAGTAGTTATGGTCCTTTATATAATGTCTGTAGGTTGATAAGCCTGGGCAGCATGCTATTTAAAAGGGGGGGAAATAGCTCAATGGGCAATTGGTGGACCATCTACCTGTATTGTCCTCAGGCAATGACTTTCCACACTTTTGGCCAGTAACAGGGTATCCCAGCATATGTTGTGGAATTGCGCTGCCCCAGTGGTTAGTCAGCCATAGCAACAAGTGAAAGCAGTATTTGCCACATTGTTGTCAAAACCCTAAACAAAGATTGGAGTAAGTGAGCGGACATTTGATGACCATGTCACTCATCCCTCAGATCACTGCCCACTGGCAATTGAGGTACACTAGAGGAGTGCCGATAATGAACCACTTTGTCCAAGGAGGCTTTCCAGCTGCAGCAGAGGTTAGCAGCGACAGTCAGGGCAGGGCTCTCTGACACACAGTCAATATTTTTAAACACTTTTTTTTTTTTTCTTTCTTTCAAGTAACTGCAGTAAAGAAAGGAAGAAAGTGTGGCTAGTGACTGCAATGTTCATGTTGCACAGAGTGCTGCTTTATCTAGTATAAACATGGTTCTGGCTGAATATCACTTTAACTCTAGCAACTAATGGTTTCTGCATAGGATGAATGTTTAACAATTGAAAGAACTGTTAAATCTAAAAAAAAAAAAACACAAGTTAGGCAATTAGGCAGATATTTTAATTGTAGCTTCTTCTTCTTTACCTAACAGCTTAACTACCTGTTCTTTGGACCCTATGAAGCAACAAACAGCATATTGGTTGGTTTCCTAGTACCATGTACTGAACACGAGACTTAGGATTCATATTTTTTTTTTTTTTTTTTTATACAGTGTTTCACTGAGCAAGTACTATTGTCCTGACCAGACATTATTATATGGGATATCACACAAAATAAGCCTTCTTTAAAGTGTTCAAAAGTTGGGATACCAGAAGATTTGGTAAACAAAAGAAACCTACAACTTACAGAAATGATGATTTAAAAATGGGTTTGCAGATTTCACTTACGGGTATCTCTATACACGCTATAGCTAATTGTAGAGGTTATGGTGCTCTGAGTCATTGGACACTAAACCCACTGATCCAATTTTCTATACATCTGTTTTGGATCAGTTTAAGTAAAACTGAGGCCAACTCCCCCCCAGTTCCTACACCTTATGATTGCTGTCCGGGGATGGTAGGCCTTTAATGGGTAATTCAGAAGTGAGCCTCCCACATTATCCAAGAAACTGCAGAAGGTCTGATCATTAGATACAGAGGAGAATCATTACACAATAACCACCTTAGTGCTACATGGAACCCTTTTATTTTTCTTGTGCAAATGGGAATGGTAAGACTTCAGAAGAAACTAACCTCATCTGTCCCCTCCATAAAAACCAGGGCAAGACAGTTCAGGGTGGGTAACTTGTGGCGGGCTGGCTGGTACTCTGACTGAGTACTTCTGCCAAGCACGCTTCCTTGCTTTAACTGGGACACCTGTAGTGCTTCAACCCCCAGTCACCGCAGCTTGATTGGGGTCTATACAAAGTTTCCCATTCTGGAACATGATCCTGTGCTACACCTCCAAGTGATGGCTCTCCTGCATAGTGTATAGCTATCTCACCCAAACACTAGCCGAGACTTAGTGAAGGGTGAAGTAGAACTATTTTTATTGAGTGAATCACAGGTTTATATAGGAGTAATCACAACAGGGGGTCATCCCACAAAACAATACAAGTCACTCCTTAGAGTCTTGGTGTCTATTTCACAATTAGGTCGGGTCCATAACTGAATTACCTGCCTGACACCAAGGTCCAATGCACATTAGCTATCGTGTTATAAACTAATTAGCATCCTTTCTGTTTTACCTTTTATATACACACATACATGCTAACATCATTATCTCCCATAGTACAATAAAACTCCTAAAACACATATAATACTATACAGCAGAGGAAAGGGGTCTCTGGAAGAATGGGACAATGTCATTTTAGGAAAACAAGGAAGGGGGTAGGGGGAAATAACTAGCAAATACATTACACAAACTTCTTCTAAAGAGTCATCTAATGTTCACACTTCCTTTATTGCACTTTCTGTTTAATTTAGAATTTCTTATCTCCTGCTCAGTAAATAGCTAGTTAGACCCTGCAGGAGTCTCCTGTATGTAATTAAAGTTCACTTTACAGAGCAGGAGATAAAAACTTTTAAAGTTGAAAATGAAACCATTTTAAGGTTGAAAATGAAACTTTTTTTTTTTTTTTTTATCATGTTTGTTTTCCTGGTACTAAAGGGTCATTAGGTCCATCCCCCCCTCCCGCTTGGCTGAAGGGGTAAATCCCCTTCAGCCACTTACCTTTCTCCAGCGCCGGGCTCCCTCTGTGCTGGAGAACTCTCCTGCCGATCTGACTTCTGCAATTCATACCTGCAATGGCCACAGTGATATATTGAAAGCAATCTGCTAATATTCCCAGCCAATCACAGCTGCCCATTGCTGTTCAACCCATGGTTCTGGGTTATAATATGATTGTTAAAACTGTTATCATTTCTGATGTATATGCTATTTTATTTCTATTCTCAGATGACCTTGGCACCTTGAAGTTTCCCTTTATTTTATTTTTTGTATTTTTGTCAGTCATGCATTATTCTCTCGATGTTTTCAGCCCAAACATTAACATTAAAATTGAGAGGAAATTAAAGAGACAGCAACACTTTTGTTTGCATAAAAAGCAGCATGACACTTTTGATGGAGATTCTGATTGTGGTGTAGGCTTATTTTTATCTCATAATGCTGTACTGTGGGAAATACGTATTTCCTCATATTCTAGTTTGATGTATATACAATTACAAACTGCTAAAGATTTCAAGATTTCTAACCCTCTGCATTCAATTCTGTTAAACCAAAGGAAAGACGCACTTTTTTTAAAAAGTTTTAAATTTTTAGCAAGTTTCATGATGATCATCGCAAAGCAGGTGTATACGTTGGTATATACACAGCCTACATCATTTTTCACAGACGCACTTAATTGTAATAAAGTGGGTTTGGTTCATAGATGCTGTCCCCCTTTTTTTTTTTTGAGACCATGTAAATAAAACATTGCAGTTTCTAAGAAACTACAATATTTACATTTGTGCGAAACCACAACGCTATTAGCCGTCAGACAGAAAATTAAGGGTCCTCACGTTTGGTGTCATCATGCACTGCAATCAGGTGCTGAATGCATACAGTGCTTGTCAAAGAGAAGCATTAGATTCACTGCTTTTATAAGGGAATCAATACTTTTAATATAAAATGATTTACTTGATGTCTGCAACACTGAAAACATTTGCTACCACTAAGGAGACATGAGAAACATTTACCAATACATTTTAGTTAAAGGAACAATGTAGCGTTAGCAATGCATATCTGTATTCTTAATGCTACAGTCCTGATAACTCACATTTTCTCCAGCGCCAAGTCTCCCACGGCTCTGCCGCAACCCCCTTCTGGGTTTGGTGGGCCAGTCCAATTCTACTCATAGAGGAGCATTGGAGAACGTTGGGGCATGCGCAGCGTTTGTCCGCAATGCACCTACGATTCCTTTATAGAGAATCATTGTATTCAATGATTCTCTATGGCCAACTGTGACAGGACTGCGCATGTGCATGTGACATTACAGTGTGAAAGCTGGGAGGTAAGATTCCCGGCTCTTATAACCAGAGGGCATTAAGGCATGCCACGCTTCCAAGGCTTTTAATTAGTGAAATTAATGGTCTTGGGGGGGTAGGATGTGGCGCAGAACTGCAGGCACTATAACAATGTCTACATTTATTATGGCAGATGTGCAGGATTAACAACTGTGTCAGGTAATGCAAATCAGTATTGTCTCGCCAGACCTGGGGCAAATCATTAAAAAAAAAAAAAAAAAATTCAAATGATAACTTGCTGAAGCTAGGATGCCATTTGAGTCAACAGGCTCATTAGTAATGGATTGCTGCCCCTGGAGCTGATAATATAATTATTAACTATACTTTCAGAATCTGTTATTCATTGCTGATGTATTTCTCAATAAAAACACAAGACAAAGGTCTTTATCTTGTGTAGTTTTCCTATGCTTGATAATCTTAATAAAGGGTGGAGCTAGCTTTCAGATGAACTACACACTTTGTCAATATTGTCAAGCATAGGAAAAATACACAAGACAAAGTAGTCCCTACTTTGACTTATGTTTTACTTAGAAATTTATCAGAAATGCACAGCAGATTCTGCAAGAGGGAACCATAGGAGTAAGGTAAGTTTGAGGTTACTGAGCCACTTCAACTTAGTGAAGTAGTTTTTATCTGTGTAAAAAAAAAAAGTTAGTAGGCGCTCACTATAGTATTAAACACAGGATAACTGTGGGCTGCAGTTACCAATACAAGGATTCCCAAACCTTGTAGATAGTAGAATATGAGAAAGGTAGGAGGAGACCTCGTCCCAAACAATACATGTAGAAATTTATACATACACGTCTTGACCTCAAAGATAAAAGCAAAAAAATATAATAGTGCAGTACAGTATATCTGGTGAATAGGTGGTGAAGTTATCTTATGTGGTTATCACTCACATTTGATAGAGCTAACTCAGAGCTCAGCTGTATTACGCATGGACGGAACAATCCCCGTCTAAGGATATATGCTGTTATAGACGTCCCAGGTGTCTCAAGTAAGGTGCAGTATGCAGGACATATGTAGAAATAAGTACAAGAAAATATACTCCAATGGTGAAGTAAGTTCTAATAGATATAAAAAAAGTAATGTACTTACATTTACCAGAGCAGAACTGGTGTTTTTTTTTATTTATTTTTATTATTTATTTACCATACAAAACCAACAAAAGCAGTATATTTACTATTTTATGCTATTTTATACTGCTTTCATTATTTTTGTATGGTAAATAAATAGTAAATTTCATGTTTATATATTTAGTTTCATCCATCCTTTTTTTGCTTCCTGGTACCATCACATTCCTACCACCCATGCTGTATATACCAGAGCTCTGGTAAATGTAAGTACATTACTTTCTTTTTTAGATCTTTTAGAACTTACTTCACCATTGGAGTATTTTTTCTTGTACTTATTTAAAAAAGACCTGTGTATGTATAAATTTCTAGATATATTGTTTGGGGCACGGTCTCCTCCTACCTTTCTCAGTTATTATTTTTCAATGTGTCTAATTTACATATATTGATTTCTAATTATAGGAGCTGATTAACATGATGCATTATCTTTTTGCTAGAGGCAATCTAAGACTTAGTCAGCGTGTTAGGTAGTTTCCAGTAATTAATCACTTAAACATTTTTTTTATTTTTTTTTATTCACAATTTTGACTAGGTACATAGAAGCTGTGATGGACCGTATTAGTCGTTAAAAACGTTAAACTATTGTGCAGTGTAGATGATTTTTGACGTGTACGGTATTATTTTGTCTCAGGTTTACCACAACTGTAATGGGATTGGGGAGTGGCCGCAGAGGAATGAAGTCCCCACCTCTTCTCATTGCTGTCCTCCTGGCGTGTATTTTGGTTTTGGGGATAAACTACTGGATTACAAGCTCCCGATGTGTGGAACTACAGGTAGGGTTCTTCTATTCAAAGAATTATTAGCCAGAAAACAACTGACGATTTAAATGTTTTGTGTGTTGCATTCAGCAAATTAAGTATTAGGAGTCTCCGTTAGACCTACAAGGACACCATTAAAGGGCAGCAGGGCATCAAAAAGTTTTCAAGTGACTAAAGTAAAGAGCTGCAATGGTTTCTAAAACATTTTCTGACATGCATGTGGCTTTTTAGGTGTACATGAGCAATGTTAATCTGCCTCTTCTAGAGTCGCGTGTTGGAGCTGGAGGGGAGAATGCGCAGGGCAGCCGCTGAGCGAGGGGCTGTGGAAATGAAAAAGAACGAATTTGAAGAAAAGCTGGTTAAGCAGAAAGAACAAATTGACAATATCCAGTCTTTGCACAGTTCCCAGTTGCAAAGTGTAAACTTGTTGTATAACAGTGAAAAGGTAAGTAGGTCTTAAGGGCGGACTCCACAGCAGAATGGAAAGCCAAACGGGATTACATCTATTTACATATAAATGCAGACAGTGACAGTCTGCCTGAGGGGAAAAAGAACACTGCAAACATTGTTATAGGATTAAAATATATCTTGTTTTACATTTAAAGACCAGAATCTAATACTATTTAAGGACATTCTACAATCTGAGACAAGTGGGCTGTTTTACTAGTAGTTTATTTTAGTCTGTGCCATACTGTTATTAGGAGGGTGCTTGAATATTGAACTGTGTAAAGGAATAATATAGCGTTGGGAATACTAATCTGTATTCTTACTGCTATAGTGCCCCTTTCCCAAGACAAATACAGGTCCACTGTTTGCCATAAAAATGAAAAAACTAAAATGTGCGCTATAGGCTATTCTATGGGCTTATGAGTCCCGTGACCAAGCTTTATGCTGTCAGTGCAGCGAAAGTCCCTTTAATGGCTGTCCCACGCAGAACCTGGGGTTGTAAAACGTTGGCACAGTGAATGTAGATTCTGCAAAAGTTGCAGGACCTCATCCAGGAAGTCCCTCTAGTGGTTGTCTAAGTTCTGGGGCATATAGCCCACACTTGCAGGATCAGCATTTACACTGCTGATCCTGCAAGTGTGGGCTACATGCCCCAGAACCATTAAATTAGGCTTTAGAGGTTTGCCTTTAAATAAATGCAGTGTTGCCCTGGGCTGAATGAGTTCTGGTTTTAGGGCCTAGGACTGAAGGTTTGCTTGTTTTTACCAATAAAAGTTTTATTGACATACTTGCATATACTTAGTTAAAGTGGGTATACAAATGCAGAAAAAGGAACATGACAACACGCATATATGTATAAACCAATACTTGCAAAGTGAAACGGAGAAAAAAAAATAGAGCTGAAGGTTTGATGGGCTTAATGTGGGAAATTGAATTTGCAAATTAGTTGTCACAATAGCAAATTTAACGTTGATCTATGCTGTTTGAATTGTCCCTCTTGTGTAGTTGCGATGTCACATATCTAGCTTTGAGACCACACATACAACAGGACACACAACAAGCAAGCACAGTATTAGTACTCAGTGACAGGGAAGCAATAAAGAAATTTATTGGGGAGAAAAAAATGACGATTTCTATTGTAGTTGCTTCGGCCCATTTTACAAAAAATGAATGGAGGTGCAGCTCCAGTTGCATCTTCCTTATCTGGCCGTGAGCTGAACCAAATGCTTGCTATTACCTGTGTAAATTTAATTCCTGCCTCTTTATGTCATGACAATGAGACCATGACCTCCCTAATCTGAACATCATGTCCCTCACCCTCCCTCTATAATTTCCAATTGTCTCCCCATACAGCCTTAGATTTAGGAATGTGGTACAGCTGGCAGCAAGCAAGTTGAGTTCCTGTGCTTTATGAAAATATGTCATGCTTCTTTATTTGGCAGACCGCTGCCATTTATAGTAATGTCTTTGGCATTAAATATCGCCACTCCTACACTGGCTCCAACAGGCCAGGCTAGAAATGTCCCTAAATATATTCTCGCCTAAAATGCAATGTAAGCTATAATATGTAATACATTGGTCATGCAGCATCAAATATCTCATGGATAATCTAATATTGCGTGCCCTACCTGCTTGTGTTTTAAATACAAATGTGCCTTAGAACAGGGGTTCTCAACGTTAGTCCTCAGGACCCCCTACCAGTCCAGGTTTTAGGGATTACCTGGGTGTGTCTCAGGTGTTTAGAAAAAGGAAAAAAAACACCTTAGAATCTAAGGTGTTTTTTTTCCCTTTTTCTAAACACCTGAGACACACCCAGGTAATCCCCAAATCCTGGACTGGTAGGGGGTCCTGAGGACTGGGTTAAGAACCCCTGCCTTAGAATATCCCTTTATACGAGGCCCAGTATAGGATTACATTCAGTGTGTGCCCAGGAGTATCTGCTCAATGAAGTTAGATCTAGTGATAGGGCCACCTGGAATATAGATCCGGTCCTGTGCATATGCCTGTTTATATTTTAACATCCGTGTCTGTACAAGGCCATGTTCCCCTTTGATGCTGAGGTTGGGCAAGTGCTGTGTTTCTACAATGTGATTAATATGTGCCTTGTTCTATGAGTTAACTCATGCATTGTGCTTAAGTGACTTCTTGGAAAACAAATGTACTTGTATTAAATCTAATGCAGGTCATGCGGTTAGTGAGGTCGTGGAATAATGCAGAAACCTATACTATGAAATAACATTGTGTTTATTCCTTTTCACCTTTCTGTTTGCACAGGAATCTTTAATAAACAACGTAACACTAAAGGATAGACGGATACAGATTCTACAAGGTAAATAATCTAATCTAAGATGCAGAAATACTTAGTTTTTTTTATATTTAATACATCCAAAGAATAGAGTTACTTCCCTGTGCACATTTAAATAACTATAGGTTTTTAGTATCAGTCCAATGGCCAGTCAAGTGTCAGCTCACCTGCCACGTCAAGTGCAAAACCTCTTGGGTGTGTCAGCAGTAAAGAATGCTCTCTCTCCTCCCCAAAGAGAGCGCCAAGCCACAGACTAAGCAGTGAACTGAGCTGTGTATAAACTGATAGCAGCCATCGTATAGTTGCTATCAGTTTCAAGAACCGTTTCAGTCACGCTGTGTGTAGACTAACAAAAATAAATATGTCTTACTTACTTTCCTCTTCAAACCTCAACTCCTTATTACTCCATAGCTAATTGCTAATTATATGATAAGACTACCCTCTCCAATTGACCAGCTCCCCCTATCCCCCTTCATATATCTATGCTGATCTGTTTGTTCTGTGCATTAGACTGTCAGAAAAACCATCTCAAGCCAAGGTCAGAAAGAGATTGAGAAATTAAGGAAGGCAATCTTGACAGTGTGAACTATATAGGCAGTGAAAATAGTCTAAGGGGCAGAAAAACTGTTGGATAATCAGACTCTCAGTGCTCAGGCATCAAGGATTCATGAAAAACAGAGGAGTTTAAATACTGAATCTCACCATGCTTACCCACTAACTTGTTGTATGACACATTGTTCCAGAGATAGTGGCTGTGGGAAATGGTGTTCCAAAGAAACTCTACGTGACTTTGTGACCTAGTCATAGTAATCTATGTAATTCGTTCAGGTCCGTTAGAATAAGAATGTGTTTTATTTACATATACTGATACACTTTAATACAAGCATTATGTCCACAAAGCTCTGGGATACACTCATACACATCAACCAAGCTGATCTCATGAAAAAGAGAAATAACAGGGTAACCATGAAGGGCAGGGGGAACTGGATCTTGGCAAGGATTGTCCTTTCCAAAAATTAACTCAGCGGATATATGTAAATATCATTTTAGCTCCCTTTCAATCAGAGTATCATGAAATAAGAAAAGTCAACAAATTACACTGTGAACATGTTCAATAGGACTTCTGGACTTTTCAAAAATAGTTTATATTTTACATATTAAGTTGTGCATTTTTTTTGACAGCATAGATCAGAGTAGTAAAAACAGTTATTATAATATAGCCTGTCACTTGCTTGGGCATTAACCCTCTGGATTACCACCAATTTGAAAGGTTACAATGTTTGCCATTTATGAATGTATTTAAGCTTATTAAATTGAGGCTACAGCTTGAAAATTTTAAAACAATTGGTTATTTAAGCCTAAAATTTGAATACCAAATGACTCCTACATGAATGATTACTGTTTTTTTCGACATTTTCGTTAGTCTAAAATTGGGGTCATCTTATACACGGAATGTCACTGCAGGGGTTAAAAAAAAAAAAAACACTTGCGTGTGGGGCCTGACAGCTTTATTAGGTATGTGGTTGCGAAAGTGGCTAATAAGCTACATACTTTCCCCCACCCCTATATTTCAGTAAAAAAAAAAAATTTTTTTAAATGAAACAGTGCACATTCTTTCATTTGTGGGCAGTACTTCCTTTTAAGCAGGCATGTGGCTGCTAGGCAGTTTCTTGGCCCTTTGAATGTCATTGCCGTGTTCAAAGGATAGCTAACAGGTCTGGAGGTGATTCTAGGTGTGGCTTTTGCATTTGATTCTGTTGCTATTGTCTGCCAACATGATGAGGATAGAAGTGTATGATCTCATAGAAGGACAGCAAATTAAAATATATTGCTAATGTGACCAAGTAGCTTTTCTGGCTATTCATGACTAGCAATCACATTCACTCTGCTTGAAGGAAACAGAGAATACATTCACTAGCAAAAGACAGAACTGAAAGGGAAATGCCCTGGAACAATCAAGTCTATGGGAGTGTTATTGTTCTTGATAGACTCAGCTTAGTAATGCAAACTATTGCAAAAAATTATCCAACATTGCAACTGTGAATGTTGTCAGCAATTAACTTTTTTACATTTTGGCAAAATAGGTAACAATGTATTCCTATCACGTGATAAGTGAATAGCTCTGATAGTTACTACGAACAATAAAGTTGAAATGGCCCCGTACCAAATGGAGCAAAATGATTTGCTGCTGTATAGGGCCATCTGGGCGACAGAATACGGACATTGTGATTCGTCGCTTGCCTCGTTTGACCGCTGTGTGCGCTGTCGTGACCTGCCAGGTTTTGCAAGCAGACTGCTCGTAAGTCTACTGGAGGTAAAGCTCCCAGGAAACAGCTTGCCACTAAAGCAGCTAGGAAGAGTGCCCCTTCTACAGGGGGTGTCAACAAGCCTTACAGATACAGGCCTGGCACTGTTGCTCTGAGAGAAATCAGAAGATACCAGAAGTCTACTGAGCTGCTGACCCACTAGCTGCCATGTCAGCGTCTTGTGAGGGAAATTGCTCAAGACTTCAAGAACTGATCTGAGGTTCCAGAGTGCAGCTTACCTTGTTGGCCTCTCTGAAGATACCAACTTGTGTGCTATCCATGCAAAGAGAGTAACCATTATGCCAAAGGATATACAGCTAGCAAGGAGAATCTGTGGAGAACGTGCTTCATTTTTGTTGTGGGTTTTGTTTTGTTTTGTGTTTTTTTTTTTTTTTTTTGTTCTGAAATTTCTTTTTTTACAAATTGTACATAAGTGTGTCTTTTATAAAGGGTTTGTTAATTGTAGGTTCGTTGACAGTAAACTGGTAGTGAAAATCTTACATGACATTCCCTTACCCCTCAGATTTTTCAAAAAATTTGTATCTTTAGCTAGTTTTGTGACCCTTTTCATTAAACCTGGTCAGCATGCTTAATCTAATTTCTATCTTTCATTGTAACTCCATTGTAAATAAACTTTCTACTACCTCAAAAAAAATAAAAAAAGACATTGATGGCATTTATCAAGGGAGTAGGCTGTTGGATATAGGTCCTCCTCCCCATTTGTTATTAATATTGGGGTCCAACCTATCACCCATGGGTGGGGTCAGGGGAGGGGATAATTTGACCCTTTTTTTTATTTTTATTTATTTATAAAATATTTTACCAGGATTGATACATTGAGATTTGTCTCGTTTGCAAATGTTTTGGCTTCAGACTTTTAATAAGTACACCCCAAATAAACTGTACTTGTAAATTCATCATTTTATTTTATTTCAGGTCAGGTCAGGGACCTCGAGGTGAACTTAGAAAATGCAGAGAAGGAGCTTTTGGAACTACAAGAGAATCAGAACAAGAAGTCTACATTTGAGCTGTAAGTGCTGTTTCATTGAATTTGAAAGGAAATAAATAGGAGTTCAAACATCTTAGATGTATAGATGCACATGGAAACTCTTGGTGATAATAAAATAAAAATATTAAACTGAAAAAATATTTAAGTAGGACAAGGTTTTGGAAAGAGAATACGGACTCACGTTCAAGAGGTAGTGAAAATGAAATTTTTTTAGCTCCTAATTGATCATATAGCGCTGATCCAAATTTTAAATATCACTTTCAAGAGGACATGAGATCCTGACCAGAACCTTGTCTGCTGTAATTTCCCATTATACACGGCTCACTAAATTTTAATAGAAATAAACAGGGTTTCTTGTAGGGATGTGCATGGGGAAAATATTCAGTTCGGCATTCAGAACTTCAACGCTTCGGAACTTCTGTACTTCGGCATTTTGGAATTTCGGGAGTTCTCTTGCAGTCGCTTAGTAGAGAACTCCCTAATTTCCACGGCTCATTGTTTACTAGACATGCCCCTACTCGCGGTATAGCGAGCAGGGGCAGAATTTACTAATACTAAGTAATTTTTACTTAGTATTAGTAAATTTGTCTGAAAGACCAAGTTAGGTCTTCCAGCCTTTTGGTAGATAACTCCCTAATTCCCACAGTATTAGGGATCTATCTACTTACTGAAATGGAAGTAACTTACATTTTATATGAACGTGTTACTTGATTGTTGTAAGTGTTGCAAATGCTGGCTATGTTTGTATACGTTTTATTTAAACTGGTATACAGTTTAACATTCTTCATTCTTCCACTGGGTATATTAGTACTTCGGCAATTCTGTGCTTCGGAACTTAGACGCTTCAGAACTTCGGCAATTCAGCTATTCGGACATTCGGAAGTATCCGAATGTCCGAATTGCCCGAGATTTGTCCGAATCGACATTCGGAACGAAACTAATTGCACATGTCTAGTTTCTTGTGTGGTTTTTAGATTTGTGCTTCTGAATGTCTGTTTGTTTTTTGTTTTTTTCCAAATAACTGTATGAAGCCACACACCATGTTCATGTATTCATTTTTAGTTAATAATTTTGTGTACATTGAAGTTAAACTTTCACTTGTAGCTCAGTTTTGTATTATTCATAATATAAAACAAGTTAAAAATGTGTAATGCAGTCAAGGAATTGTTTACATCTCAGTAGGTGCAGTGACCCTGTCCTATTAACCCTGCAGTTTAGAACAATTTGTTATATTGCACGCTTAAATCCAACTCTAGTGACTGTCATACTGACAACCACTAGAGGCACTTCTGCTACACTGAAGAAATAACTTTGGTCATGTGACAAAAAAGCCTGTAGGAAAGCATTAAATACAATGGTTTCTATGGGGAAACTTTAATGCACACATGGCGTTTGCCACACATGTGCAATTGGTCACCAGAGCTCCTCTATAAGGAACATTAAATTGGATCAATGAGGAGGAGGTGGAGAAGTGAGCAGCGCCAAGGGAACTTTGGCTCTGGAAAAAGGGAAGTAAATATTTTATTAAAAATGGTGGTTTAGAAGCAAACAAAGCAGGTAAGATACCCTTTAACAGCTCCCAAATGTAATCATTTATCTTAATCATAAATTAGATATTTGTTGCCTTTGGAGATGTTGCAGCTAATTTTGAAATTGAAGTGGCTAGTTCATGTCCAGATTTGTTGCAAAAATAAAAAATATACATTTACAAAAATGTGCAGAAATATTTCATAATCCCTAAAACATTTTTCATTGGCTGTAGAACTGGCTCTGTGGCAAATCTTCAAATCAAAATGCACAGCACAAAACCAGGTCAATAAAACGTTTTCAAAATAGGTCATAACCCATTCCTCACAAATGTTTTACCTTACTCTAAAATACACCTCCTTTGAATATGTTTTTATGTATGTATATCTTTGTTTAATGGAAAAGTGTACATTGTTTTCAATAGAACCCAGTGCAGAAACAAAATGAATGAGCAGATGGAACAGTGTGAAGAAAAGCTACGGAGGGCAAGAGGGAAAGATCCCAATCAGGATCTGATCAAATCGGACCAATCTAAGGTATATTTATTGTAGAGTGTGTAGGGAACTGCACTCACTCCCATCAAACGGAGCCAGGGTGCTTTAACTATACCGGAACCAAACACCAGATTCCCAAGTAGTAGAATAAAGGAAAAAAGGTCCAGGCACTCCTTGGTTCAAGATAGGCACAGCAACGTTTCGACCATGTAGGTCTTTATCAAGCTTGATAAAGACCTAGATGGTTGAAACGTTGCTGTGGTTCTCATAAAGTGCCTATCTTGAACCAAGGAGTGCCTGGACCTTTTTTCCTTTATTCTAAGGTAAATGTATTGACATTTTGAATGATCTAAAATATAGCATTTAGTTAGTATGAACATACACACCTCTAATAAAGTGATAAAACTCTGTAACTATGTACAATTACCTGTTAGTTATGGCTAAAAAGAATAAATTTCAAATACTAACATTATTTCCAGGTAACAAGCCTTAGCTAAAAAAGCTAGTTCATTTTTGTCAGCTTGATATTAATTGTAGTGGCCAAGTGGTTGTTGAATTGACAAGAACTTTGTTATTCAGTCGTCTGTTTAGAACAGGGACGTATTAGCCGCGAGGCAAACAAGGCAGTTGCCTTGGGCAGCATTTTTCAGGGGGCGGCAAAAAACGCCGCCCCCAAATGCCCAGGGCAAATGCCTTGTTAGCCTTGCGGCTAACTGACAGGCCGGGCGGGCAGCTGGCGAGGGAGCGCTTCCTCTGAGCGGTCTGCTCAGCACCCTCGCGCGCCGCAGAGTGAGGTTGGGAGCCGGAATATGACATCATATTCCGCCTCCCAGCCTCACTCTGCGGCGCACGAGGGAGCGGAGCACACCGCTCAGAGGAAGAGCTCCCCTGCGCGCCCAGTAGCCAGCCCATCAGCCCGACCGGCAGCCACTGGACCACCAGGAAGAGAGAGGACCCCCCCACCCAGCATTCCCAAAGGTGTTAAATTAAAAAAAGTGTTAATGTGAGTGATTGTGTGTGTTTGTGTCTGACTGTGTGTCTGTGTTTGACTGTGTGTGTGTGTCTGACTGTGTGTGTGTATTTAGAAGGTGGGGTAGGGGGGAAGGGTTGGGTGGGGGTGGTGCGGGGGAGGGGGTGCCTGAGTTTTGTCCTGCCTAGGGCAGCACAAAACCAGGATACACCACTGGTTTAGAAATAATGAATCTGAAAAGCACTTAAACAACCAGTTGGCCGAGGGGCGCGGTCTGCGGCTGAGCAAGCTGGACGTGTCCGGATAGAGCTCTGCTGAGACCACGGTGCCAACAGCCTACAACAGCCGAGAAACACCAGCAAATCTGAAGATATTTACAGGAGAACCAAGATGGATAAACGGGCCCTGAGAAAACAGGCCAAAAAATCGACAGAACCAGGTACCACGGTGACGGAGCTGTTTGCGCCCTCCCGCGCCATGCAACTGAGCACACAAGATGGCGGACGAGACGGCCCGCGGACACCACGCTCACCCTCAAGTCCGGGGAGCGGTATCTCCACGGGTGTTCCGGAGACCAATACCAGCCAGATACTGTCTAAGCTAGCTGAAGTGCGCACCTAACTGGCCACGGAGATCGCCAGAAACACTGCTGAGGTCAAAACGGAAATACAGGCCTTGGGGGTCAGGACGGCAACTCTGGAATAGCGGGTGGAGTCCACGGTAGTGGCCCACAATGAAGCTGCAGCGCAAATAAACCACTTGACGTCCCAATTATTACACGCCGAATCCGCAATTGATGACCTCAGCAACAGATCGTGGCGAAACAACTTACGCCTCCGCTGCCTACCGGAGCAGGAGGGGGAAGGGTCTCTTATAAAGGTGGTGCTGAGCATATTTAGGCCGCTTCTCCCCGATATACCGGAACATCTCTGGCACACTGAACGGGCCCATAGGGCGCTCCGAGCCCGGCCAATGGATGACAGGCGGCCGAGAGACGTGATTATCCGGTTCTTATACTGCCAAACAAAGGAGGCCATAATGAAACGTGGCAGAAATGACATAATTGTATATAAAGGGGCAGAACGTGCCCTGTACCAGGACCTAACACCGGCTACGCTGCAGAGGCGGCGCAAGTGGCGCCCTGTCACCGAACTGCTTCAGCAACATGCCATTATCCGGTACCCTTTTTGAAGGAGCTGGGCATACCAGTTCCGGAGGATCTGGCAGTTCAGGCTGCACCGGTGGGAGTCCTGAGTCCTCTACCTCGCGACTGGTTCAAGGCGGGCCAGTGACGACGTCGGCTCCTGTTATGATGCACTGGATTGGATGTCCGTGGCTCCGGGCGGTCAGGTTCTCAGAGGGGGCTATTGTTTGGGAAGGTGGTCCCGGGGGGTTTCCTTTTCTCCCATTTTGGGGTTCATGGCTCCCTCCCCCTCCCCCCCTTAAGGTTTTGTCTACTTCTATCACTCCTAACACTTCATTCTTCTCTATTCTGACCGACACTTACATTTCGACCATAACAAATGCAAGGGCATTACCTTTCATATGATGAGTCACCGGAGGTATTAACATTAAACTGGTAACGCTAAAAGCTGAGCTAGTTATCTCGATTGCTACGATCTCACCAGAGCACTATATAGGTCGACAAACCTAGGCACTGGATGTTAGGGTCCTGCTCACATTGGTTGGTCAGTTTCTCACTGTTTTACCCTTTATCAAAAAACCTGGCGGGGCACCACTGATATACTGACTACTGCAGTTGACACACAACAGTCTACTGCACTATGTTGAAGTTTGTTTCTATAAAAACGCACGCTTGTTCACCTCGTGCGAACTTGGATATGTCTTCAGAATACTATTTATAACCCTGTTGTAATGTATGATTTCATGTGGTGTCTTGCCTTGGAATAAATAAAGAATGAGAAAAAAAAAAAAAAAAACAACCAGTTGGCCGAAAATAGACCTAATCTGTGTTATGTAATAGCTGCGTACTTCAGTGATGACGTTCTGTAAAGTCATCCCTAAACAACCTTTGAAAGAGCAGACACGGATAAAAATATGTTCTCACAACACTGATGGAAAGTGCAGACAAAATTGTGTGTAATTCATCATAAACACACAGAGAACATGCAAAATAAGTCCAGTTAAAAACTTTAATGTGAAAATGCTAATAATTAAACAGGAAAATATACATGGGACTATTCATGTACTTCATCAAAGGAACGTTGAAACGTTTTATATTGGAAGCTCTCTCACATTAGTTTAATTTATTATATACATTATCTTCATCTCTTCCACGTTTTATCTCTGTGCTTTGATACGCCCTTCTCAATCTTGGCTACTGCCTCCTTGCTAAATGATGGAAATGTGTCCTATTACTGCTTTCTTCTCGATTAATCCTTCATCACACTTGAACCACGACTTGTCTTAAAACTGAAATAGAATGTTCATGGTGATGTCACAGTGGCAAAATGATGTGCAGATGATATTTGAGAAATTTGTAGAAATCGATTTTTAAAGCCTGTTTTCACAGTGACCAGCAAAACACTTCTGTACTCAATATAACTTGTAAACAATTACGTGTTAGCCTAGGTGTGACTATTCATATTGTTAAGAGTATTAATATAAAAGTTCAATTCAGTTCAAAGTCTCCTAATGCTCTTCAGCATACTGAAGTACTTTAGGGGTTAATCAGATGCTCCTGCAGGCTCATTTCATAAGTGCGCCAATTTCAAGAGAAATCCACACTTTTATAAATCCCCCTTAGTGTTGTCAAGCAAACAATGTCCTACCTTGCCAAGTTTGCACTATAATTCAGAGCAGAAGTGAATGCTTCTCACAAAGAACAATTGGTTTCTATGCTTCTCCTAGAGATGTATTGTTTGTGAATTACAATGAAGTATTTTTACCCACGAGGAGCATCTGTTAGGACAAAAGTCATCGGTAATGATGACTTCACAACAGGTGGATCGGAGCTGGAGTGAGGAGATTCTTCAGGGGTTCTAATAAATGTTAGTTTGATTTTAACACTTTCATTGCTGAAATTAGAATGTTCCATTTGAGTACAATTTTAAGTATTAATTTCCAGGCAGGTGAAATGTCAAAACTCTCAGATACACAAATGAGAGTTGTTCAACTCTGTCTCAGGATACAATATGTCTATAATATGGGTTTGTTTAATGTACATTGGGCGCATTTTATGTTGTTTTACATTTTCACCCAGCCAACAATCCCAAATCCAGATGTTGACAAAAAAGACAACAATATAAAGGCGATCCCACAGGAAATTGAAGACAATGCAATTCACGATGTCAATAAACAAGTAGAGGATGTCAAAGTTGAGCCTCCAAACAGTGATGGTATGTTCCAATTCTATTTCCTTGTGTAAAAGTTATTTAAGATATTACTTTTTTTGAAGCAGGTTCCTCTTGTTTTTGTCTGGGTGTCAATTAAAGGCACAGTCCTGGCACTCACTAATGTAATTGTGTGTTAGATGCTGATTATTATTTTGGGTGTCATTTTTGTATAGATTTTCTTAATTTTTTTTTTTTCATTTTAATATGTTATTCTCCAAAATCCCACACCTTTTCTGACACATCTGTTTGACAACATGCTGATATAATACTACGGGCATGAAGGTTGTAGAAGTTTGTAGTTCGGCTCTCAGCTTGTTGACGTAGAGACCTGACAGCTGTACAGCATCTCCAAATAATACATATGGGAGCATCAGCATTGGTTGAGCAATTTTCTGATTTGAAAGCTCACTGAGTAGGAGTTCGCAACAGTTCAAAGAATGTTATTGAGATGTTCTGTTATTTTCTTTAAACTTACATTAAAGATAGAGCATATTACATTATAAACCAGTTTAGAAAAGGCAGAGCCAGGGCAAACATTGAATCCTTACATCATTTCTCCTCTTGTCTGTATGTTTTCTCTATGCTCACTACCAGGTGCAAAGGACAGAGCTGTCTGGGATCTGGGGCACAGGAAGTGTGGCGCATGTTCACCCACTGCTCAAGCCTCTAACCATGGTCATAGACGTCCATTAATGCAATATGAGACCATTTACCAAATTATGACATATGATGTCACATCTCTGTGCTGAGGAAGTAGTGAAACTGAAATGCATAGTGGGTGTATGGAATAAATACAGCTCATGCTCCAGCTGCTGGACCATCAAGGATCCAGGCCAGCAGATGAAGTTCTCAGTTTGTGTGAGCCTGTGCGTATTAATCCGTGTTAGTCTGCATCTGACTGTATAAATATATAATTCATCATTTCAGCTGCAAATGGCTTGTCTCAGAATGTAGTGTAGATGTGTGCTTTTTATATATTTTCTTAAAGGGATTCTGTAGTGTAAAGAATGCAAAGTTGTATTCCTTACACTAACTATAGCTCCCTCTGAGCCCCCGGCATGTAAAGGGTTAATAAACCCTTTTTTAACTCACCCATCTGAAAGAGGTGGGGGGGGCACAATGTGTCAGTGCGGAGAGTGCTTTAGGTCCACTATATAGGAAAGCACTGTTCTAATGCTTTCCTATGGGGATTTAACTATGCTGGATGTCCTCATGCAGAGCGTGAGGACATCCAGCTACAGTTAGGCGACCAAAGGTCGCCTAGAAAGCAGGAAGTGCCTCTAGTGGCTGTCTGACAGTCACTAGAGGAGGTCTTAGTCCTGCAATGTAATTATTTGTAATTATTTACATTGCAGAACTAAGGGAGACAGGAACATTGCACCCAGACTACTTCAATGAGCTGGTGTGGTCTGGGTGCCTGTGGTGTACCTTTAAAGTACAGTGTTTAAAAAAATAAAAACAGAATTGCATGAAATACTCTCTAATAGATAAACTACCAGTGCACCTTTACAAATATTTCTTACCACAGACTCCACAAATGCTATGGGTGGCCCTGCCAGTAACGGCAGTGTAACTGAATTCCTTTATTTACAGAAAACGGAATTGCAGGAAAAGGAATCCTTGACCTCTCCAATAAAAACCATGCCCCAATCCATGAAGATCCCAAGCAAAACAAAGAGAATGAAGTACAAGAGGATCAGGCACAAAACGCTCCAGTACAAAATGAGAAAAATAAGGCAGAAGATGCACCCCTGCAAAATAAGGAGAATAAAGTAGAAGGTGTAGCAGTTGAAAATGAGGATACGTTGGAAGAAGCACTAGACGCAGAAAAGGAGTATAATGAGGAGCTAAAGAAAGATGTCCAAAACAAGGCAGCGCAAAAAGAAGCACAAAATGTGGAAGTGGAACGAGAGGAACTGCTAAATATGGAAGATCAGTCAGAAGATAAAGGTGGGCATATATGTTGTTTGACACTTGAAACATATGTGTAGTAACTAACTTAGAACCTTTTACCAAAGTAATTATCAGGGCTTTTGTAGGCATTCTGTGTTGTTGTTTTTTCTGAAAATGTGCTTAGAACATGGGTTTCTTATGACTTTGTTGTCTACAAAAGCAGACTCTCAAGTACTTCTATGTAGGAGTTTTTTTATGCTGTTCAGAAGATAAAAAAGAAAATAATCTAAACAAATATTTTGAGAACTATTTTCACGTATAGTACTTGTAGGTAAGCATTGAGGTTTAATATCTAAATCAAAAGAACATTATTTAAAAATCTGCTTTTATTTTGGGAATTAAAGAGACACTATAGGAACCCAAACCACTTAATCTCAATGAGGTGATCTGGATGCCATGCCTCTATAGTTGCACCCTTTAAGTAAAAACATTGCTGCAGAAATGGTAATGTTTACATTGCAAGGTTTAACCTCTTAAGGACACATGATGCTGACCTTTTACTTCTGAAGCTGTGGCGTTAAGGGGTTAAATGTCTCTAGTGGCTGTCAATCTGATCATCACTAGAGGCGTCTTGGCTGTTTCAATCAGTTGGTCTCATATCTGAAGATGGGTGGAGGCAAGGAAGCAGGATGACTACTTAGAGAGCAGCCTGGTGTGGGAGAGAATGTAATACAAATTTGTGTTTGTTTGTAATGCGATAGTGTTCCTTTAAGCCTGGATAATATATGATCTGCAACAAAACTATATGTATTTTGTGATATAATATTACCTATTGGTGACTTTGTGATGTCTAATCCATCAATCAGTCAATACCAGCAGACGTCTTAAGATGAGGACTTTTCAAAAGTGTTAGACATCCTGAAGAACAAACCAAAAGTTAAAGCCCCAAATATATCCACAAATGTCCGGATATTAAATGTACCAACGTGGTAGCAAAATAAATATCTTTATTCCAAATGATACACCTCTATTAATGTCCAAATCAGTAAAGTGTTGTGACTCCCTCAACCTTCCAAGTCTCTGCAAATCAAGAATTTGTTCTGCCTGGTATTTATCATTTCTGTTGCCTTTTTTTTGGCTTTCTGTTTAAGGTAGATGTGTGTGCTAGTGTTTCCTTTGGCACAGGTGTATTATTACAATCCACCCATGCCAGGCTTATCTGTACCTTTATCACCTACATTATATTTTGTTTAATTTACCAACAGTCATTCTCTCCATTTTCAAGTATAAATTCCAAACAGTGAATGCTGACTAAACCAACAAAATTGCAACATTTGCTAAGTATAGTTTTTTTTGTTTTGTTTTTCCACAGAACCAAACCAGATTGGAAACAATGATGGTAAAGATGCACAGAATGATTATAATGGAGATGAGGGCAATGTAGCTGAGCCAGAGGCAGACAAGCAAGCACAACTGGAAAACAATCAGAACTTAATCGGTAGGTTTGCCATGTCTCTTACATCTTTTGCTTAGCTCGAGGGCTTGCTGATCAGCCAGTACGTGTGCTAGTTTCCATTTTGGTTGCTAAACTGGTGATTGATGACTGTGACTCCATGCTTGCAATTACCTTATCCAAGGGATAAAAAAATGTCGGCTATTTGAATTACAATGTTCTTTAATACTTTAATACTTTTTTTTTTTTTTTTTTACAACTTTCTTTACTGTGGAATAAAACTAAGACCTATTGTTAACCATCTTACAGATAATACATCTTGCCTTTGATCTTGTACTAATTTACGTCACAAGTGGGCTGGTATTTAATTGTTAAAGGGACACTATAGGCACCCAGACAACTTTAGCTCATTGAAGTGGTTTGGGTGCATAGACCCAGATCCCTTAACACTGCAAAGGTAATTATTGCAGTTTTTAATAACTCTAGTGAATAACCATCCAGACTTTTGGGTGGGTAGGCAATTTTTGATCGTCTAACTGTTGAAAGACGTCCTCGTGATATGCACGAGGACATCCAGCGTCATGTAAAACCACATTGGAAAACATTATACATGCTTTCCTATGGGGGAAATACTAACACGAGCGGATGCAGAACCTGATCAGCACTAAGAGACATCGGCAATGGAATCAGGTAAGTGACAGAAGGGATTTTAAACAACTTTGTTTTGCTAGCACCGTAGTTTCCCTTTTTGCTGTGTGGACACAAAATATGTTATTGAAGACTCTGACAGGGTTATCTTCTAAACTAGGAACTGTAGAAAATTGACATGGGAATTGCCAATTTAAAGCCAAAATAGCAGATAGCTTTAAAATAAATAAATAAATAATAAAAAAAATCTGCGTATCAACTTGTCAGTTCTGCACAATTGCCAGTTTATAGAATGTCCTATGGGGGTGACAAATGGTGGATATGTTGATACTGTCACCTGTGTACCAAAGGTTGGTGAATCCTAGGTGTAGATCATACAATACATTAACATGGTTAACAATATTCAAGGCAATGAGTGCTCATCCATACAGTACAATTAGTACTTGCGAACAATAATTTCATTTGTCTTCACATTTTAGATCGTAAAGCAATGGATAATAAAAAATTTGTCCAAGAAGGAGACGACAACAGCGATCCAAATCTAAAAAAATAAACTATTTCAAACACTTGTGAGAAACATGAATTGTTCTCAGTCAACTGACTGAACAATGCCTTTAAAGAAAGGGCCACTGTCTATGGGACCAGATGAAGTAGAAAATGCACGCTCCAGCAAAACTTGAAGACAAATCTCAATCCCTTTTATTCAAGAGATTTCTTTTATCCACAAAACACCTTGCAGCTTTATTTCCAGCTTTAAAAAAGACTTAATTATAGAAAAATGTAACATTCATTTGACTATTTTTAAATCATTAACTAGAATGTGTGAGATTATTTTTAGTGAATGTAGGCTTTTAAAAAAAACAAACAAAAAAAACTGCAGTGCAATTTTATAGTAAAAAATATATGTACAGGACGGGGTCTGTTGTAATAAATGTATCTTTACAGATTAAATAACATTAAATACATTCAGAGCAGTTGAAAATCTAAATATTCCCATTAATATTTCAAGAGACTAACTTTTTAGGTTTAATTGGGTTAGGTAATCATGCAGATCTTACACTTCCATTTGTGAGGTAATATAAACTTGCTTTCCTTCTTGTTTAATGACTCGGTTTTTAATTACTTAACTTATTTTAGAAACTGGTAACATCTAATCGACTGGTTTCAGACAAATTTAATTTGTTTTTGCTTTACCCATGTAGTATTCTTTGTAGGAGAACTATTGTTCCAGATAAAAGCCATGAGTCCAATTTAATTGGATCACTCAAGTAACACAGTGCTTTAATATGTAATTGTATTTAATGGTTTAAGAAATAGGCAAAAGCCATGTCCTACTTCTAGTATAAACTGGAATAGGACAAAGTGACGTATGTGACATAATTCTCTTAAACATTGCTATGATATTGTCTAGTCTCATTTCTCTACCTTGTCAAGAACACACAAAAATGTAAATTAGATGGACACATATTTTACTTCTATAATATACTTGGAAAGTGGAAACAATGAAAAATTTAGTGCTTTTAATGATTTAGAATGAATTACAGTAAAATTGACTGAACACAGTGTATATATATACATATTTAAGAATGTATTTTGGTGTGATTGTACACTGCACTTTCAATTTAGTCAAGATCTTCATAACAACTCTTGAGTATGACACACTTTTTGTTACTTTGTAGGGAATTAGAAACCATGGTCCACCAGCTGTAATTGACCCCCAAGAGGTGAATAACCAAAGATTAGGCAAGGGTTTGTCCAATATAGATCACCTAGAACTCACTTATCCACCACTAAGTTTTCTGGAAAGGTTTATGGATATTCTAGCTCACTAACAGCTAGAGAACGGTTTATAACAGTAGGGAACAGTGAAGAATCGGCAGTGGCATTTCAAACAGTTAGTAATATTAGTGAGAACGCTGAAAACACACACACACACACACATCTCTCTCTCTCTCTCTGTGCCTTAAAAAAATAAAACCAATTAAAATAGCCTTTTTTAGTAGATTAAAAATAAATTGTTACTTTGAGAATGTCACTATCATCTGTAGACCAGAGGCAGGATTTTTCTATTGTTAATTGATTAGATAAAATAAAAATAACTTATTGACTCTTACAAACAAATTCACGATGCAATTTCTACATATAAAATGCTAATCACAGAGGTGGATGTTTTATAACATTTGCAAGAAACATGCAGATATCTGGTACATTCGTTTGATGTATTTTTTTGCATTCTAACATTTTCTATTTCATCTGATTGTAAAATTAATGTCAGAATGTTTTGCCAAACATTTGATACCTTAGCATGCTTTGCATAAATGTTACAAAAAAAAAAAAAAACAATCCTCAATCACTACATAGTCTAAGCTTTTAATTTTATTTATGAGGCGCAAGAAATTGGATATTTTTCTTGGGATTGGTACTGTTTGTATCCACTTAGCTTAAATTGTACATTAGAAGTTCTGTTTTAATTTATGTCATTTGTTTTGAATTTTCTGAACATATTTGATTACATTTCTTCAAAAACTATTTTGTGTTTTGTTCTGTGTCTCCTCAGATTTATAATGTACATTTCATTTTGCCTATGAAGCGGAATTTATTTATTTTTTATTTTTTTTAAATACGTATGTCCATTTTACATTTTAAGTAGTCTGCTTACAGGAAATATTGTTACAAAAACGACAACCTTTGACCTCCACCACAATATGAAATATGTCAAAATTTATAATATAAACAGCTATCCACAGATGAAGAGTAAAAATTCTTAAAGCGGGTACATTGAGAGAAAGAACCAAAGTCTTGCTCAGATGCTAACTCTCTAAAAAACCATACGTAAAATAAATAACAAAAAATAGGGGTATAGAGTTACAATTGTTAAAAAAAATAGTCTTTAATGTTTAGGCACTAAAATAGTCTATGATGGTATAAGACACTTAATACTAATCTGTGAACCAGTGATACAAAAAATAAAAATAAACAGTGAAAAAATGTGCAAGCTTTCCACAGATCACTTCCCAGGTAGTAATCTTGACACAACCATAAATATATACAACACAAAATCTAATAAACCTGATATAGTCTAAAAGAAAATACATAAACAAAACATAATGTAATACAATAAGGTAAAACAAAAACCGCACTCACTGCGATAGATAGCACTCACAAGAGTATAAAATTAAAAGAGCTCCGATGTAGTTGGGGGGGCTATAATCCCCTTCTCAGATCTGTAGCCACCACTGTTAGTCAGGAACCAACCAGGACTCTGAATAGTTGGTAACCTGAAAAGCTTTTTATTGTAGAAATAAAATAAATAAAACCGTAAAATAAAACTGGTCCCAAACAATACTGTTGTAAGTTATTTTTCATTTCCAACATAAATGCTAAATTAGGAATATTTAGAACTCATGAGGTTGACATTTGTAACACTTTTGTGTTCCTGGCATCCGGCAACCAAATCTCAGCTGTGGTGGGTTTCCAACTCTGCCTTTTGGTGACATAGTGATGCACAGACAAAACAGGCAGATTGTAGACGTTAACCAACACTGGACGTACAAATAAAACACATGGGACCTGAGCTCCACACACCTTCTCATTTAAAAGCAGCTCTCTGTTATTAAGCCAGTGCTGTCACATGCAGATGATTCTGGCTGTTTTGCACTCTGCTTGCTGTTTGATTTTATTTTTTGGTACCTGACTTCGCTGATCTTTGGATTTTTTTACTGAACCTGCACTGCCTGCTCTGAACTCTGAAATGTCTGACCTCTATTTTCCCGTCAAAAGGTGCTGCTTCTCTTCAGAATTCTGGTTCATTTACCAGATAATAAACTTGCTTAAATTCCTATGGCATGATATTTAACCCCACACCCACACAAATTTGTGTTTTGTGAGGCTTGAAAAATAAAATGCAGACATTAACACATCTTGATCCTTTAACTAGTCGTCTCCATGTTAGCTCCCTGTCAATCATTGTTATAAACCTTGTCCTTTGCACCTGGCAGTCAGCAGAGAAAAAAAACATACAGAGAATAGGAAATGTGCAATAAAATATTGCAAATCACCTATAAATTGTGATAACCTTTTTGTGTGATGCCCTGTTTGTTTGTTTTTTTATTTAGCAAATTATGTCATAATCAAGTTCACTCCAGTTGCAGACAGGGCACACTGAGGAAGAGAAACAAATATTGTTTCATTCCACCTCTCTGTAATCGTAATTGACAAGGAGCTAAGATGGAGGCACCAGGTAGAGATGTATGGAGTTCTACATTGAATGTCCTTTGCACACACCATCACACCCAAGTAAGCATACTATTAAAAATATGGGTTATGAGGGTTCCCTTTAGCTTCAAATTGAATCTAAATGTAAGGCATACGGATGGCCAACTCCTGTTGGCCACAGTAATGCCAGCACCAGTGGCGCACATACCGCGGTCGCAGGGGTGGCAGCTGCAACCAGGCCCGGACCCCTGCGACAGGGTACCCTCCCATCTTTTGCGGCCCCGGCCCGCACGGTAAACCGCCGGGGGCGCCGTCCAAGGTGTCTATCTGGTGGCCCATGCTTTCAGGGCCACCCGATGGAGATGGATTGTCAGAAGGCATGGTCAGCGCTGGGTGCTTTAGCAGCGTGATCGGGCCCCCTGTGATGACATCACACGCTGGGAGGAAGTGACTGCCCATCACTCCTCCCAGCTAACACACAGAGTCCGCGTGGGAGGAGGCAGAGGGCATCAGAGTGGGTACTCTGACTCCCAGCCACCACTGGACCCCAGGGAAAGTCACCCTCCTGCACCTAAAAGGTAAGAAACAGGAGGGTGACTTAAACATTGTGTGTGTGCCTGTCTGTATGTATATATGTATGTCGTGTGTGTGTCTGTCTGTATGTGTGCCTGCCTGTTTGTATGTATGTATGTGTGTGTTTCTATGTATGTATATGAGTTTGAATCTGTCGGGGGGAGGGAGTGGGGAGGAAGAGGTTTTACACCGGGGCCCCATAGATTGTGTGTACGCCACTTGCCAGCACTAGGGCTGGAAAGGGCTAAACCCAAATGTTCATATTGCAGTTAGTTACCACGTGATCACAAAGTAAAATGTTGGCAGTCCCAGTGGAATCACCATTGAACAATGAGTACTGGAATCACATTTATGATACTGGTAAATTACATAAAAGCTTTTAAGGAAACTTATAATTCAGTCATACTAGATAAATATTTGCAGAGGCACTCTATTTGTGCACCAGTGGTGAGAACTTATTTCAGGGGAGTGTCATTGCATTGAAACATCATTTTTATTTTTTTTCTGGATTGTTATTTTTTCTAAGCTTTGAATTGTGGTCAGTTGAAAACAGAACATGCTAATGTTAGGCCGTAAAAGCTGACAGAAAAATAATCTCAAACACTGTTATATTCTAAATCTGATGGTACGGATCCACAATTTCACTATTTGCTATTACCTGTCAACATTTCCAATTTTTATTTTTTTTACCATGTACTACCTGCTGATTTATACCCTCTAAAACAGGATTGGCCAAAAGGTTAAATAAAAGATTTTGTCGAAGAAACATCTGACTGAAGCTTTGCCAACCTTAAAAAAGCAAAGCATCATGGGAATTTATTTTAGCATTGATCTACCTTTTGGTCATCCCTGTTTTTTTTTAACAGTTTGCTGACACTGCCCTTTTATCTTATTTATATTGTTTTATATATATTTTGTGTTTTATAGTATATACATGCAATGGAATCCGATATTTTGCAAGTTAACAGTACAGGCTAACATTTTCTAAATAGTACATCATAAATCAGGTAAACATAATGAAACAGTGTATGCCAAAAAATTCTAAATTGTGCTTGTGGTGTTAGAGCTTTACTGAGCTCATTGAGACAATTTGGAGGGAGAATGTTTGAGTCACAATGTAACTTTGTCAATGTCTATAAAAGACTGCCTCTGTCTAAATGGACATACATCACCTCCCAATTTTTTTTAAGCCCTTAAGGACTGAACTGTTTTGGCCATGTTGTATGTTAAGGACCAGGGCTGTTTTAACACTTTTGTGGTGCATGTTTTCAGCTGTAACTTTCCTCTCTCTCATTTACTGTTCCCATACAAATTATATATATGTTTTTTCCGGACAAGAAGGGCTTTCTTTACATACCATTATTTGTATCATGTCATATATTTTACTTTACAAATAAATAAATATATATGGTGAAAAATTAAAAAAAAAAAATGTTTTTGGACTTTTACTTGAAAAATATTTAACTTATCTACAAAGCTAATGACAAAAACTGCTAAATAGATTTAACATTTTGTCCTGAGTTTAAAAACACCCAGTGTTTACATGCCTTTTTGCAAGTTATAGGGCTATAAGTACAAGTAGGAAATTGCTGTTTCAAAATATATATTTTTAAAATGTATCAATAGTGACATTGTAACACTGTTATCGGTCAAATCTCTGAATCATACCTCACATGTACATATTTTTTTAAAGTAGACATCCCAGGGTATTCAATATGGGGTATGTCCAGTCTTTTTTTAGTAGCCACTTAGTCACACACACTGGCCAGAGTTGCTTGAACAACAAGCAAACACTTTTAAACAAATATATAAACCAAACTAAAGCAAGCAACACTTTGAAAAGTATGTATTAAATGTTTATAAACTTACTATAAACTTGGTCAGATTGCATTATTGGGCACACCTCTCAGCTAGGGCACAATCCAGCTCAGTTTCAGACCAGTCAACTAATGACAGAAACATGGCTTCATTGAGAGAGAAAAATGACATCAGAGCCCACTCAGTATGATCACACTAATCAGACTCCCCTTCTCCTATGTCAGGATGATGCAAGGTGAAGAGATGTTCCAACTGCACATGTGTTAAAGGAATTTTGATTGGTTAGATCAGTTTTCCCCTGCGGTGGGTGGGAAAAGCATATGAAAGAAGAATGAGGGAGAAGTCTTTTTTTTTTTTTTCGAGTGGATGATGCTAGTGACGTGAAGAGGTGGGGCCTGCTGAGCTGACGGACTGGCGGCTGTATGTAACCGCATGGTAGCGGTGTCCTTGGGAGAGGAGACGGCGGCGAAAACTGATAGCAAGCTAAAAAAATATATAACATCAACAGAGATCCCATAAGATGAAATGGAAATATGAAAACAAAAGGAGGCATTGAAGAGAGCGTGGTGGCTAAGTTGATGGGAGAAACATGTAAAGCAAGGTGGCACAGATTTCCAGCTAAACGGCTTCTAGTAAAACGGCTGTTCCGATCCAGCAGAAAAAGTACACAGAAAGCCAACGATAGTATGGTAATGTACTAATAAGGAGACACTAAGCCTCATTTATTATGGTGAACTGTACATATACCCAGTGAAATATTGGCTAAACAACTGAAAATTTCCTATATATTGCTTTAAGGTGAGATTAACTAAATATAAATAAAATAATAAATATGGCTGAAGAAAAACACAAATATTTTAGTTCAAAACCGGTCTGCTCCTGCCTATTCCTACTATGTTGCTCAACCACCAAGTATACCAGACAAACAACAATTATCTTGATGGTGGTGGAGATTATCTGTGAGCAAAAAGAAGGAAAAAGAAAAAGATAATTGATTAAAACAGTGATAATATAGTTATTGTGTAAGATTGTGGTGGTTTGGCTGATGAAATTTGGGTATAGAAAAAAGGCAAGGAAGAGAAAAAGGGAAGAAAAAGAAGAAATAAAATACCTTAGATCATTCTATAAGGTTTTCTATATGGTTTTCAGTTAGCTTTATTATACTCTCTAAATTATAAAAAGGATAAAGTGAACCATCTACTCAACAACAACTTAATGAATATTGAAAGGTGGTGGTGATTATCAGTGATTAAAAAAGAAAGAAAGACAAAAGAAATTGAATTAAGAAATTAGTGATAATGTGGCTACTGCTAAAATGCAGAAGAAAAAAAAGATATAAAAAAGGACAATAAACAAGAGACAGGTGTGTCAGCATTTTTTCCTCCTCAATCAGACAAATCTGGTGTAGATAGCTCGTCTATGGAAGAATCAATAATGGAAAATAGGAGAAATTATATATCTGACTTACAAGAATTTATTAAAATCAATCTAGAAAGTCAAATGGAAATTTAAAAAAAAAAAGATTCAAATAATTTCAAACCAACTAAAACAACAAATAGAAGAATTAGCAATGAAATTAACAAAGATGGAAGAAAAATATGATCAGATGGAATTTCTGTACAAGATGGTCTCAGAAGCGCAAGAAAAAATTGAAATGGAAATGAGAGCACTAGAACAGAAAATAAATATAATGGAAGACAGACACAGAATGAAGAATATTCTAATAAGAAATATTCCCGAGACTGTCACTCATGATAAAATGAGACAATTTCTATTGGATTTTTTAACTGCCTTAGACATCAACCTGGGAAATCAATATATGGTGATTGACAACATGTACAGAGTGAAGAAACCACAAAATATACCCTAATCTATACCGAGAGACACCGTGGTATGTTTTTTCTCCTATCAACTAAAACAGGTCTCACAAGCATGTAAAATAAAGGAAATCAAAGAAGAAAGATTCAAAACTATTAATATATACCAAGATTTATCACCTTATTTAACCCCTTCAGGACGGAGTCAATAGTACACGTTCTGATCAAAACAAAATGTAAACAAAAACTGGAATTTGCGCTATATGTCTGTACAACCGTAAATCACCTCATTCATATTAAGTGCACCCACACTTATTATATATAATTTTGTTCAGGAGAAACTGGGCTTTCATTTTTCATGAACTATTCATATTTGAAACATAATTTATTATGAATAAAATTAAAAAAAATTTGAGAAATTAAGATTTTTAAAAAAATTTGTAGACATTTTAGCTGTAAATGTCATAATACCGTTAGCTTTAACTGCAAAAAAAGCACATATTTGGATTCAGCAAAGTCTCACGAGTACAACAGTACCCCCCCATTAACAGTTTTTATGGTTTTTTGGAAAGTTAAAGGTTCAAATATAGCACATTCTATTTTTCAGTTTTTTCAAATTGAAATTCGCCAGGTTGGTTATGTTGCCTTTGAGACCGTGTGGTAGCCCAGGAATGAGATTTACCCCCATGATGGCATACCATTTGCAAAAGTAGACAACCCAAGGTATTGCAAGTGGGGTATGTCCAGTTGTTTGTAGTAGCCACTTAGTCACAAACACTGGCCAAAGTTAGCATTCATATTTGTTTTTGTGTGAAAAAAGCAAAAAACTAAAATTTTCCTGAACAACTTTAATGAAGCCGTTTTGGTGTATAGAACATGCCCCTGCAGCCTCACTGCTCAATCCTCTGCCATTTAGGCATTAAATCCCCTTGTTTATGAACCCTAGTCACACCTCCCTGCATTATGACTTGCACAGCCTTCCATAAACACTTCCTGTAAAGAGAGCCCTATTTAGGCTTTCTTTATTGCAAGTTCTGTTTAATTAAGATTTTCTTATCCCCTGCTATGTTAATAGCTTGCTAGACCCTGCAAGAGCCTCCTGTATGTGATTAAAGTTCAATTTAGAGATTGAGATACAATTATTTAAGGTAAATTACATCTGTTTGAAAGTGAAACCAGTTTTTTTTTCATACAGGCTCTGTCAATCATAGCCAGGGGAGGTGTGGCTAGGGCTGCATAAACAGAAACAAAGTGATTTACCGTATTTTTCGCTCCATAAGACGCACCTCACCATAAGACGCACCTAGTTTTTAGAGGAGGAAACCCAGAAAAAAATTTCTGAACTGTTCCATAGTGTTTCTTACTATGGGACAGTTTGTTCAGAATATTTTTTTTGAGGAATTTTTTGTTCTTTACCACCCACTCCCCTCTCCTGTCCCATAATGATCTTTAACCCCCTCCCCTGTCCCATAGTTATTTTAACCCCTCTTCCCCTGTCCCATAGTGTTCTTTAACCCCTCCTCCCCTTGTCCAATAGTGTTCTCATCTCATAGTGTCCCCCCCCCGTCCCATAGTGCACCTTCCCTCCCATAGTGTCCCCCCTCCCCTTGTCCCATAGTGTCCCCCCTCCCCTTGTTCCATAGTGTCCCACCCTCCCCTTGTCCCATAGTGTCCCACCCTCTCCCCCCTCCCCTTGTCCCATAGTGCCCCCCCTCTCCTTGTCCCATAGTGCCCCCCCTCACTATAGGTGACTATAGTGTTCCTTTAAATATACTACTACAAGTGTTTTTTTTCCTTCCATCCTGCTCACAGATTGAATAAAAAGATGTGCACATTATATATTGAATTGTCAGGCGGCAATCATTTTTGCTCTATGATAGCTTCTGTCTCTATTAATACAACTCACAACACAATACCAACTCTCAGATTTTCAGCCGTCAAATGCACTGCATAGGCAATGAACGACAAACATCTGAATTCAAAAACTAAGACTGACTTTTCACAAAGTATTATAGATGCACAAAGTGTCACTAAGATGGTATGTCATTGTGACTACATGTAATTATTCTTTTTATATTCTATAAGTATATTGGCAATCAATTATTAAGACACCAATCTGTGAAAAAGCAGCTTTGAGATTAAGAGGTTTAAGCAGTGAAACATGGTGAATTGAAAACATAAGCTACAAAATGTAGATAGATTGCTCACATTTTGAATATAGTAGATTTGGTACATTTTTCAACTTGGCTACGTTAAGACAGGTTTAGAAAATTTTATATTCCAATTAACTAGTTAGTGGATAAACCCCTCAATACCTATTTCTCACTGTGCATTTGTACAGTCATGATCATTCTCTTTGGTGGATAGATAATAACAATTCCTGGTTTCTAATAGGATTTATTTACTCATTTGAAAATGGAGATTAGATATACTAGTTGCATGAGAGAAGACATCATGCCATATATAATTCTATAGTGTAAATAAAAAGAGTGGCTCAATACAATCACACCAAGGACAAAGGTTGCAAAGTTGTAAAAGCTAATTGAGCTGTACCTTGTTCAATCAATTTTACTGTGAATGCTTTGCACAGATTTTCCTGATATTTAGCATATTTGACAATCGAGAATTGTCTCCCTGGATGTCCTACTTCAAATATATCCTAAATACAGAAAAAGAACAGCACTACAAACTAAAGTTTTACATTTTACAAGGATACTTAAAATCACTTATCTTAGCAAACAAATATGGGGATTCAGGTACTCCATATGGCCATATCGTATTAAAGGGTTACTCTATATGTGTAGCATTTTGGCTTAAAAAGCTGCACATCAAGTGTAGCCTGTAGTTTTGTGCTGGGGCTAGTTGCATCCCTGGCACACATGACTTTGGAGTTCTGGGCTGCCTAATGTAAATTCTGTGCTTCTTTTACTTGTGTTGTCTGCGTGCACTGCATGCTTGCAACAGACATAGTGAGCTTCTACCCTGACATGCAATGCCTGCAAGGGGAAGCATTAATCTCTCCTCTCTTCCTGCCTTATTTTAGACCTCCCTTCCTTTCAATAGTCTTCCCAGCATCCTTCATTTTTAGTAAGGTTTTTATATATTTTTTTATTCTAATATCTTCCTCCCCACCACTTGACAGCTCAGAGCGCATGCATGCTCCTTATCTGCCTCCTTGGCTGACATAATCAGAAGTGGTAATCTTAGCCAATCACAATGTTTTCCATAGGAAAGCATTGTATTGGCTGAGCTTGTCAAGATGGCAGACCAGGGGCAGAGCCAGCACAAGCCAATCAGTATCTCTTCATACAGATGGATTTAATCAATGCAGCCAGAAGCTACCGCCACCCAGCTAGGCCCGGCTGAGCAAGGTGGCCCTTATGTGCTGAGCATTGTCAGCTGACACTCAGCCAATGAGCAGGGAGATGATGGCAGGCAGCTGAGAGCCCTAAGTAAACTGTCAAATTGTTCTGAAACTGATTATTTTGGGAGTGTACCAGGGCACACCATAGACAATCAAGCTGTGGTGGTTGATTAAAAGCTGTGGTGGTTGATTAAATGAGGAACTTACTGAAGGATCTCTTACAGCCACCAGGAGTTTCACTTGAAAAATCACCTGGTCATTGTGCACATTACAGACAGAGCTATAGCATTGGCTGTGATATGGTCTTAAACTTTGAAATAAATTTTAGTGAATATGCCCATAAATTTGAAAGAAAAATAAAAAAAAACAACTCTCATTCACATGATATTGATGTAGGTAGAGGACAGGAATTTAAGTTGAATCTATGAAATGCAGTTTTTTGCTGGCCATCTCCTGAGCACATTAAACATACCGTCTGCATACCCTTCCTTTTCACTACTGCCTGTGGAACGCGTCCCAGCTAAGACTAACGAGTAGTGCACAGTAACTACAGAATATTCGTGTGGTATAAACGATAGAATATCCCCCACTGTCAATTTAAAGCCTGTGGCCAGACTATTTAGGGCCACTTCACCTCACATTCTTCATATTCAACTCTACTGCAGCACATCTAAATGGTCAATCTTTACTATGTTGAAAGGAACACGGGGGTGTGGTCTGAGCCTTGACCGTGATGGCAGCCTAATTGAAGAGCTCCAGGCCACATAGCAATCATAAGCATACCTCTTTAGCACAAACTGCACCAAATGGGTTGCACTAAGTGCCCTGACATACCTCAATCCCTCAGAGGCGGCGACACTGACCTGATGGACAGCTTCGTCCAGACCCCGGTGGGTCCCACGCAAGCGGCCCATGGAGCCAAGATGGCGCCCTCCTCCCCGAAATTCTCTGTGACTTCGGATGCAGGGGGCCCGACACTAGCGGACATCAGTGGGGATCTCAGGAGACTCACATAGGCAATGGTTACAAAGCACAACCTACAAGTGCTTTCCACTAAGCTGCATGACTCCATAGCTACCATGGTAATGGCACTCCGGTCGGATGTCCCAGCCCATGACACACACATCCAGGTGCAAGAGGCCCAAACCCAAGCCTCCGCAACTCAAGCCAGAGCAACAGACACAGCCCTTGCAATGCTCTTGGCCCTCAGCAGATAGACTGAGGACCTGGATAATAGAAGCAGGCACTCCAACATTAGGGTACGCGGTGTACCTGAACCTCAGGGCGAGGAAGATGTGGATGGCTTCCTCACGGCGCTTTTTCATCTGATTCTTGGAGAAGAAGGCCCAGATCAAATTCGGTTTCACAGAGCCCTTCGACAATGCATGCCTGACAGAGCACCGCAAGACCTGATTTGTGGTCTCCACTCCTATAAGCTCAAGGAGAAGATAATGAGAAAGGCAAGGTCTCGTCCCACATGGCGCTTTCAAGAAGTGTCCATCTACAATGACCTCTCACTCTTGAGTCACTTCTGGAAAAGAATATCCCCTACAAGTGGGTGTTTCCCTTCTGCCTTCAAGCGAAGCACAACAATGAATGTGCGCAGGTCCGCTGGCCCAAGGAAGTGATGGCTTTTCTTCAGAAACTGGAACTGCATCCAATTTAAGTATCGAACTGGGTCCTGGGACCCTTGGATGCCTGCCCAGAGCAGCCACTGACAACCCGCTGCTGACACTGGAGCTCTCCAGCGAGACCCCCGCTCCGACGCATCACAGATCCAGGGCCTACTGATGGCTAAATACAGGCAATGTCGGTGCCCACTCCCACGAGGTCAACTCACATCATGGTGGCCCGGGCATCGTGGCTCCTGCCCCACTTGATCAGGAATACCGGAGACCCCAGACAACGGCTGTAACGGATCGCCTGGCACCCCGACTGGGTACCTCCGTTGAAGGATGCTCCTAGCGCTTCCTGAGGACTCCAAGCACTGCATCAGACACCAAAACCACCGAACTGGAGAAACAAATAAATTCTCCCAAGCATATGAATGCTGTAGACAGTTGAATAGGAACCATACGAATAGGTTTACTTTCCTAGCAGTCAAACTGGAACAGCATACAATGAATCCTTCCCCCAATAATGAGACGACACTTCACTTTGAGGGTTAAAACAGGAACTCCCTGTACTGGCACATACAGCCTCTTTTATTCACAATCCACAAAACCTAGTACTGCCCACAGGGTTTTGCAGAACCACCAATAAACACATTACAACACATACAATGCAAGTACAGCAGCCAATCAGACACAATGGGAAAATAGAAACACACCCAGCATATTCCTCACCTCTGCTTAGGAGATAATTAAGTCAATTACTGTATCTACTCAATTATCTCCAAGCTGAAAAGTTACTTTTTGTACATTTTTATAATTTTGTGAGTTAACATCGTACATACATAAAACTTACATTTTCATAATCAATCCATTCAGGGGAACAACATATTAAAAAAATGGCACGAATCAGACCAGGGGTTCAAAAGTTAAGGGAAAGTCCTTTGTGACTAAATGAAGCATGGCTTTCTGGCCCAAACCAGTTTCAGAGTCTTCTATCCTGGAGAGTAATTCAATTATCTCCCAGGACAGACACAAGACTCCATTAAGCACATGGTTGCAAAAAGACACAAAACACTTTAAAATACATAAAGTAACCTTTTCACATAACACACAGACATTTCACATATCCCCAGATAGCTGGGATCTGAGCACACAAAACTACTGAAGAGCGCTCAGATCCTATTCACACAGTTCAATTGCTATGGAGCCGAAGTCTTTAACTACACAAATGGGCTCCATGGCATAGCTATCTGGGTTAACACATTCTCATAAAGTCTGGTCCATAGTCCAAAGGCAAGAGGCGGGCAAGCAGCCCCCTCCAAGGACACGTGGCGAGGCCGGTTTCGCCACAACGGCATAGTAAGGTACAGCACACACGTCCAGGAACACGAAGAATGGATACTAGGGGGATCTCTTGGATATTCCCTGTGGCCTGGCCCATGCCAACTGGTGTACTCCGCTACGATTTACCTCCCCCAACAGATCCAGGTCCACGCCCTAAACAAGGGGATGCGACACAGGGAAGGTTGTCCCTACCTCAGACATTCAGGCAGTAACATCTCACCCCGCCAAGCCAGACCCTCCTATCACTAAATTTGGGGCATCTTTGTCTTGGGAGGGTCACAGGGAGTCCTGGAACTACCAATGCATAGGATCCCTTATTTATCACTGGGGTGGATGCCCGCTTCCCAGGGCCTAGTGGACTGTTCCTTAACTTTTGTTCCATTGGACCTAACCTGCCACCGACGGCTGGGGCTCCTATGGTTGGGGTGGCGGGGGTCGGGATGTTTGGGGTGCCGTGGGGACGGCACTGCATTTGTGGTGAGTCAGTGAGCATGGACTGTCTGAGTGACATAGGTTTCATTAATACCAAAGAAATAACTGTTTAAGAGAGTGGGTGGCTGAGGGAGACAGGACTGACGAGAGGGAGGGCACAGAATAGAGGCCGGCTAAGGGACAAGGGAAGAGAGGGGAAACAAACAAAAAAGAAAAAAAACATTGCAAAGAAACGCACTGGTAGTTCGAATTGTTTAAAAAAAAAAAAAAAAAAAGTACAAGAAAAAGGGGGTTCTGTATCGGATCCTTCGGTGCCCTGCTGGTTGTAGTACTGGGGCCTGCCTGGGGTGGGGGAATGAAGTGCTGGCTTTCTGGAGTGCCCCGGGGGGAGGGGGGACAATTCAACTTATACCGCACATGTACTGATTTTTTTATAATTTTAGTACACATCTGACACAAATACGTGGCTAAGAGTTGTACTTCCCTTCACATCTTTCTCTCAAACCACCCTTCTATTGGCATTGGTACAATCTGGCTGGGCTCAGCTGCGATCCCCGACCAGAGTCATGTGAACTTCGTCCCTGCAGGGAGTTGCCGCATCTTCTCCGCTGGATCACTTCAGGCTGAGTTGGGCGCCACCTGCTCCCGCAGTCACACGAACACCCTTCACATACAGAGGTCTTCTCACCTACTACATAGGGTCCACCTGGGCCCTCTAACTTCTCTCTCCCAGCTACTACTCTCTTTCTCCTCTGTATTTTCAACCGGCTGCCCCCCTGCCTAGTGGTGGGTGGGGAGTGGCTGGGTGACCCTGCGGGGTCTCCGTGACCTTTTTGACTATTCCCAGTGGGACTCATATAGGCTCGTCTGGGTGCCCTCTGCTCTCATGCAGGGGCGGGGTGTCCACAGGTGAATCGCAACCAATCACAGTTCATCTGCAAAACGCTGTCTAAATTATCCACTTTCACATAAGGTATGCTCGTCCTTGGAGGGAACTTTAACACGCCCTTCAACCCCACAATAGATTCTTCCTCCGGATACAGTATCATACCCCAGAGTGCCATTCGGAGCATACACAAATCCTTCCAAGCCCTGCGGCTCATTGACTGTTAGAGAACGAAACACCCCGCTGACAGGGACTATACCCACTTCTCGGTGACCCATTCTAGGTATTCAAGGAATGATATGCTGTTTCTCCAACAAGAGCACCTACCCAACCTGCAATCCACCCTTATCGGAATATCCACCTGGTCTGATCATAGTCCGGTTTAGATAGTGATTGGTTCACCTGCCTCCCGGGCCCGGATGAGACCCTGGCGGCTAAATGACTTCCTCTTGCAAGACCTGGAGGACCAGGATCAAATATCGCAAGCCTTGACTCCATATTTTGCAGACAATCCTCCTGGGGAACAATCCAATGTCACCATCTGGGAGGCACACAAGAGTGTCATCAAGGGCTCTCTAATCCAGATTGCAGCGTGGAGGAAGGCGGAAGCTAGACAGCAAATCAAAGACCTAGTGGAAACAATCTCACCTTGAGTCCCGACACAAACTTCTCGAGACCCAAGGGAAACTATTAGCGATTCTATCAAGCCAACACTACCAAACAATGCAGTGGCCTTTTCTATCTACATGCCAACAATGGCGGGAAGCTTTTAACACGCATACTTCAAGGTCAACAGGCGCAGGCACAAGTCTATAAGATCAAAACCACCTCCAGACAAACGACTCAAATCCCTGAGGAAATTGCAGCGGAGTGTCGCACCTTTTACTCCTCCCTATACAACATCGCTCGACCAAAGGAAGGTACCCAGGCTGGAACCCTAGAGCAGATAAGAACCAGATTCCTAGCCAAATACGTCACAACCACCCTCCAGACGGATGATGCCGAGATGCTTGAATCCCCAATTACAGACGAACTCCAGCAAGCCATCAAAGCTTCAAGGTCGGGCCGAGCTCCGGGGCCGGATGGCTTGACACTAGATTACAAAAAATTCGGCTCTACCCTGATCCCAAAACTTAGCAAAGCACTCAACAATCTAAGTTCTAAGCGAAGCTCCCAGGCCTAGTCCACACAGACGAAACGGGGTTCATCCCCAGCAGAGAGGTGCGGGACAGCATATTACGAGTGCTCTCCATCAAACATCTCGCACGAAGGACTAAGACACCCATGCTTCTCCACTTAACAGACGTGGAGAAAGCTTTTGATTGGGTGGACTGGCCATTTCTCATGCATACCCTACGAAGCTACGGCTTCGGGACGGGTTGGATGGACTGGATGGGAGCCTTTATGACTCACCGAATGCACGAGTACAGGTGAATGGAGCCTTGACGGACGGATTTTTGATCCAGAATGGTACCCGTCAGAGCTGCCCACTTTCACCACTCCTTTTCACCCCAAATTTTGATGGAGTGATTTCCGTGCTGTACCAGCATCTACTGGCCGGTCACCTGGATCAAAAATCATACCTTCAAACACCTGAGAAAACATCCTGGGGAAAGTGCTGGAGACAATCTTGATATTGGCTCACAAGAGCACAGTGAGAGACCAACTACAAACTCCTTTCTTCCTGGTACAGAACACCTGAATACCTGCACAGGATCTTCCCCACAGTGCGCAACACCTGCTGGAGGTGTGGAAGAGCCAAGGGAACGACTCGACACATCTGGTAGGACTGTCCTCAGATAGTTCTGTTTTGGAACGCGATCCACACCGAGATTTCCGAGATCCCAGGGGAGGCACAAGCCTTCGAGGCTGAACAAGTACTTCTTCACGTCACCCCATCGGCCGCAAAAATAAATAAATCGTCACCTCCTCAACACGGCCAGAAAAACGATACCTGCCCTCTGGAAACAGGGTAAGACCCCGACAGTCGAGCAGTGGCTAGACAGAATTGTAGAAATCCAATCCGCAGAAGCGCTACAGGCGTCACTAACAGGGACTGGCAAACATGGAATGGTGGCGACCCTGGTTTGAATATATGGCATGAACAGGCACCGGGGAAGTAGGGGCTGGCCTGTAGGTTTCAGAACCCACACTGCACCTGCGCTCCTCTCTTACCCTCACCTCCACCTGCACTAATACCCTATTCCCCCTGACTTCTTTCTCATATCCATCCTACCCTATACCTTATGAGCACTCGTTCAGACGAGTCCACCCACTCCTGGGTAAACCCATCTAACAAGATATCATATTTGGGGTGTCTGTGGCCTTTCCCTTAACCAGGAATGCGCACCCTAATAGTGTCATCCGATTGCTACAAACTGAGAGGGGTTAAGCACACCTCCAACTGACATGATTTGTTCTCCCATTCCTCAACGGATCTACCCCATTGTATGCGGATCATCCGCTCCACACAGCTAACCATAGGGGGTTACCCACCCTTGTACATCAGCATCAGAATTGCTGATTAGTTCACACCTTAGCATACACTAGCTGCTCTTTTTCACTATCCTCTACGATAATGCAACCTAAATTCCCTGTATCGTTACAAGATCGAATGATCATGTATGAGACCTATGTGTCTCAAATACTGCTTTTCTCTCTTCATGTATCACAGTAAACGCATACGCAGCACAAATTACACCCACATTAGAAGGGTTACATAGCTGGAATGTTTGTATGAACGAATGGTTGCTTTCCAGTAACTCTCATAAGAATATCATTCTATTTTATTGGCTTTGCGCACTGTTGAATGTTTCAAGGAGGGACCTGCGAGTCTCATGTATTGCTAATTTCTATTTTCATATTGCTAAACATGTATTGCCAATACAAATAAAGCCTTGTTGAAACCTGAGAGGAACACCCCTAGCACCACAAAATCATATGGTATTCCACTCTCCTCTTCTTTGGCTCAATATTTCCACTTTTTCCCTCTTGGCTGTCTCTTTTTCTGACAACGTATACGTAGAAAATTCTACTTAGTTTCATTATTTAAAATATTTTTTGTGACTGCTCATTATATAACACCCCTCCCCCATAAACCACCACACACAGCTATACAACCTTGAACTCTGATATGCTTATTCATGTGCAATTGAGTAAGTTGAGGACAAGAATTATGTATGACATCACCAGTGTGTTTGTATGACTGCTAATTCTCTCCTTAAATATATTGGGAAAAGTGGGATTGGCTAACATCTCAGGCAGTTAATGTATTATTAACTATTACCGAAAGATTTCCTCAACTTCTTTGTGGAGAACATTATCGCATGGTCTGAAATGGAAATAGAAAAACACAGGTAAAAGGCAGGAAAAGGGAAGACATGGCAGCGCAAATGACAGTAATCTAAGTGCAAAATGAGGCACACCTAAATAATTGATTATCAGTAGTATTTTACTACTGTGATAGATTTGATTGTGCTATGTATATTGTTTATTTCTTGAACAATAAAGACTATGGCAGTTAATGGTTGATACTCTCTGTATGTGTGTTTTTCTATGACTGCAAGTGACAGTAAAATGACCAAAATCACACTGCAGATAGGAGCAATAGGGACGACATACTGTAATGGTGAAAAGGAGAGCAGTTAAGCCCAAGATGTTGGAGGGTGGAGAAGAAAAGCTTTAACGCATGATGGACAATTTTAATTAAACAGAGTTTAAAAAAAAACAAAAAACAAAGTATCTTTCTTAAATATTTAATACTTATTCAAAAACAAGTGTTTAGACACAATTATGAAAATGGGAGCAACTAAAATCTTTTTTCTTTCCTTAAAAAAAACAACAAAAAAAAACCTTTTTTTTTTTTAACCAATAACAAAATTATGAATAAAACTATTTTCACGTCAGTCTTGCATTTGGTTTCCACTGAATAGTCTAGAACACAGTGTATATTTCTGTGACAGTCTCTTCTTTGTAGGAACCACTCAAACCAGTTTGACAGCAGGAAAATATTTGTGTGCAGAGAAGTCAAATTCAGGTGGAATCTAAAACAAACAGGAAAAAAAAATATTAAATATATGCAGGCCTTTCAGCAGGCGTTACTATGTTTTCCAAATGCAAAATTTTGCTTGTGGAATAACTAAAGCTCCTGCATGTCTGTAAGTCCAAAACAAGCCTAGATACAAAAGTAAACAGTTTTGTATCTGTCATGCCATTATGCCAGGAGAATGTCCGGTTTCGCAACTTCTTGCTTTCATAAAGCAAGTTGCATAATGAACAAATATCCCAGAAGTAGTGCTTTTTTATGATGTATTTTTATTTAGTGTAATGTATTTCTATTGAGATACAGAGAAGCCACATTTTTGCTTTATATATTTTAATTTAAAATAATAATAAAAAAAAGCGTATTAATAGTGAACAAACAGGAAGCTCTCCAGCTATTAAACCAGCGTGAATGACATTAGAAGTCAACAAATGGACATTTAGACTACATGGATGCAGCAGTATTTTTGTTATGTGGATCAACATAGATTTTTACACTTTCTTCCTACTTCAATATAAACATTCTGCATGGAATGTTTTTTTTTTTGTGACTATACAATAATCCAACTATATAACAATTTCTAAAAATATGTTTGCGTCAATCATTCAAATAACAATGAAATTATTCATGTGAAGCATTTAAAATGATAATTGGATTTATTCAATTCTAACTACTTATTGCATATCCATCTTCACTTTGCCATTCTTGGAAAAACTGCAGTGGGCTGGTTACTAATTAAATCCTGTATTTTCACAAAAAAACTTGACAAGTGTACACAAAGGGGGCCTTTCAGTTCTCAGAAGATAAAGCTGAGCACAATTTAGTGATTTTTATATAATCGTATAACACAAAGTTCACAAAATAATCAGATAAATTCCAAAGTGCAAAAAAAAAAAAAATGAAAATAAAAAAATTGCATAAAATATGTAATAAATTAGTGAAAAATTACTGTGCAATAAGGCTCAAAACATACCATATGCCATACCTTATGGTGTCTGTTTTTTCAACTGTATGTATGTATCTACAGGTTAATTTTAACTGTTAAATTGCAAATATGCTCCAAAGTAAGAAATTGGCCCATTAAATCGATTTCAAAATTCTAAGTGTTCAATGTAAAATATTAATGCCTCTCATATGGCAGTGTAACACTGAGGTAGTATTGTTTTACTCAGAAATGTTTGAGAATTATTTGGTTACAGTCACAGGGGCACACATCAGATTTACAAAATGCCCAGCAAAAATACAATATGCATGAAAAAAGAAATGCAAAAAAATAAAAAGAACCACAAACATTGACATAAACTGGTGAAAAAATGGAAGCATGATAAAGGGACACTCCAGATGTCTAATGCACTTTAGCTTGCTAAAAGCTTTATGTGTGAAGGATGTGTCCTTTTTTTTTTTTCATTTTACAAAAAGTGCAGATTTAAGAAGAAATTGACACTTTCATAAATTATACAGGCTGTTTTTAGATATATTCTCAATAAAAAAAAAATGCATAGTCAAATGCATGTAAGTTTTATTTTGGGGTATATCTACTAAAATGTTATTTGTATTTGAGCAGTGGAGTGTCCCTTTAAGGCACAATTTGCACCATATGAGTTACAGTGGAGTGTCCACACCATTATGGCCTTCCATTTGTGAAAGGAATTTTGACAGTCAAACGGCTATAAAACCCAAAAATGAGACATAAGCCTATCAAAATTCCAGCTTTAAAGACTGGAATGGTCAGATCTGGATTTTTGTACAGACATAGTACACATCAAGTTTATGAAATACACATTTAAAAAAAAAAAAAATAGTCTTGTGTGTGTAATAAAACAATTTTACTACAATATTTATCAGAGATTGTCTGTTAGATGGCTATGTAAAATGTGTCAATAGGTTGGGCTTGCTTGCTGGTAGATTAGGACACAGCTTGCAGGAGCTCCTTAGATACTAGTGATTAATAAAAGGACGCTATTAGCACTCATACCACTTATTGAGAAACTGCAATAATTACACTAGAGGTACTTTGGGGTGGTTAGGCGACTTTTGACGCAACCTGTGATATTCCAGGTTTCCGACTACGCAGGAGCAGTGGGTGAGCGAGGGTTATGCCTGGGGCAGATAGAGTGGCGTTTGGGCCAGACTTGGACTGTTGGGACCTGGCCTCTATTTTCACGCATATTCCCTAGTCAGGGAATAGAATGATTGTGCTATGTTTATGGTCTATATACTCAAAGAGCTTGTACTACTTGATTCTGGTTTGTTTATTTGAGCTGTTACATTAGATCATTTAATTTTATTGTGCCCAACATTTTTGTGCCCATGCTGCTATCTAAATGTACTACAGTAGTTAACTTTTTAACTCTCAACAGTATATCTCCTTTTGTGACATTTTAGCAGCTCACACATTTAAATTTCTCCATATATGCATACCATTTGCAAATGTGGACATCAATGTCAGCAGACTTATTCCCATGCATAGTCCAGCGCCGATCATCCTCTTCAGCTGTTGGTCTCGCTGCTGCGGGGTCTTCTCAGACCTCACAGTGAAGTCAGTAATGATGACTGGACAGTGGCTGAACATGCTAATTTAAAGGGCTGTGTGCAGCACTCTGAGTAAAATACACAGCTCATCAGTCAGCACGGGGCAACTAATTGTGTAACCAGCAGGGGAAACAGTACCTCCTGGTAAAAAGCCACATGACAGAATAATTCTGTCTTGGGTCCTTAAGGGTAGGACCATCATAATGGAATAATCCGGTCATGGTTCCTTAATAGGTTAAAACAAGTTACTAACATCCCACTCATATTATTTAGGAGAATGTAGTGACATTCAAACTGAAAACACAGAAATGTGCATGCTGCAACCTTACCTTTGAATCCTTTTTATGACCTCCAGCAAGCAACTTCATGACGACAATATTGTTTTTGGCAACCTTTAGAATCTCAGTGACCTAAACAAAAAAGCAAATATATACAATCAAAACATTTAAATAGCAGACTGTCCAACATTATGCATAACCTAACAAGGTACCAATGCATATATGAAAGATATAGCAGAATATTTGAGGTCACAGAGACCCCAAAATTTATACTCTAACTTGTATAAAAATGTGTCTTTCTCACTAATATTTTTTAAATAAACAGTCATATCAAGTTTACTCAATGTATCCTGCATATATCAAAACTAGATGTTGGGGTTTAGATATAAACAGCAATTGTTCTAAATGTGAGCCAATCAACATTAACATCCCATGGTGATTGTTCCAAGTTTAGTATTTTGCTCCAGATTTTCTCTAATACACCAAACCCTAATATGTTTGGCCTCAGTAGGTGTGCAGTTTACAACTGGGTAGCCTCTGCTTTAAAAGCGTCATTAAATAAATTAAAAGATTGGTGCTCGAGAAAAAAAAAACAAAAACAAAAAAATCTCACCTCTTGATCCTGATTGGGAATATTTTCTAAAATCATCCTTGCTTGCTGAAAATGTTTGCTAGCTGCCATGAATAAGTCTGAAGACTGAGGAGGAGGATTATATTTATTTAAATCAGACATTTCCTGTAATAAAGAAGAAGCAGAAGACAAAAAAATGTGAGTTACGTATAAGTTTTAAATGAAAATGTCAAATTGTACAAATACTGGATAACAATTTCTAAAAAAACAACTGTTGATGATTTTATTATAGTGACAGGTAAACTCTAGAATAACCCAACAGAAAAAACCAAGGCAAGCATATACCAGGTCCAAATACCTACATGTATAGGGTATAACTAGTATTCACCAATATATCATCTGTGCCATACTGCAATACTCCTGTAATACACACGCGCGCACACATTATTTTGTGAGGTGCGCAGATGTGCACAAAAATTAAAGTTCTACACATTTAGGCAAGCTGATAAATGACTTGCCACTGCAAGCATGGTGGATCCATAACACAAGTATCAGAGTTTAATTTCTACTCGTCAATGGCTAGTGGAATCTTGAGCACAGATGTTTACACACATGTTGTGGGAACTGATCTCAGCTGGAGCCCCAAATGGGGGTCCTGGAAAACCTATTTCTGAGATTGCCACTACTTCACTGTTAGATATATTTGTCAACGTTTCTATTTGCAATTTAACTTTCATAAGCACCTGATGAAAGTTTAATAATACACTGAAACATTATAAAATGAAAAAATATATTCTTTTGAAAGTCAAGAGGGTGTGATTCCCTTCAACAAGACGTAGGCAACCTTCAACTTTCCATATGTTGTGGGCTACACCTTCATTGATGCATTGCCAGCATTATGAAAGATGTAATCTACAACACGTGGAGTGCAGAAGCCTGCCTATCCCTGCCTTAAAGGACCACTATAGGCACCCAGCTTAATGAAGTGGTCTGGGTGCCAGGTCCAGCTAGGGTTAACCCATTTTTTAATAAACATAGCAGTTTCAGGGAAACTGCTATGTTTATGAATGGGTTAAGCCTTCCCCCAAAGCCTCTAGTGGCTGTCTCATTGACAGCCACTAGAGGCGCTTGCGTGCTTCTCACTGTGATTTTCACAGTGAGAGCACGCAAGCGTCCATAGGAAAGCATTCTAAATGCTTTCCTATGCAACCGGCTGAATGCGCGCGCAGCTCTTGCCACGCGTGCACATTCAGCCCAGGAGGAGGAGAGAAGGAGGAGAGCTCTCCACCCAGCGCTGGAAAAAGGTAAGTTTAAACCCCTTTCCAGAGCCGGGCGGGAGGGGGACCCTCAGGGCACTATAGTGCCAGGAAAACGAGTATGTTTGTGTGAGTGTGTGTGTAAATATATATACATTTATTGAGAAGTAAGACCTTACCTTAAACTGCAGATAGTGCACTGGAGGTGGTGTGATTACGCTGTTAAATGGCGCAAACCTGTGCTCGTATCGAACTTGTTCACTGTCCAGCTCAAATTTTGGTTTCCTAACTTTGCCATCCATATCGAATGCAATCATTGTCTAAAAAAGACATGATAAAAATCAACAACAAGTAGAAGTTCATGGGAGCTTTCATCAAGTTGAATACACCCTACTCATACAAAAATGAATACGTTTTCAGAGACTAGGTTCACTTTACATTTAAACTATTGCTAGCAATATGATTCGTTTATATCCCCTTTCTCTGGAAGTAATTGATTCTGAATAATATGGAGCTTAAAATATAATAATTGACAATAATTTTGGACAAAACAGACCCCCGAAGCCAAGGTAACAGGGCCATATAAAAACACAGACAACAAATTAGATCTCAGAAAAGGATATGTGAATTAGTTATCTATTTACTGAAATAGGATAAAAACAAGAAGTGTCTGCATATACCTTGTACATCCCAGCACACATGTTTTGATAAGCTTGGCTTAGAGTGATCTCTCTACTCAGAGGGCGCACTGTGGAAAGAACACAGACTAAAGTGAATAACACTTGCATGCAAACTTGAGGAAATATTCTATCAATGTCACATGCATGTGTACTTCCCAAATAAACTGAAAACAAATCTGAGAATTACTAATGTTACTGAACAAAAAACTATATCTACTTGGAAATGCTTTTTTTTTTTTTTTTTAAAAACACTTACCAGGTTTCAAGAAAAAAAATGAATAATATTCATTACAGAGTATCTTATTTACTTCTATAATTTTAACATTCCACAATGAATGGGCATACAGACTCAATCATAACTGGGGCATAGCATTTTACTAAGAAAAAGTGAACTCCCTTAACCTATACACTATTCAAAATGTTGTACTAGCAAAAAATACGCACACAATAGCATATATAACAAATACACAATCTAACTATATATTCACATTTATGCCAATATTTCTTCATTCTTTACACTTACTCCACAGTGTTCTTTTCTTATGATCATCTTGCTTTGATACTACCCTCTTCTGTTCTCTGTGTGTGTCTGGGTGTACTGGACAGTGTGGGAAAGTGCCTGTACATGTATGTGGGGTAGTTAGTTTCATGGATGTTATAACAATAGTGCAGACTCACACTTACAGTGAGCTGAAAGGCAGAGGTCTGGCAAAACAGAGTATAGTGTAAGGTTTACCAACCATATTCTCTTGCTACTCTGTCCAAGGACCAAATGCTGAACCCTGTATATATCACAGTATTCTCACATCAACCATAAAATCCTCTCTCCAACCATGTTATGGACTCTCCTACCCCAGCTATGCTGAATACTCCTCCCACCCCAACAATACTAACATCTGCACTTCCTTTCTGCCATGTCCAAAACCGTTTGTTCATTTTGCCAAAAACCATTAATTTGTCTACTTTCTCTTCTCAAACTCTTACCCATATCTCCTTCCTCCCTTATGACACACAGTACTATTCAAAACCTATTTTGAGTATACCTCACATTTGGCCCTAACCCCTCACAATACCTTTCTGCCCGCAAAATGATTGCCAATATTGTTTGCCCTTCCCGCCATATCAAGTGCTATACTCCTCCCTGAGCACTTATTGTTCTCTGTCTCAGCTATGCACCATTACTATTCTAGACCTCCCACTCTCTACCATGCCTGTACCATATTTTGACTTCCTCCTTGGATCCCAACCAACCTTTTCTCTTACTTCCAGTCATGCCATGTATCTCCTATCTCAGCTTGGGAACCAGGACATGTGATCTCTCCCCTAAAATTCACATGCATCCACTGCAGCAGCCATGTTGTTGGCTACAGAAAAAGCTTCAGGAAAGTATATATTCATCTACACATTTGCTAAGAATTTATAGCAGTTCATTCTATGAATTTCATTTTAGTCACTGAAGCAGGTCTTTTAATCTTTGCATTTAGTTGATGAGAGGCTCACTTTCAAATAAAAATGATGGTTGCTTATACTGTTCTACAAATGGTTTTAGTGGCTCTTACAATTAAAGCCTTATCAAAACCAGCAGGTCAGAGCCACCAGTAGAGCAAGTCAACTATGTTATAAAATAAAAGTGTTTTCACTTGATGCTTTAATAGACAAGGAATGACTATATGGTCACTCTGGTGATGCTCTGATAAAAAACACTTTAATCTGCATTGTACAGTATTCAGGGAGCTTTCTGCAGCAGCCTCTTTTGCTCTTCAGTTTAAGTAACTGAGTCAATTAAAGTAATTTGCTTTTGAATTTAATTACCTTTCTTTTTCTTCTTTGTTTTTTTGCTGCTTCTGCCTTTCTGCTGCTCCTCCATTATACGCTCTTCTGCCATCTGGGAGCTATCTGCTCGACTAAGCGTGGACATCAACCATGCATAGAGGAATTCTGACAGGTACCTTCAGTAAGAGAACAAAAATGGGAAAATGGTTACCCATACTTGCCTGAATTATCTGTTACTGGTCATTTCAATGGCAGCATAGCTAATAGCTTAAATTAACACTCAGCAGTCAGGACAGGAAGTATCAAACAAATCTTATTAAATTCCCCTCCCTATGTAGAAACCTCAGTCTTATTACAAAGACTTTACTGAAGGGTGGGTAGTTGATGCTGCCACAGAAATAGCCAGAAAAAGAAAATTGAATAAAGTATAACAGGATATTAAGCTTTGAAGATCTCATAAAACAGTACAACAGTATATGAAGCTACCTAGATCTCATTAGTCAAAGAAAGCTCAAATGTGTATCTGGGCTCTGTCAAATAAGATACATATGAATAAGCATAAAGAAAGAAATGGAAAGGTGGGTGGGTGAACAGTAACAAAAAAAACAAGTGCAGGCAAGCCTCTGTATAGAGGACACTCCAACTCCAATTACCAAAAACAAAACACTAGAAAGAACAGGGCGCCACAATCACTATATTGGTATATAAAAATAAGGGAATGAAAAAGAAATATAGATGGTGAAGCAAAAACAGCAAAAGTTTATTGATAAAAAATGTAAAAAACAATCACAGCACAACATATGTGCCAAACATTAAGACTATAAAAGCCACAATAGGCAAGGAACCCTTAGGTATAGCAGTTTAACAGGACATGATGCTGAACTGGGCAGTAAAGTGCAAGTGCTAAAGTGCCTGTGAAGAGAGAAGAAGCTCCTGAGGAAGTCAGACGACGAAACGCGTTGAGCACGATCTGGGACCCTGTACTTTGGTATTAGCTGCTTTTATCTTGTATGTTTGCTGAATTTATATACTGCTTATGCAGCATTTACTTTGGGCTAATTGTACTGTACTTGTATAAGTGATTGGCTTAGTGCATTTTTCTTATAGGCATCTTGCACTTTAGCACTTGCACTTTACTGCCCAGTTCAGCCTCATGTCCTGCTAAACTGCTATACCTAAGGGTTCCTTGCCTATTGTGGCTTTTATATTCTTTTTTTTTTTTTAATACAATTTTTTATTGATTTTCAAGTACATGGGGTACAGAAGAGAGAAGGGAGTTATAAGGATAACAGACTATGTCCGCAATAGCAATATACCTGATATACGTATACGTAAAGTTGCATAGTATAGCTTTACACTCACATATTGTCTGTCTGTTGTTAGGTGTTTGTGGGCAAAGCAGTCTGGTACGGGAAGATAAAGGTCGGTTCTTTAAGCACGGTGTTGCGTGCTGGTACTGTCTGTCAGGCCATATATAACGGACTCAAGGTGGATTTTGGGGATTTGTGGCTTGGCTGTATAAGCATGTCCACTGTTTCCACGTTGAGTGGAACTGCTGTGATTCTATACTATGGGTCATCGTCATTCGTTCATAGACATGGTATTGTTGAATCTTATCCCATAGTTGTATTTTAGATGGGCATAGGTGCGACTTCCAGTTCGTCGCTAGAAGGTTCCTGGCCGCCAATAACGTGATGGCACATACCTGTCTGTGTTCTCTAGCAAGGTCACTGGGGAGCATAAGCATGAGGTATGTTTGCGGGCTTGGCAACAGGTTTGCCACGCCCAGCTTACCCAGCAGACTCCTAACCTCTGTCCAGAGGGGTTGAATCACCGGGCATGTCCACCATATGTGGAGGAATGTACCAGTGTCTCTCGAACACCTCCAGCATGTCGGCAGTACGCTGGGGTATATTTTATGCAACCGACTTGGCGTCATATACCACCTATAGAGTAGCTTCCTATGTGCTTCTATGTGCGAGTAGCATCTAGTGAGTTTTGAGAGGCTATTTAGTGCTCTGACCCAATCTTCCTCTGAGAGTTGAAGGGAGCAGTCCTCCTCCCATTTAGTCTTACAGAGGGGGATGTGTTGTGGTAATGTGGTTTCCCACATTTTGTAGCAGAGGGAGATGGCTTTTGGTTTGTTTGGTGCGGCCCAGCATCTGTCCAAAATCCCGCCTACTAATGGTGATTGCTCCCGAGTGCTGTTGTGTAGGTTCACATGAGTCATTATGGTCCCTTTGAGTCTTAGGTAGGTAAATACTTCCCTCACCGGTAGGTGCCATTTGGCATGTATATCCGCGAATGCTATTACACCCTTATTGTCTACTATGTGTTGGACGTTGGTGATTCCTGCCTTAGTCCACCTTGTTAGAGGGAGGTCGGGGGATGCGGTTTCTAAGGCAGTCAGTGGTGCCCGGGTATGAAAGGAAAGTTTGCACCCCATTGTGGCCATAAATGTGTCCCATATGTTAAGTGTCAGAGACGTTGAGTGAAATAGGTCTAGTTTAGGGGTCCGTAGGTGTTTAGGCGTCCATAGGACGTCAACCATGTTTAGTGCTTTTAGTTGGGCATTCTCCATGTCTACCCAGCTGATGTCCCCTTTAGGAGAGTGTAGCATTATGCCAGCTGTTAGCGCTGTCGCTTTATAATATTGGTTAATGTTTGGTAGTCCCACTCCGCCTTGTTTGACCTGGGTGTACAGAAGTCTGTGCGGGATCCTGGGCTTTTTATTGTCCCATATAAAAGTGTTGCATGTGCTTTGTAAGCTCTTAAGCAGAGGTTGTGATACTTTGAGAGGTAGCATACGGAAAACAAAGAATTTTGGGTAGTATAGACATTTTATAGGCGTTAATCCTTCCTAGCCAGGATAGGTGCACGTGTTTCCATTTTAGGGTGTCCGCCTTGCACATGTGTGGTAAGGGTAGGTAATTTAATTTTATGACTTTTGCTATGGATGTTGCGATTTTGACCCCTAGGTATGTGAGGGATGAGAGTCTCCAGTCAAATTGGTGTTGTCGTTGTAGTGTCTGTGTACGTTCCAGTGGTAGGTTAACCGTCAGTGCTTGAGTTTTATCTTGATTAAGTTTATAGTGGGAAACTAAGCCGAAGTCGGTAAGGGTGTTCATGAGGTGTGGCAAGGACTTCTCTGGGTCTGTCAATGACACCAAAACGTCATCGGCAAACAGTGCCAGTTTGTGTTCCTGGCCTGTCACTATTACTCCTCTTATGTCAGGACTCATACGAATCTTTAGCGCCAGAGGTTCCAGCGATAAAATGTAAAGGAGGGGGGACAGGGGGCAACCTTGGCGCATCCCATTAGTGATAGAGAATTTGTCAGACGTGAAGCCTCCGTTGGAGACCTTCGCCGCGGGTGCGCTATACAGCGCCTCTATCCCCCTGATCATTTCGGGCGGAAATCCATACCTCCCCAGGACTACAGACATGTACTTCCAATTGAGGCGATCAAAGGCCTTCTCTGCGTCTAGCGCCAGGAGAAGGCCCCCTGTGTTGTTTTTTTCCATGTGTGTCAGTATGTTGAGGATTCGTCTGGTGTTGTCTGAGCCCTGCCGCCCCCTGACAAACCCTGACTGGTCGTTATGTACTAAGTTTCTGAGGAGTGGTGCTATTCTGTTACTAAGGATCTTGGCGTAGATTTTAGCATCCCCATTCAGTAAGGAGATGGGTCTGAAATTCTTACAGTGTGTCGGTGGTTTCCCTGGCTTGGGGAGGGTGGATATATGTGCTAGGAGTACTTCTGCCGGTAGGGCTCCTCTGTCATTGCTCTGTCTGTATAGTTTCAGCAAGTGCGGGGAAAGGGTATTCGCAAATAATTTGTAATAGGCATTGGTGAGACCGTCGGGTCCAGGTGATTTGTCAACTGGTAATTTTTTGATCACCAAAGTGATCTCCTCTAAGGAAATAGGCTGTCGTAGTGATTGTATTGCGGTCGGTGTCAGAGAGGGCAAGCAGAGGTCCTGTAGGAATCCGTCTATGTCCGCTACGGTCGGGACCTTAGTAGTACCCTCGTCACCAAGATTGTACAGCTGACGATAGTAATCTGCAAACATATTAACAATTTCTCGTGGGTCAATAGTTTTGTGACCTTTACCATCTGTGAGGTAGGCAATCCTGGAGGCGATCGTTTTTTGTTTCATTTGCGCTGCTAGTTTAGCACCGGCTCTGTTCCCTGCCGCGAAGAATTTGTGTTTTGATTTTCGTAGGAGGTAGGTGGTTTTAGTTAACTCTATATCTCTTAATTGTGTTTGTAAGCTCAAAAGTTTCCGTTGTGTCTCAGGGGTGGGTGCATGTTTGTTGCTGTGTGTAACATGTTTGATCTCATTGATAAGGGCTAAGTATTGTGCTTTTTGTGTCTTGAAGGCATAGCTTGCGTGCTTTATGAAGCTGCCTCTAATGACCGCCTTGTGTGCTAGCCAGACATAGTCCGGGTCAATGTTCTGCTTATCATTGTCCTCAAAATAGTTTTGTAGGTCCTGTGTAACTTCCCGGACTATGTGTGTGTTCGTTAACAAGGTGTTGTTTAATCTCCAAGTTCTCTGGCCAGTCTGAGGGAACCGGTCCTTGAGCGTTAACGTGATTGGTGCGTGGTCGGACCATGTGATGTCTCCGATGGTAGTGTCTAGTATCTTAAGGAGGGAAGTGGTTCTAACCAGGAACCTATCTATTCTGGAGTAACTATTGTGTACCGCCGTATGGCATGTGTAATCAGTTTCATTGGGGTGTGTAATTCTCCAAGGGTCTACGTAATCATGTGTTGCTAGGATATCGCGTATGTTATGCGATTGTGCGAGCCGTCTCTTAGAGGTGTTGGGTGTTATGGTATGTGAGGCAGAGGAATCTTTAATGCTATCCAGGAGAAAGTTAGTATCGCCTCCAAGTATTACCTCCCCAAAGCTGTACATATTCAACAAGGCAAATATTCGGTGCAAAAACATTTCTTGGTTATCATTAGGTCCATATATATTCATTAATGTGAAGGGGTTGTTGTTAAGGTGGCACTGAATGATGAGATATCTACCTTTCTTATCACTAATCTTGCGGACCAGCTCGAAAGTGACGTTCCTACTTATTAAAATAGAGACTCCTCTTTTTTGTGGAGCAGCAGGAGTGATGATCTATCGGAAACCAGGGGGAGTTAAATTTGGGCCGTGAGCCCCATTTAAAATGGGTTTCTTGAAAAAAGGCTACCTGTGCCTTACATTTTTTGGCTTCTAAAAGTGCCAGTCGTCGTTTATGGGGCGTGTTCAGCCCTTTGGCGTTGAGGGAGAGTACAGTGATTGACATCCTTACAGCTATAATTAGGTGGGCAGGGAGGTAAAGGCTATGCTGTGCTACTCAGCCCCTAGTGTCACCTTACTTTGTCGATTTCGTGGGTGGGGGTTGGGGGGGTGTGGTGGGGTTCAACATACAACAGTACAACTTGAACTATATACAAAACCCGTTAGCCGGGTGGCTTAGTGCAGGAATCTGCTGACGGGTAATGAAATGGCTTACTAAGTAAGCCGAGTGGGGCTCTGTGGGTGCTGACAGGTATTACCGGTTACGGTTTTCCTATGTTATATATATATATATTTTTTTTTTCTCTCGTTTGGGTTATATTGCCCTATTACCGGCAATTACCGGGCGTAACGCTATATGTGTGCGTCTCTCTGTTAGTACACCGCACTGGCAATATTTCTTAACAGTACAATTAGGTCTAGGAAAAGGGAATAACAGTGCCAATCAAGTAACGTAAACAGTAAAGCGGTTTTCCGCCTGGGTGGGCTCTCGGCTGTGAGACACCTTGCAAGTGAGCACAGCTGCGAGGGTGCACCAGGGGGGAACCAGTTTGTATAGTTCTTGTGTGGGATACATATCTGTGCTCCATCAGTGGTGTTCTACATCCTTGGGCCTCGTTTGATGGTGTGGCGTCGTCGGTGTATCCGCCGCGTGCCATGGGATAGGTCGGTAGTCCTGGGGTTGTTTTCTGGGTGGTGAAGGTGCTGGCGGACTGGCGATGTCAAGTCGAGCCATTGGGATGTTCCATTCTCTGAGTAGTTTTGCGCCGTCTCGTGGGGTAAAGATCACTAAGTCTACTCCATTTCGTTTCAGTAGGATTTTCGTGGGATAACCCCATTTGTACGGGATAGCTGCATTTCTGAGCGCTGCGGTTACAGGTGCAAACGCTCGTCTCTTGGTCATGGTTGCCGCTGACAGGTCAATGAACAGTTTGATATCAGCAAACGGCTTTGGCAATGATGGGTTGGTTCTGGATGCTTGCATTAGGCGGTCTTTGACCTCAAAGTAATGTATTCTGGTAATTACATCTCTCGGCGTGGTTGGAGGTAATTGCTTCGGCTTCGGTAATCTGTGAGTGCGATCTAGGCGCAGGTCTGAGGTCTCCAATGTCGGAATGAGCGTCTTAAACAGATCTTTAACGAATGTGGCCAGATCTTGAGGGCCCACTGTTTCAGGGACGCCTCGTAGCCGTATATTATTTCTTCTGTCCCTGTCCTCGTTATCTGCGATTTTGCTCTCTAGGAAGTGTACTTTTCGCTGCAGTGTCGTGTGCGCTTCTGCCAGCTCATTATGCGCTTCTCTCAGCCCCTCCGTTGTCTCCTCCAAGTGTGCTGTTCTGTCTCCCAGAGCCTGGATATCTGCCCTGACGTCCGCCGCCATCTTGGAAAAGTCCGACCTAAGGTTGGTCTGGAGCGATTGTAGCATGCTGCTCACCGAGGCATCAGTGGCTAAGTGGGTGTTGGGGATGCCAGGGGGGTCTAGGCTTTCTCCACTCTCGTGATCCGAGGCGGAATATTGCGCTCCGTCGGCGCCATCTTGGACGCCATTGTTCCCCATCGTGAGGTGAGAGTGCAGCGTCTTCTGTTTTAGTTTTTTGGAGGATTTAGTGGTCATGTCCTCCCCCGTTCCCTCGCCGGCTTGCGGGAGATGTGGTAGGTGAGTATCGTTGGTTTCCACGCTGTGTAAGCCCACGGAATGGCGGAGCTTCCAAATTATGCGACTGCTTCCATTCGGAGTTAAGCCACGCCCCCGTGGCTTTTATATTCTTAATGTTTGGCACATATGTTATGCTGTGATTGTTTTTTACATTTTTTATCAATAAACTTTTGCTGTTTTTGCTTCACCATCTATATTTCTTTTTCATTCCCTTATTTTTATATACCAATATAGAGATTGTGGCGCCCTGTTCTTTCTAGTGTTTTGTTACATATGAATAAGCAGCAGATTCCTCAGTCCAGATCCAAAGAATGAAAATGAGTAAATAGGGATAATCTGAACGTGAAATAGTACATGAAATAAAATAAATCCAATACTTTAAAAACAATTATAAAAACAGTAAAAATAAGTACAAGTCGGATTCATACCAGGGAGGTCCCTAATAAACAATCTCAGAAAAATAATAAACATATAAGAAGAAACAGAGAACAGTGGAACCCCTCTAACATTTCTGTCAATAGACACAGAAAAAGGTTGGATGGGGTTTCATGTTTGCCACCCTAAAACAATTCGGAATCATGGGAGCAATATTACAAGTCATGACCACTCTACAGCTCTCCATCAGCAAAAAAGGTTACAGGCTCAGGAATTACATCACAAAACTTCAATATCAAAAATGGGACTAGACAAGGGTGCCCCCTTCCCCCTTTACTATATATACTGGTGTTAGAACCCCTCACAATATTAATAAGACAAAAAAAAAACAAATCGAAGGATTTACCAATTCGTTAGGACAAACCAAACTAAATATCTATGCAGATGACATCTTACTAACACTAGAAGAACCAAAAATCTCGGTCGCAGAGCTATTGAACGAGAAACAATTACTCCAAAGTATCAGGATACAAAATGAACATAGAGAAATCAACATTTATAGCAAGAAATATGAATAAAAGAGAAATTAACTTTCTTGAACAAAACATTGGGCTCCCTGAAAGGAAGGAAAGGCTAAAATATTTGGGTATAACTATAACCTCAGATCTAAATGATCTAATAGAAGTCAATTTCTTACCTCTACTAAAAAAAACTAATTAAAAATTAAGGGACTGGAAAGGTGTGGGCTTTTCTTGGTCCGGTAGGATCAACATCCAAAAGCATACATTCTACCAAAACTGCTACACTTGTAGAGAATACTCCCTCTCAATTTCCTAGAAAACTGGCTACCTTTACTTCATTCTTCCTTTCTAAAATTCATATGGGGCGGTAAGAAAGCAAGAGTTAAAATGATCGTTTTGGTCAGGTCAAGGCAGGATGGAGGCCTGGGGTGCCCAGAAATCTTACAATATTATTAAGGCTAGTAGATTTTGTCATATAATGCTCTCACAAAACAATGCAGAAACCCAAGGAACATGGTACAAAATGGAAAAAGCAAAAGCTGGGGTAGGAAATTTATCCGAACTATTTTGGGTTCTACACGTAAACTAAAAAATTATTAAAGAGGCACGAACCAAATCTCAGATACTTAAAGATTTAACGAGATGGTGGGATTAACTCACAAACCGGAAAGGATTCAGAAATAGAATAGACGCACTCCCCATTTTCTAGTTTATCAGATATGTTGGACAATATAAATATAGACACTTTGATATCGGGAGGGGATAAGGGAATTTAAAAATATAACAGTGGAACATAATCTTAAATCCTTCAACCAAATTATGGAGGAATTCAACATTCCCTCCAGAGAAACATTAAAATTTCTGCGAATTAAAGGTTTCTTAGCAGAATGTCGCCTGAAAACCAAGATGGGGGAATACCATAAATCTTATACATCCATTTGAACTAAAGAATTCTAAAAATCTAATGGCAAAATGTGCAAAAGTTATATACAGATGGAGACATGATAAACCAATAGGACTAATTAATAAACGGGAAAAAGAATTACAAGTATATATAGAAGAAAATAAATGGATAAGCTCTTTAAATAAACTAAATAAAAATATACACTGCCTAAACCTCACAGAAACTCAATTTAAACTTTCAAACAGATGGTACCTAAGACCGAAACGTTTAAAGAAAATCTTCCAAGAGTTATCAGATAGATGCTGGAAATGTAATATAAATGAAGGCAACCTGATCCACATATGGTGGCAATGCGCACCCATAAACAAACTCTGGAAAGAAGTAACCTAGATAATATACCAAATAACTGAAATAAAACTACCTCTTAAGCCTGAAGTGGTCTTACTAAACATGACAAAAACAACACAAATGTTAATATTGCACATAATCAAGGAAGCTAAATTACTATTAGCACGAAACGGGAAAACAGGAACAATTCCACGCACCAATGAATTAATAATAGGTTATATGGCAAGCAAGAATGGAAAAGGGTATTCTAGCGAACCTAGAAAGTAGATATGGGCAAATAGAAGACTGGGATACATGGATAAATAAAATGGAAGAAATATCATTGCAGAGTTAAAATCACTCTTGTGACTCCTATCTTCTGTTTTGTCTTCTTTTTTGAGCAAGAGACATCACTGCTATGTTATCGTTACTCTTACTATCCTTCCTTCTGACTTTGGATCGCAACAATTAACAAAGATAGAGTGTAGGTCCAGCCACAGTAAAGGGTATGGTTAGACAAGAGAAGGGGAGAAAATAAATGAATGCAACCCCACAACGGGCAGACTTGTACTATACTTAATGTCTCAATAAAGAAATAAATTACAGGAAAAAAAACAAAAAACACAAGCCCCCTCCCCCCGCCACAAAATAAATGTGAGACTTATCGCTGAGCTCATGAAATAGCACTTTGGGTGATAAATGCTCAGTGCCTGTTACCACTCTCCTTCACACAATGCTGTCCACCAGTCTCTGTGTCCTGAGCTATGAATTAGGGGAGACAATATCTGGTTAAGTACCTTAACCCAGAGTATACATCACACTGCTGCTCACTTCAACGCATTTTGCCTGATTAATTGGGCTTTATCAAGATGAGTGTGCTGCACGCCCTTTCCTCCTGTAGCAGCACACACTTCAGAAGGAAATTAGTCTCCTGACTGCCAGACACTTACCATATTTTCATCGATTTTTCTCGGGCTGGTGTATTTTTCCTACTGGGTTGTGCAAAATCAGCAAATGTGACAGTTTCCATTTAAGTCTATTTCTGTAGAAGAAGCAGTCCTTTGTCGCTCTCCTAAAATGGTTTCACATTTGATGATTTTTTGTACAACCCAGTAGGAAAAATAACATATGCCTAGAAAAATCAACAAAAATATGGTAAAGTGTCTGTTAAAGAGTTTTTATTTGGATTTTTCACTTAAGTTTAATAAATAATATCACACTATATATTACATTTTTTTTTTTTTTTTTTAAGGTGGTGATTAAGCTGATGCTTCTGACATACACTTTAGTGGATACTGAGTGACATTTACTTGGATACCAAGTTACACTTAAACTGATCATGACTGACACATTGTTAGATACAAAGTTTTATTTCTTTAGGTGGAAATATGACAAAGGACTAGCAAGAAGAACTTTACACAGTAATTTATGATTATTTTTTTACTTTTTTATAATTGTTTTTTTAAAGGTTTTAACCACGCCACTCCGGTCTCACGGTGCCTGTCCCTGCCTCCGTGGCTGAGATCATCAATGTTGATGATCTCAGCCAATCCAATGCTTTATTTTAGGAAGGCATTGGGCGGTTTTGAGCATCTGCTGTAAAATTCAGCAGTGCAAAACTCGCTGCCCAATCAGCATCTCGTCATTGAATCAATGTATCTCTGTGGGATGCATTCAGCGTCTCCATGCAGAGCGTGGAGAAGCTGAACCTAGATGCTGCACAATGTGCAGCACTGGACTAGGAAGCACCTCCAGTGGCCATCTGAATGACTGTTAAGGGGTTACTAGGTGGCAATGTAAATATACTTAGCCATAGATTTCCCTAACGGGGTGAGCCCTCTATGAAATGTAATGTACACATACATTATTATTTTTTTAGGGAGTTCCCTTGTGTGTCAGTTTGTTGGGGTGTGGGTGGAGTCTCGTCTGTGGTATTGCAGCTCCTGGGGCCTAAAGTACAACGGTTTGTCAACAAAAAGAACAAGTCAAGTGAAAGTAAAAACAAACAACTTCGAACTGCATACGCTTTTGCCCATAAACCAGAGAAACTTTGTTAGGCTAAGAGGTTTGGATTATGAGGCTGTGAGTGCCCAGGTGTGTCTGGGACGCTTCAGAAAAATAAAAGTGTAAAGTTGGAGTCCAAAATAATTATAAGGAACTTCAAACCTCAACTGGTGTATGTCCTTAGGACGATATAGGAGTTGTGATTCCCAAGTCGTGGCTGCCACATAAGCCTCTGGCTTTCTTCCTTGTGGCACGGCGTAATCCATGCTGGGTCCCAGCGGTGAGCTGTGGGTTTTTTTTCTGGATGCCCTGGAGGAAGTAGGGAGTTCTCTGGTAGGCAGAGTGGTGGCAGTAGCGCCACTGCTTCCTGCAGGTCTATAACTGTGTGGGTCAAGCTGTTCCCCTGGATTTGTAGAGTCCTTGGTGAGCGCCATCTATATTCTATGTCGCTCTTTCTCAGTAGCGCCTTGAGTGGTTGGAGGGACCGTCTCCATTGTAGGGTGTCCCCGGACAGGTCAGCGTAAAAGGGAAGGGTTGCATTTTCAAAGGTTTTCTGTTTGAGGGCCGCAAGGACCATTGCCTTACGTGCGCTTATGCGGAATCACACCACAATGTCCCTTGAGGCTGAAGCTGGATCTCTCCGCGATTTGGGGACCCGGAAGACCGCTTCAAAGCTCGCATTCCTGGCCTATTTCGGCATCAGAAAAGCCCCGATGAGCCACTGCGTTAAATGCGTGAGTTCCTCCGCTGGGATATTGTCAGGGATGCCTCTGATTTTCACATTATTACGGCGTCTGAGGTCCTCAACAGCTGTAAAGCGTTGGTCTTTGATCTCTTGGTGCTTTTTAAGCGCCAGCATTTCTGTTTGGCGTTTCGCTATGACTTGTGCCTGTTTGTCGGAGGAGGCCTGTATGCAGCCCACCAAGCCTGTCAAGTGCGTGCGGAGCTGGGCTACGTCGGCCTATAGTACCAGTTGCAATTCACCTAACATGGATCTCAGTGGTGACTGGGTCGGGTGGCCCTTTTGTTGGTGTTGGCTGTGTTAACGGGGCAAACATACCGGTGGCCATTTTGGGCCCATGTGCTCCTTGTGCCTGGCGGAATAAATCGCTGATATCGCGCCCCAGTTTGGGCTTGTCTGGTTTTTGTCTTTTCGTCCCATGTGGGTTTGTGGTGTATGATTGCGACACTATCTAGTTGGAAAAAGGTTTTTTTCCCCCAGTATGTCCATCTAATGTACGTCGGTCTAGGTCTGCTGCTAGGCTCCACCCCCCACAAATAAATTATTTGATTTAGGTGTGCTCTTTTATTTTTGCCAAGCTCTTAAACGTCTGTGTATAAGATTATACACAATACAAATATACATTTTAAAGAAAACACCTAAATGACTTGTGCAAAGACAACAGGTGTGTAGTAATAGAGGCGGTGGCGTACATACCGGGGTTGTAGGGGTTGCGGCTGCGACCCGGTATGTATGCCACTGCCTCTATTACTACACACCTGTTGTCTTTGCACAAGTCATTCTCCTGGGGGGCCCAGGAGCTGGCCACCTCAGGGCCCCCCCGAGGCTGGCCCTGCTGTCACTGGGCAGCCAGTCCTGCGGGCGCGCGAGGGAGCACTCTCCCCTGTGTGCTCAGTCTTCAGCTCCCTCGCGCACCGCACTGATACCAGAGCGGGAAGATGACGTCATCTTCCGGCTCTGGCATCAGTTCGTGGCGCGCGAGGGAGCTGAAGAGGAAGCACTCAGGGGAGAGTGCTCCCTCGCGCGCCCGCCAGCCTGCCTGCCCACAGGACCGGCCGCCCAGGAGCCCAGCAGCACCGCTGGACCCCAGTGAATCGCCTCAGCTCTCCAAAAGGTAAGGAGGCTGGGGTGATTACATTTAAAAAAAAAAAACGTATGTGTTAGTGTTAGAGTGTGTGTGTCAGTTATTGAGTGTGTGTCTGCTAGTGAGTGTCAGTGAGTGTGTTACTGTGTGTGTCTGTTAGTGAGTATGTTTTGTAAGTGAGTGTGTATGTATGTCTGTCGCTGAGTGTGTCTCTGTCAGTGTGTGTATGCATCTGTTCGTGACAGTGTGTGTGTCTTTAGCACTAACCTTTCTCCAGCGCCGGACTCCCTTGGCGCTGGGGATCACTCCGCCTCTCAGCTTCGGCCGCGTGCGCATTCAAACCGCCCATAGGAAAGCATTACTCAATGCTTTCCTATGGACGTTCAGTGTCTTCTCACTGTGATTTTCACAGTGAGAATAGCGGAAGCTCCTCTAGCGGCTGTCAATGAGACAGCCACTAGAGGCTGAATTAACCCTCAGTGAAACATAGCAGTTTCTCTGAAACTGCTATGTTTTCAGTTGCAGGGTTAAAACTAGAGGGACCTGGCACCCAGACCACTTCATTGAGCTGATGTGATCTGGGTGTCTGTAGTGGTCCTTTAAGTGTGTGCATCTGCATGCACTGGCATACATACCACGTTCGCAGCCCTGCAAACCCTGCGACCAGGTGCCCGCCGCCATGTGTTGCGGCCCCGGCCCACGCGGGGAGGGGGTGGCGGCCACGGATCAAATTTTCGCACCGGGGCCCCATGGGTCATGTGTACGCCACTGAATAGAGGGATCACTTACCAAGAGAGGTAGCAAAGAGTCAAAATGGTAAAATGCAAAGGATGGAAGGGGCAAGCGAACCTTACTTTTGTGAACCACTTTACTACTAGGTACTAATTGAGCAAACATAGACTGTGACGGCAGATAATCATTCAGCCCATCTAGTCTGCCCAATTTTTTAAAATACTTTCATTATTCCCTGGCCTTATCTTATAGTTAGGATAGCCTTATACATATCCCATATTCCTTTTTCAGAATGAAATTTAATTCATAATTCCTCTGTATACAGTCCAACGGTTTTCATTTCCCAAATATTTTTATAAAGGTTGACCCAATAATTAAAAGTTAAGAATGTCATTACTAGGAGAAAAAGCCTATTACAAATGGAGCAATTGTAAAAGGCCAAAACCAGCACTTAATCAGTATTCTAGCTTAACATAATGATATACAAATGGGTTAACCCACTTTTAATATAAAATAATTGTATAAAATGTTAGGCAAAAATTATATGTAGAATATAGTTCTAAAGGACATCAAAAACAACATTAACCGCTGTAAAATGCACTGCAACAAGAACACTAAATTATGTGAAAGACGGGATAATGATCTATCCAAAAAACATGTATATCCAATGAAAGCAAATTTAACCATTTAGAAAAGTGGTGTTAGATTAAAAACTATTCAAGTCCTTGTAAAATCCTTGTTTAAATCATTAAAATGTGATCATAATTAATATTTGACAAATTATCATACATTTATTTTATCCCCTTTATATACACATGTGCTCCACAGGACTAGTCTGTGAATCTCTTTAAGCTTACCAGCTTACCAATAGATGTAGTAATACTCATGCATGCTATAGAGTTCCAGCTCGAAGCCACTCAGCAGATACTGGATCATTATCCTCAGGTTATGATATAGAACCCACGTCCCCAGACAGGCCAGATGTTGCCGCTGTGGCTCCTGTTTGAGCAGCATACTGTGAAGAGCTGCATCTACTTTTTCAGCCTAACAGGAGGGTAAGCAAAGAGACAGCAATGCATAGCACATGTTATGATATTAGACACTTAGTATGCATTACAAACAAAATATTTTAAACCTTTGAATTGTGGAAATACAGAAAGACCATCAAAAACTGTAAGGTGTATAAGAAAAGATGTTTGTTGGGCTATAGAAAGAAATTCTAAATCATACTTTGCAATCACACTGAACAAACAGTGCTTATTTATGGAGCCTTTAAATACTTTATGGAGCCTTTAAATACTTTAGCATCAGGCATATCTTTGGTCTAAATAAAAATTAAAGCGGAATGCTCATTTGATCTTGTATTGTATATTTGTTTTAGAATACCTTTCAAGAATATGTATCCTTGAATACAGAAATATTTAAAGCAACAATCCAAACCTTATAACCACATACAAGGAGGGTTGGAGAGGGGGAGGGCACTAAGGCAGATTTCACATTACAAAATAATGTATTATTTGACTGGGCGTGAACCATAAAAACATACAGAGCTGTGTGAAACATGACAATATGTACCTCATCCTGTAAAGTAGCAAAATCCTCTAGAATATGCCCCAGTTTATCTCTCTGTCGTGCTCGGTTGTGACCATGGATCTGAATTAAGTTGCAGAAAGGCTACAAAAAAGAGAAATTCAGTGAGTGAAAAATATTATGCTACTTGTAGACAGGGTTTTTGGCATTTTAATAAATGGAATATGTACTCACTCGTGCACAGTGTGTAACAAAGGATTCAATGTAGTCTTTTGCTTGGGAGGTATTATACAGAAAGCATCTGGCATGGAGAAACAAACGGAATGTATAAAAAAAAAAAAAAAAAAAGACAATCACATAATATTTCATGGACTTTCTGGTGTTGTCCAAGTATTTATATGGATTACTTACTTTGGGGATAGAACTGGAGGACTAACAAAAGACCGCAAAGCATCTTTCACCATGTCCTGCATTGGATGGGTTCCAAAAACCTTTTTATTGTCCACAAGAAAAGTAGTCTAAAATACAGAAACAGTTTAGAATAACAAAACATTTTCTTCAGGTTTGTTTTTAGTGTTTTTCCCCCTCTTAAAGAAAATTAGACTTTTTTTTTTTTTTTTTTAAACTGTGAATGCTTAATTTCGTAGCCATAGAATAGAGAGAGAGAGAGAGAGAGAGAGAGTGTTTTTGCGGTTAGTGAACATTGTGTGTGTGCGTGCGTGTTTGCCGTTAGTGAACATTGCACAATGCTCTCACTTGTTTGGGAAATTGACAGGGGAGTAAAGATTGGAAAGCTAGCCTAATTGGAAAAACTAGCCAAACTGGAGAATTTTCTTAGCTTGCCAATATTGGCATCAAATGTGTCATTAACAAGCTCATTGGTTTCAATATGAGAACACAGGAAAGGGCAAGATTTTATTTATTATAACTGAAATTGTATGGAACATATATTTAATACATCTCTGACATGTTGGTAATCTTCAGTTGCATAAACATGCCTATATTGTCTGTAATTATGTGCTAAAAACACATTTACCTGTAAGAGGGATCTTGAGAGAACACAAGGAGACTGCTCACTGAATTCACAGAAAAAGTCCTATTATTTTAGGAAAATAAAATAAAAATTGTTATTACACTGATGTAAATTCAAAGAAACCAACAATACAACAATTTTAGAAACATATGTTTTTGCATAGGCTATCCCAAATGCTGAAACCGCTCCAAAAATACTGAACAAAAACAAACCAAGGATGGCACTCAAGGCCTCCTGTTTAGTTATCAAGTCTATATTAAGACCATACATAGAAAAAAAATTATAAAAATAAACAGTACAAAAAAAACCAAAACAGAAAAAACATATTTGTTACCAGCAGATAAACCATAAACTTACCAGAATACTGTGAAGGTTTGTTAAATTGACAACTTCACAGACCATTTTTATACGGTCTATAAGTTTGTAAAAATAGTTAATCATTTCTTCTTTCTTAATAATTTTTGCATAACGAGGAAATGTTGGAGGGAGAAGCCGCTGGTTAACAAGAGGTTCAAACCCCATCATAATTGGATGCTCTACAAAAGAAATTCAACATATTAAACGTTGTTTCTCTTCCCATAAAGTCACCAAAAAGTAATGACATATATATTTCTGGATTTGTCTAACATCAGCAAATGTAAGGAACAATTATTTAGTTTAAGGAACATTCCGAACACCATAATCACAAAAGTCCTCTAAAGAGCTAAAGGGGGCAATAAGTGTAATGGTATGGCCCCAGTTTAATTTGTCAAATTGATTTAGAACAATCTAACAAATTACCTGGTTCCCACTGAACACACAGCACCATAGCCCCAGCATTGTTCAGCAGTTCTACAAGCAGGGCCATGCACTACCATGATCATTGGCTCTAAGCAAATAAGCACAGCCTTGTATCGGCTGTGCTTAGGTTAATAGACCGGATTTGTTGCAGATGTCTGGAGACACAAGTAAGCTGGGACACCAACAAGGTACTTCTGGCAACATAACCACTTCAGTGCTAGGAGTGTTCACTGGTGTGCAGGAATTCCTTACTATAGAAAGTTCAATGTTTTTATTAGCTTTTAAACATACTGTATAACGTGCACAGCATGCCTGCTCTAATTTCAAACTCCATATTATAAAAATTCTCCATTACTTACCTCCCTTTGTCGTATCATTCAGGGCCTGAATACCATGTGAAAGGGAGTTTTGAATGGCAGAGAGAAGGTCAGATGCTTGGCCTATCATCTTGGATGCTTCTATGACTGCACTTGTCTATGTCACAAAAAAAATGCAAGTAAGCGGATTAATTCACAGAAAAAAATAGATAGGTTAGTAAAGACAGATTATTAAAAAATAAAATAAAAAAAATAACAACTTACCTCCTTCTTAGTAAATGCTATTAAAACAGTGAGCAAAACACGGGTAAACTTCACTCTGCTGAATACTGCCAAGCACTGCTGATGCTAAAGATGAAATGGGTATAAAGATTGTGAGTTTTGAATTTACAAGTTAAGGACAAAATGCTTAAAGCAAGAGTACAGAAAAAGTGGATAAGTAGTAGTGAATAAGGGTCAGCAAGTCTAGTGGAGTTAAGTGCCAACTGGGAGAAAATAGTTGGCATAAATAGAAAATTAGTATTAACATGTAAACATCTATGCCCCGGGATGAATCTAGCAAAATCACAATGTACTATTCCTGGTCTAAAGAAATGACTACACATATACACAAGCAAAATAGGAATAATACATAGTTTTTTTGTTTGTTTTTTTTTAAAGATTTTTCTTATTCTATGGGACAATGTAAGACAGTAACATGAGAGGAAAGAAATTTATTACCTCTAGCTCTACTTCAGGATCTCTAGCTTCTCCCTGTCGGCTTCTGGTGCTCTTAGACAAAAAGACAAAAAAAAGTCACTTTAATGTTAGATTAAAAAATGTACATGAAAACTCTTGTTGTATTACCTTAGGCTACTAATAGACTAGAACTGAACAATTGACTTTGCCTGAAACATTTTTAGCTACAGCATGGTTTATTCACTAAAACTAATAAAGGAACACAATAGGGTAAGAAACACAAAAATGTATTCCTGACCCTATGATGTTAAAACCACTATTTAGGTGGCTTGCCCCATTTTAACCCCCTTATAAGAGAATAAAACGTACCTTATTCCCAACGCTATGCATGCCTGCCGGCACAGGCCCCATCCCACGATTTGCCTCCTTGCTGACAACGTCAGAATTTATTATTTCAGCCAATCCAATTCTTTCCCATAAACCATTAGATTGGCTTAAGTCGACAAGGAGGCTGGACGGGGTGGGGGCCAAACATCGTCTGCAGAGCGTGGAGAGGCTGAATGGTAGTGCTGTACACTGCACACACAGTTATTTTGGCCCAAACATTACAATTTTGTTTTCAATTCATTACAATTTGACATTTTGAGAATAAACTTCAATGAATGCATCAAGGGAATTGTACACTAAATAGTAACTTCTAGCACATTGAATGAGTTGACAGATTTGCAAACTGCAGCTAACATCTAATTTTTATACTGTCCATTTTAACCTAAAGGATGTTGTTTTCTGAATATAGTCCATGGTAAATTTATTCATCTGAATGTTACTGTACAAGCAGAAACCAGCATTATGTTATACATAGATATTGTATATCTGAGAGCTATTAATTAAAAAGATAACTAGGCACTGCTGAAAAACTCCAGTTCATTCAAGAGTTAGTGTGTCTGGAGTTCTCTGGTTCTTGCGCACATTTCAGCATTAAAATAATTTTTGAACAGTTTAGCAACATACATTGCCGTATTGGGGCGAAATGGGCTGCCGCCCCAAGGGGAGTTATAAAAAGCATCTGGAAGGATATTGCACCCTTTCATGATTAACTCCAAGTCCCCCGTAATACTGAAAGAGAAATAATACCTCTAATTATATAATTTAGACTAATGCCACTTTGATGCATCATAGCATCACTGCGGGTGCAGGTCTAATTCTGAAGGTTAGTAATGCAGGAGCAACATAGCATTGTGTGACTTTTCCAGTGTAGGTATGTATAATACTCTGAAATCTTTCATAATTTGATCGGTATAACATGTTAAGGTTGGACATAGGCTGTGTTGTAGGGGAGTTTTAGGAGGCGCTTAAATCAATATATGGTGGGAGTGGCCGTAAAAATGTACCCATGGCGTACCACTGTCTGCCACCCATTGTTGGTATGAGTTGGTGTGGCTAAGGCAGAATATAACGTCACCTTAGGTATACCACCAGTGGGGGCAAGACTGTGGGTGGGCTGGAAACCCTCATTCAGTGCTGAACCATTTGAAAACTATTTAAATGAATAACACTCAAATGGAATAAAGTTTTAACAATTTAGTAGATATACCCCAATGAAAACAAGCACACATTTATTGCTGCATATTTTTGATTAGCAGTTTATCTAAAAACAGCTTTCAAAAGATGCAGATCTCTTTGCAAGTCCTCCCCCTTTCTTCCCCCCCAAAAAAAGACATTCTATGGCTGTTCAATCACAGACTTCCCAATGCAGCTCAATGAGAAGTCTTTGCAAGGCAAGTGCTCTGAGCAATTGCCTGCCTCTTGAGTATAGCCAATACTACCAGGAAGTAACAGGAATGGTCGTCTGGTTGACAGCCATGTGGGGTGTAACACTGTTAATTAATAAATGCACCAATTTCTCTTGAAATCTGATTTTTTTTGTAAAATAAAAAAAATGAAGACACACACTAGTTTAAAGGACCACTCTAGGCACCCAGACCACTTCAGCTTAATGAAGTGGTCTGGGTGCCAGGTCCTTCTAGGGTTAACCCATTATTTTTTTTTTTATAAACATAGCAGTTTCAGAGAAACTGCTATGTTTATTAATGGGTTAAGCCTTCCCCCAAAGCCTCTAGTGGCTGTCTCATTGACAGCCACTAGAGGCGCTTGCGTGCTTCTCACTGTGATTTTCACACTGAGAGCACGCCAGCGTCCATAGGAAAGCATTGTAAATGCTTTCCTATGCGACCGACTGAATGTGCGCGCAGCTCTTGCCGCGCGTGCGCATTCAGCCGACGGGGCGGAACGGAGGAGGAGAGAAGGAGGAGAGCTCTCCACCCAGCGCTGGAAAAAGGTACGTTTTTACCCCTTTCCCCCTTCCAGAGCCGGGTGGGAGGGGGACCCTGAGGGTGGGGGCACCCTCAGGGCACTATAGTGCCAGGAAAACGAGCATGTTTTCCTGGCACTAAAGTGGTCCTTTAACAAGCTGAAGTGCTTTAGGTGTTTGCTTAAACACTGCACTTTGAGCCAGTGCCACTCCTGGCACAATAACCGCTTTGATGAGATTAAATGGCAACAGTGCCTACAGTGTCCTTTTAATTTTGCTTGGTTAGAATTCAAACTAAGGTTTGGAATGTTAATCAAAAACACACATGGGTGTAATCAGTTAGTTTTCTAACCAAATTTCAGACTGAGCAGGGAGGAAGAGGTTAATCCTTTACCTTTTTTCCAGCACCGGGCTCCCTCGGCGCTGGGACTCTCCTCCCTCTTCTGCCATCATCGGCTGAATGTGCATTCAGCCAGTCTCATAGGAAAGCATTTCCTATGGATGCTGGCTTCTTCCCACTAGAGGCTGGATTAACCCATAGGTAAACATAGCAGTTTCTCTGAACTGCTATGTTTACAGCAGGCAGGGTTAAACCTAGCAGGACCTGGCACCCAGACCACTTCATTAAGCTGAAGTGGTCTGGGTGCCTATAGTGGTCCTTTAATAGACACCTGCTCCTCCTTCAAAATTCATAGATTATATGTATGAGGTGGGTACCTTAAATATAACCATCATTGAATAGCAAGTATAGCAGTAAGGCTTTATATAATTCAAACTGCGCTAGCTGTACTGTAGACTGTAATTTACTTTATTTGATGTGACTGAAATTATTTTATCATCCATAACTTACTAATTTGATAATGGAAAGAGATAAGCATGCCTTATGGGAGAGAAACAGACTTGCAAATCTTTTATGACAATAATGCAATTACAAATGCTAAAATGTAATTTAACTCACATTTAAAGATGCAGTGCATATTAGTTTTCAAAGGGATGGGAAGGCTCAATGATACTCTCTTTATTTACTTTTCTTTCTATTTTTATATCTGCATTTGTAAACCAACACCACATTCAAAACCAATACTGCATATTTTAGAGATGGATTTTCAAATCTGCTATACCAAACATGGTTGCAAATGTCATCAATAAGGGATCATGTCCTTATATCCGCAACCGAACACCAAGCCATAAAACAAAATATTCACCATAAATGTAATTTTGAATAGGATTAGCAGCAGCATAACTACTGGGATTCTCCACTCCTGTATTGACAGGCACTATTTCATACCTAATTTTCAAACTTAAAATTGGTTACAAAAATATAAAACCCATGGACAACCCAAAGCACCCCAGAAATAAGTTGGAAATGCAAAGTAGGAAATACTTAAAGAAGGGGTGCGCTTTTACTGCTGCTAAATACATGGAAAATGAAATTACCATGAGCAATTCTTTTACATGCATTTAGCAATTTTTTCCCCCCCATACAGTCCATGGGAAAGCATTGGATTGGCTAAAAAGCTGTCATTTTGATGATGTCACAAAGCGCTGGAAATAAGGTGAGTTTTAAACGTTTTTTTGGGGGGTGGGGGGTGTGTGCTATTCCTGTACAAAACCTAATTTTGTGTTCAGCTACATCTGCTAACTACAACGATACCCCCATTGTATGTCTTTGGCACTATTTCGTGAAGCTACAGTGCCATATAGGAAACATGTTCATTTCAGTATTTACAGTAGATTTTGAGCGACTGATTTGAAGGGCCTATGTTTCAATTTGGGGCATTATAGCAGTTTGACTGTTCGAAAAAAAAACCACAAAGGCCTATCATTTGTAAGTAGACACTCCAGGGTATCTCATATGGTGCATATTGTGCCTTAAAATTTCGCCACTTTTTCACCAATATATGTCAAAGTTTGTGGTAAAAAATAATTTGTCATTTTTTTTTTACATACGTATTACATTTTTGATGGGCATTTTGTATATTTGATATGTGCCACTATGATCAAAGTCCCAAAATTATGCTCAGCTAAGTCTTCTGAGTAAAACGACACCCACAATGAATGTATTTGGCACTATTTCGTGAAGCTACAGTGCCATATAGGAGACCTGTCCTTTTCGGTATTTACAGTAGAATTTTGAGAGATGGATTTGATGGGCACAGGTTTTAATTTAGGGCATTATAGCAGTTTGAAAAAACCCACAAAGGCCTACCATTTCTTAAAGTAGACACCCCAGGGTATTTCAAAAGGCATATTTTAAACCTTAGCGTAGGATCATTTTTTTTGCTAGTTTGTACCAAGTTTAGTAGCAATTAGCATTTTTTCTGCCTTTTTGACACACACTTGGAGATGTTAGTGTATATTTTGCAATCCTTATGTGTGCTACGGCAGTATAACACCTAATATGTGTACTTTTTTTCAGGGATATGTGGATGTTGAAGGGGCACATTGGACACCAAGTCATAACAGTTTATTATTATTAAAATAAAAATCATAAAATAATTAGTGTCAGAGGTCAGAATTGCAGCAGCCTCCTTGGCCCTAAACGTTGTCAGCAACTTTAAAATGGAAGAACTAAATAATAATAATAATAATGAAAAAAAAAAAAAAAATACATACATACATACATACATATATATATATACATACATACATATATATATGGGAAAACAAGAGGCTGGCTGCACTCACTTGAACATGCTTAAATGGGTGCTGCTGGGGGCCAATAAGTACAGTAAAAATGAAAATCCAGCGCACTCCCTTATCTACTAAACAGCTACTTTGGTGCTGTCAGATTTTGCTAGTTTTATTAAAAACACCTAATCTAGGCAAAAAATAATGGGGGTTTAGTTACATTATATGATCATACATTGCATAAGCCTGCCACAACGTCAATGTACCCCATCTTTGGCAGGTCCTTCACGAACAACCAACTGTCTACTAAATGAGCTACTCACTTGGGGAAATCCTTCCATCGCAAGTTCTCTGCAGTATAAGGCTAAATAGGGTCCTGAGATGAGGCACAGTGATCACATGTGCTGGGACAGTGCTATTGGCGGTTGCTGGTCTGCCTGTGACACTGAGGCACCCAACAACAGTGTTAACTGCGGCAATCTGGCATTAACGTTAGTCTCTAGCTTGTCCTTAATGCAAGGACAAGCTTGACGTAAAATTTCCGTATTTTATCGGGAAGAGATTAAGCATCGCTTGTCTGATTGGAAAACATAGTATAGTGATTTAGAACTCATGACGTGAAGTTCTCCTAACTATTTGGTTGGGGTGATAACAAGAAATGTGGTCTTCCAGAATTGTAACTATAGAGGAAAAACTTGCATATGTTCGAAAGGAAACCAGGACTCAAGGAACCAAGTCCCAAGGAAGAATACGTTCTTAAACTGCAGGCTTAACACATTGGCTGCCAAATTCTTCAAAGACACAGAGTCAATCAAAATGTGTAGACATACATCAGCTAACAAATCTGCTGACAATTCCCTGGTATAACCAGTGTGTGGAGTTTTACTTAACCTGAATAACAATGTTGATGACAGCTGGATCAATACTTTTCAATGCCATAATTTCCCATTCAGAAGCAACACCGTGAGACTCCAATTGTGCAGAAGACTGAAGTCTGGTTGGATATGTTCCAGGATCTCTTCTTTTGGTAGTTTGAATGACATAGTGGTATGAAAAGGATTCTACCATATGGATGTGAATTAATCATGGCTCTGCAAGGTGTGAGGTTCTACACTTGGAAAAAGTCTGAATGTCTCTTCATCTATTTGGCATGTACCTTGCAATTGATGAGGCAATCTCTTTTTATGTTAATGGCCATTAGCCTTTTTCCTGTATTATATCCAAAGAGAAATATTCATATTTACCTCACAGAATAATAATTAAGCCTCATTTTTGTTATATTTGGAATGCGACAAGCGCCATCTCCTAAACAAGCCCAAACATGAGTCACCTGACTTGACCATAGGGGAAGGAAATGTGATGTCCGTCCTACCGGATCCCAGGTGGGGCGTGCGACATGTCTATGGAATGGGAAAATAAATTTGTAGATGCAATTATTATTTCTGTGGCAGGTACATAAGAGAAGATGTTTCCATTTGGATTGACGGTGGTCTGGAACAAAGGAGGTGATCACTTATTTCTGCAGGTACGCCTTAACTCCACCCCTGGGCAAGACTTGATAATCCACAGGATATATATCCAATGATTTGAAGGGGTGTTGGTGTACTTGCTTGGGGCCAAGATCTAATTTTAAGTGAGTCACCATCATCCTTCCTTGCCAGAGACCCCCTGGGCAGAAGCTGTACTTTGAAAACCTAAGCCCGTGAGTAATTAGGACTTATTGTATTTTATCCTTTTTGTTTTTATCTGTTGTTGGTGTAAATAATTTGTTTATCATATATTTTTATGTGCACTGTGACTTTTTTTTGCTCATAATAAACATTTATTAAGTTCTGCCTTTGACAGAACTGAGCAGTGAGAATACAGAGTTATGATCTATACAAAAAAACTGCTTCAGTAAGCCAACTTTTCTTGGTAACCATAGTGTCCCTTTAATGTAGATTACTGGGCTTACCAAAAAAAAACCAAAACACACATTTAGAAGACGTGACAGTTCCAGAAGCATTGAGGACCTACGATGCACTGCGATGGAATCGCCCGTTTGACCACCACTAGAGGTACGTTTTCGGCCTAATGTAAACATTGCTGTTTCGTAGAAAAAGGCAAGGATATTTCCACCAAATGCACTACATATGCATTGTAATATGTAGTGATTTTAGTGCTTGAATATCCTCTTTAATAACATTTTGGATGGATAAAGCAGCCAAAATATGCTTTACCTTAGAGACAAATTAGAAAAATGGAGAAACAAGGTCACTAATCCAAACTAGTTTAGATTAAGGACAAAGTGGTCAGTTTAAGTGGTACCAGATGCACCATGGGCCTGAACTCTTTGAAATAGTAATATACAGAAATGAAAAGAATCCCAGTAAAAAGTAGGGGATTCCTATCTGGTATTGAAAGAAGGAATGAGGTGATAAGTAGCTAACTAATGTAGTTTCAAAACTTGGATAGGATAGAAGTACAAATCCTACAGCTAAATCACTTAAAATGTATATGACAGGGATTGAGAGCATTCAGCCTATTACAGTGCTATTGCAGCTATAGCTAGGAAGTGTATAATCTCTGCCTAAAACATACCTCCAGTGCAGGTGTGGCTATGAAAAGGCAGAGACCCTCATTTAGTGTTAAAGTCCTTTAAAAATGGATTAATACTGAATGGAGAGACAGTGCAATAGACTAAAGCAGGGGTCAGCAACCTATGGCACGTGTGCCATGCATAGCACTCAAGGCTGCCAGAGACAACAAGAGTCCCAGTGAAACTTCAAATATTTGATAGTGGAACCCAAGTGGTGATTGCAGGTGGTGAGGGTCAATCCTCTATTTACACACTGCAGCACTTAGAGGAAGTGATCTAAGATCACTTCCTGCCAGCACTTGAGAACGGGAATCTGCATTGGAGTAGGGCAGCCCACAGCAGCTTTCACAGCTCCTGCCCTTCACCTCTACCTGGCCCCCACTGGACTCCAGGGAAGCCACTCACTGTAGAATATTACATATTCTATATGTTCCTATTCAAATACTTATTAAGGTATCGATGTCTAATGGGTTAAAAAGATATCGCCTATAAAGAATTGAGGACAAAGGACCACGCTCACTTCTCCAACTCTCCGCTCTCCTCTCCGGGTGGGTCCCTGACTTGTTGATAGAAAGACAAATATCTCTCTCTCTGTAATGTCGTTAAGAAATACCATCTGTTAAGTATAATATTGTTTGTTTTTGAAGTAGAATAAATGCATTTTTTTTATAAAGAACATCAGACTGCATATGAATACGTTTGGTAAATATAGGTGTATATTAGCCTGGCGAGTCTTTAACCCAAGAAGACATATACATATACATATATATATATATATATATATATATATATATATATATACCCCAGCAGCACCCCATTTATGCATGTTCATGTGAGTGCAGCCCCCTGGTTATTTTATTTATATATATATATATACACACACACACACACATACACACATATATACATACATACATATACACACACACACACACACTAGATTGTTGTTTGTTTTTTTTAAAAACGAATAAAATCTGTCAGCATTGAAGTTGTTGTTTAGTGGATAAGTGAGTGCGCTGGATCTTGTGTAATATACACACACACACACACACACACACACACACACACACACACAATGTGATACATAGCCCACATTCACAGCTATCATACAAATTACCACAAACTTCTTATGCAATATAACAGCCCACATAAGCACAAATGCAATGCTACAAAGCAACTGCAGCACCCATAAATAACACAAGCAGAATACTGCAGCATGCATATCTCTGTTTAAAAAAAAATAGGACCAGCACGCAAATGGACTTTAAGATCTTTTGGCACAGTACTACTTAAAGGTTGCCTACCCCTGGACTAGAGGCACTATAACCAAGTAATTATAAAGTGCCTACAGTGTCCCTATAACAACCTTTACAGCTCAAAATACATTAGTTGAATTGTAACAACCATTTAGGAGGAGGATGAAAGACTCAACTGCAAAGCTTCTATTTAGTGTTCAAAACCATCCTACAATGCCCTCTACTGTAGAAATCCGGTATTGTAAATGGGCATTAGAATCACCATATTAAAACAAAAAAAAGCCAATAGGTTCTTTAAAAGGCTGAGAAGTGGTGTATTTGATCGCTTTTATATATACATATATCTACCCTCTGAACATTGCTTTGCAATTTTCTAAATTTTGCAGCATCATAACCAGAAAGTAAAAGGGTTTTAAAAGATTTCATTTACACAACATATGTAACACTTTGAAGGAACAAAATAAGTTATAAAATCAACAAAGATGCTGCTTTCTCCTGTTACAGGATTGTTTACATTGCTGTGTTTTTTTTTTTACTTTTTTTACTGTTCTTTCATTTTTATTTTATTTGGGTCTCTGAGGGTCCCATCAAAGGGTGAAATGCATAGTAACAATTGTTTTATTTTTTTTTATTTATTTTTTTCCAAATTTTTATTGGGTAATAATGCAAGATTACAACATCTGTTTTGCAGTATACAATCTGGTATCAACGAACTTTTGTATGTTATACATTGTTACCATGCTTGAGAGTCCAGATCGGTTGTGGTAACTGTTCGAGCACGTTACGTTTTAGCATTCGTTTGTGTGCGGTACCCCTGGACAGAGTACTCGAGTGTGGTTTGATTTTAGTCGTTGGTGGTGTGTTATTAACATACAGGTAGAAATCAAAACATAATATAACATAACATAACAGTACATTGGGGTGGGTGATGAACTTTCCTGGTATAGCTAGTATGTACCATCGTGGCGTAGAACCTCGTCAGTGTGGATTGTTGCGTTGTGGTAGATTTGTCTGTTTGGGTATGCGGGTCTATAGCCTTTGTGGAGGTGTGTTACGTATGAAAGTTAACCATGGTTCCCAAGTGGCCGTGTAGTCGTGGTATTTGAGTGAAAAGGAGTACGCTAGCTCCTCCATTTCTCTGATAGCGTCTACCCTTTCTATCCAGGCTCTGATCGTAGGGGGTGCAGTTTGCTTCCATTTGGTTGGGATGATGTCGTTTGCTGCCGTTAACAGGTGGTTGATCAGTATGCGTGAGTGTTTGGGTAGGGGGCTGGGGTACATTAAAAATAGACTTTAGGGTCTTGGGGTAGTTTGTGTCCCGTGATAGTGCGAATAACGTTCGTTATCTGGGCCCAGAATTTACTTATTATTGGGCATTGCCACCAGATGTGGCTTGTGGTTCCCTCCGCTTTCTTGCACCTCCAGCATGTGTTTGGTGCGTTTGGGAAGAATCTGTGGATGCGGGATGGTGTGTAGTGCCATCTGGCTATTCGTTTGTAATTGCTCTCATGTGTGCTGTTGCTTTTGGATGTGCGGAAGACATTGGCGAATATTTTATACCACTCTTTGGTTTGCATTTGTATCCCCAGCTCTGTTTCCCACTTGGATGTATAGGTAGGTAGGAGTTCGTCCTTTCGTCGGCATAATTGTTTATAGAAGGAGGATATGTGGCCCCTCCGGATGCTGTGTTGTGCGCATTGGGTCTCGTATAGAGTGTGGGTTCTATGGCCTTGTGATAGTGGTGGATTTGTGCTTAAGTGTTTGAGTTGCTCGTGTCTCAGTCGCGTCATTCCCGTTTGCGATTCAGTGGGTAGTAGTTGTTCAAAGGGAGTGACCCCCTGGTCCGTTAGGACATCTCCCAAAGTCAGTGTATGAGCTTGTTTGGGGAAGTTTCTAAACGCCCTGTGGTCCATGCCTGGGGGGAAGGAGGGGTTTCCCGTTAGTGGGTAGAGTGGTGATGGATGTGGTGCTAGGTGTTTGTCTCTCCTAATGGTCGACCAAAGTTTCACTGTGTGTGTGATTGTGGGGTGAGAGGTCCCTGAGCGCGTTTTCGTGTCGGTCTTGTTAGCGAGCCAGGGTATGGCATATATCGGTGTCGCGAGAAAGCTGGCCTCAATCTGTACCCTTTGGGCTGTGTTTTTAGGGTATGACCATTCATAGATCCTCGTGAGGATAATGGCTTTGTGGTACGTTTCCAGATCTGGTAGGCCTAGTCCTCCTCGTTGTTTGCTTTTTGTGAGGCATTCGTATTGTAGCCTCGGGGGTCTACCTGACCATATAAAGTTGTTGAATAGTCGCCTGGAGAGGGAGAAGAAAGGCCTTGGTATTTTAATAGGCAAGGTTTGCATTATATATAGAAACTTGGGGAGAATCATCATCTTTAAGATGTGGATTCTGCATAGCCAACCGAATTGTGGTTTATTCCACGATTTGAGTTCGGTATCTACTTTGTTTAGAAGGGTTGTGTAGTTAAGGGCGTATAGGAGTGACAGTGTGGTTGTGAGTTGGACTCCCAGATATCTAATTGACTCTGTGGGCCAGTGGAATGGATAGGTGATGCGGAGCGCTGTTTGTGTGGCGTTCGGTATGTTGAGCGGGAGTATCTCGCTCTTGCCCATGTTTATTTTGTAATTGGAGACTGCATTATATGCCTCTATCTCTTGTATAAGGTGTTGTAGGGATGTTTTTGGATTAGATAGGGTGAACAGTAGGTCGTCCGCAAAAGCGGAGACCTTGTATTCCTGCTCTGCTATTTTAATGCCAGATATGTTTGGGTTGTCTCTTATTCCTTGTAGGAATGGCTCCATTGTGAGGATGAAGAGTAGTGGGGAGAGGGGACAGCCTTGCCTAGTACCATTGGTTATTTGTACGGTATCTGACAATTGGCCGTTCACCCGCACTTTTGCTCCCGGTTTTGAATATATGGCTGCGAGCCATTGTATCCATTGTTGGCCGAAGCCCAGAGTTTTCATTGTGGCCATGAGGAAGGACCAGTCTACCCTATCAAATGCCTTCTCGGCATCTATGGTTAGAATGAGGCTCTGGTGTCCTTTTCCTTTGGCTGTGTGTATCAGGCTTAGGAGTTTCGTAGTGTTATGTTTGGCCTCCCTATTCGGTACAAACCCTGATTGATCCGGGTGTATCAGTCCGTTCAGGAGTGGTTTCAGCCGGTTGGCAAGAATCTTAGTGAAGATTTTCAAATCACAATTTATAAGAGAGATTGGGCGGTAGCTCCCACACTCCTCTAGGTCCTTTCCGGGTTTGGGGATCAATGTGATGTGGGCTTCTAAGGATTCTACTGGGAGTTTGTGTCCTAAAGCCAGTGAATTGAAGGCAGTGACAAAGGGTTTGCAGAGCAGATTTGTGAATGTTTTGAAGTACTTGGTAGTGAAGCCGTCGGGTCCTGGGCTTTTGCCTATGGGGAGGTTTTTAACTACCAGTCTAAATTCTTCATCTGTTAGGGGTCCTTCAATGGATTGTCTTACGTTTGTGGGGATCGTTTGCGTGATTCTGTTAGAGAGGAAATGGGTAATTTCCTCTGGTCGTGGTGGCGTCTGCCTGAGGTTATACAGGTTTGTGTAGAAGGCGTGGAATTCTTTAAGTATGGCTGGGAGTAGGTGGGTGCGTGTCCCGTCTTCGCTTTTGATCGTGGTTATGTATGTGCGTTGCGTGTTTTGCTGAAGGGCTTTGGCTAGCATTCGCCCGCATTTTCCTCCTTGAGTGTAAAATGAATATTTGGTGTGAGTGAGTGATCGTTTGATTTTGGAATTTAACAGGGTTTGTAGGGTTGTGCGTTTGTCAACTAGTTGTTTATAGATGTCTAGGGAGAGGTTGTGTTTGTGTGTCTGTTCAATTAGGCGGATATCTCGCAGGAGATCAGTGATTTGGGCATCTTTCTTTTTCTTGAGTTTGGAGGCTATAGCTATGATGTGTCCTCTCATTACTGATTTATGAGCTTCCCAGGTTATTGTCGGGGATATGGACGGGGATGTATTTTCCTCAAAGTAGTGTTGTAGTGTGGTTGTTAGTGTATCAACCGTGGCTGTGTCATTCAGCATGGTGTCATTTAGTTTCCATTGGAAGTTGTTGGGTGTCAGAGTTGGGATTTGAAAAACTAGAGACAAGGGGGCATGGTCCGACCATGTGATCAAGCCATACTCACATGATTGAATTAAGTGTATATGTCTGTGAGGAACAAATAGCATGTCCAGACGAGAGTATGTGTTTGACCGTTGAGTAAAAAGAGTAGTCTCGTCTTTGTGGGTGTATGGTTCTCCAGCAGTCGAATAAATAAGATTTGTCTAATAGTCTGGAGCTGGAAGTAGTGTCTAATTCCGAGTCAAGGGACATGTTTAGGTCACCTCCGAGTATAAGAATGCCTTCGACATGTTTTTCGATTATGTTGAGGTATTTGCGTAGGTGCTTGTGTTGTTTGGTATTTGGCAGGTAGATATTTGCGAAAGTTACAATTGTACTGCCAATTTTGCCTTTAATTATGAGCAGCCTACCGTTTGGATCTGTGTATTGGTACGTGTGGGTATATGGTGTCTGTGCCCCTATGAGGATGGCTACTCCTCTGGATTTTGCGTCCGTGTAGGAGCTGAAATATCCTGTGGGGTAGTGTCTGTTGCGAATAGTGATGGTGGAGTCTGCTTTTAGGTGGGTCTCCTGAAGAAATGCCACATCAGCTCTAAGTTTGTGGAGTTCGTGTAGCGTTAGTGCTCTTTTTGTCGGGGAGTTTAGACCCCTGACGTTGAGGGTAACTATGTTGAGGTTTGCCATGATGGAAATTGTGTGAACTGTGTGATCTGTCGTTCACGTATTGTGTACCAGGGGAAGATAACCGATAACAAATGAACTATGTACAAAATTGTGTATAGGCAGGTGGAGCAAGAAATTGAGATGTTTGGTGTTGACGGGAAGGGTTGGCGGCCTTGTCTGTCGGTGGCTTTCCCCTTGAGAGGCTTTAGGGCCTTTGGGGAGCTGCACGTGCACCGCTTTGGCCGCTCAAGTCTTTCCACCTGCTATCGAGGTTTTATTTTCGTGGGAGGTGGTAGGTTGGGGTGTTGTTATTAAATGTCTCGCCAGAGACGGGCAATCCTATGGATAGTTGTCAGTAGTGAGTAGTGGATCAGGCAAGGGGATCAAATTAGTGGGACAGGTAAGATTGTGTGTTTGTGGAGCAGGTCGATTTTAGAGGATATGATCCAGAAAAAAGGGGGGGGGGCTGGAGGCTGCTTGCCTCTAGTGAGTTGCCTAATAGTCTAGGGGTAGGCTTTATGTGTCCCCTTGGGCAGGGGCTCTGCCTCGTAGTTGGAGGAGGCTTGCATCTCAATTGCTTGCTCGGGTGTGCATAAGAAGTGTAGAGTGAGACAAATATTATTCCCATAACATTTGCAGCTCTCCCAAAGAACATAAAATAGAAAACCATCCATTAATTGACATAACATGGTATACATTTCCCGGTAAGACAATCAATCAGATCTCAATTGACCTCAGGGGCATTCCTTGAGGTTGTTGCCAAGGGGAAGAGGGGTTAGTAGTGAGGGAGTGGGGAAGGGGACAGGGGAGTGGGAGTGGTATACCGTTACCCGAGATGCCACTCAGTGTCTTTATGAGAGTGGTAGATTATTAGGCTAAAGGGGGAGGGGGGGCTGGGGTGATTTAGGGGGTGAGGGGAGGCCTTATGCTTGTCAGCAGAGCCTGTACATATACATTCATTTACGGTAAAACATACATATTTATTATTATTTTTATTTTTTATTTTTCCTCTCATACCCCTCCGGAGTGCCATTGCCTCATGTTTCTGTGTGTCCTCTTCCCTGCTGACAGTATGTGGTCTTTCAGTCCAGAACCAGTGTCATCTAGGAGTGTCGGTAGAGTGGAGAGTCTCCTTTTCATAGAGCTCGCGGACCGAAGCAAGTCTAGGTTGTCGTGGGAGATGTCCTGATTTGTATGTTTTCTTGTGATGCTCAGGTATTGTGTCCCTAGGGTGGGGCCTTGAGATGCAGTCTCTGTGGGTGGATTTCTGGATTATTAGTGGTCGTTATAGATCTCTGGACCTTAGTTGGGTCCTTGTCGATTGGGGCAGTGATTTCTTAGTTGGTGGTCGTCGTCATGTGCCTTGGGTCCCATCGAAGGGCCGGGGGGCCTGCTCTCGGTCTGGGACCTCCTTGGTGGTGCGTTTGGTCGTTGCTTCTGCGTTTGGATGGCGTCTGCCCTCTTTGCTTGTGGGTCATCTGCGAGCGATTTGGGGGTTGTAGCGGCCCATACCAGTCTGGTATGTATATGTCCGGTAGGTCTAGGGCCGAGGTGAAGACCCGCACGTCCTCTGCTGAGGATAGAGTTGCTGTTGTACCATTGTGCGTGGCAGTAAGGGCCAGAGGGAATCCCCAGCGGTATCTTATGTTCCTAGAGCGCAGTAGGTCTGTGAGGGGTTTCATTGTCCTCCTCGCCTGCAGCGTCATCCAGGAGAGATCTGGGAAGATTTGCACAGGTATCTCATGGAATAGCAGCGGTTGTGTCGTCTGGCGGAGATTTCTGAGTATGTCTTCTTTAATAGAGTAGTAATGCAGTCTGCACACTATGTCTCTGGGTGCCTCTGCCATGGGGTTTCTGGGCCTGAGTGCCCTGTGGGCTCTGTCCAGTGCTATAGGGGTTGATACATCTCTTTGCAGTATAAGATTGAATAGCTCTTGGAGGGTTACCTTTAAATCTTCCCCCTCTTTTTCTGGGATGCCCTTTATTCTTAAATTGTTTCTGCGCCCTCTGTTATCTAAGTCATCTATCATTCTATTCATGGATGCTATTTGGGCATTTTGTGCTGTTAGTGTACTTTGGAGATTTTGCATTTGTGTGGCTGTGTAGTCTTGGTCACTTTCTAGTAAGCTGACCCTTTCACTGACCTGTGTTACTTCTGCTGTGATGTCGGCCATTTTTTTCTGGAAAGTCACCTCCAGTTTTTGCAGCATGTTTGCAAGGTCTTGCTTAGATGGGAGGTTTCTCAGAATCTCCCTCAGGTCTTTGTCTTTTTCCCTGTCCAGATCCTGTGACAGTGTGTCAGATGCTGCAGGGCTGGATGGGGGTGATTGGGAGAATTCATCCGGCGCCATATTGGGGCCTGCATGGTCGGGCTGTTGGTCGCCGTGATCTTTGAAATATTTGGTGAGCGCTCCGGTTTTCGGCCTTTGCAGTTTGCCGGCTTGTTGGGAGGCTGTGGACATTCTTTCGGGGTGTCCCATTTTGTTAATTAAGCCTGATGGCTGCGGATTGCCCGTCGCGGCGCTCGGAGCTCCGTTTTCAAGCGGCCATTCGCGGTCGCGGCTAGCTCCGCCCCCCCCAATTGTTTTATTTTTATGTACACCTTTATATTTGTTCTATGAAATAAAGCATATCTTATTGTGGATAATATTTTTAGACATGCCTTCCATATTGGTGTGAAGACTGCCATGAGAAGAGAAGTCCAGGATTAGCACTCCATCGTGCTAAGGGGAGGCACCCTAATACAATTTTACAAGTCTGCATCCTGTAATGCCATTCAGCGCATATAGCTGCACTTTATACTGTATCACTCTATTGCACTTTGTTTTTTGTAGATCTTCACCTACATTTTCTGTATTTGTTTGGTTGTACTTAAAAATCAACAAATACCTGTTTTATTTTTTTATTTTTGTAAAACCACCTTTGCAATTACAGCTGTATTTTGGAAATTATATATTATCTTTGCATATCTGGTTTCTTTTTAATTTTTTGTCCAAATTGTTCAAGTCCTACAATGCTTAACTGTATCAGAAAAAGTCATCCATTGGTTTGAGGTGGAAAATGGAAAACAGTCTGCAGGAGACGTGTCTAACCTTTACTGCAAGCCTACCACAAATAGAGTCTGAGTGAATATATGGTGTGTCAGTGATTTTAAAGATGCTGCACTATTTTGTTGCTCTCTTGTTTCTTTTTTATGGTTTTGAGTTACAGGGATACACCAAGTACTGCAGAGTGCTGGATCTGGTACAAGGAGTGTCCTGGTGCCTCTTCAATGTAAGTAGTCAAACCATTTGTTTTCTTAACTGGTGTCCCTACTCTTTCCCTTCTGGTCTCAGTGCCAGAAACTCTCTGTCTAGATAAACCTTATGGGACACAGCTTTGCTCACTGAGTAAGACTGATCAGAGCCTGGACTTGGCTCAGGAGAACTAACGACAGCTCCTAGCAGGAGCTTCCGGCTCTCCAAAGCGGAATGAGAGGAGGAGGGTAGTGGCGTCTGGCACGAAAGAAGTCAATATGTTCCAAAGCTGTTCGAATACTTAATCTGGGAGTAATCCTGGGCATGCATGGCACCATATCCACTAGTAGAGCATTTTTCAAACAATTCATATCTTTGATTTATGTTCATAAAAGTTGAGAATTTTACATTTTAATTTCATCATGGAGACAAAATTACTCCTGTAAATACTTGTCAATGCGTTAGTTTTTTTTGTTGATCCATATTTTCATTATGTTTTAACAATGGTTAAATAAATATGCAGAACACAAATATTTGGCATTATACTAAAGATGTGACACCTATAATATATAGGTGAAATGTTAATTTTAAATTTCAAACTAATACTGAAATGCAAGCCATTAACAGGTACTGAAATAAATTAAAAATACCTTAACTCTCCTCTGCAGATCATCTTCTACATCTTTCAACATTCCTATGAAAAAGGACATATTTGTAAAGAATACCCGAAACTGTAAAGAATGTTCAAACTGGGCAGAGCCATTATGTATAATGTCTGACCTGTTACCCGTAGATCTGTGACACCATTAGCCATTTTAAATCCATATGTCATAGACTGGAAATCCTCCTTTAGAATAAAAGATAAAGAAAAAAAAAAAAAAGCAATATTTTAGTACCCACTAAAATATTTTAAAATGTTACCAGACATTTTACTGTGTCTGATTAAATACCCTTAGGTCCCTTTATGTTCTAAAGAAATCTACCTTTGTATACTCTGAAACAGTTAATCTGAATGAAAGCTACACTTGCTGGATTACATCACTCACACAAGACACTATCATGCACACTATGTTCATTACAGTGTTTCCTGCCTGGCATATAATGGTGCAATACAATTTCTTCTTTAAAACCAAAACAGTGTCACCAAATATTAACATGACAGATATTCTAGAAAACATACATATCGGATTCTGTTTCACTCAAACACCAGGTTTATTCATACTGGTGCATATAAATTTATAGTGAGCGCTCACAGCAAATATGGGTAATAGTAAAACGGAGAAGTGCCAGGTGCTGCAAGGGAAAATCTGATCCCCCACCAGATCCATGAGCTCAGTAGAAAATAACCCAAGCACACCAGAATAACTTTGCATATAAAAGTGTTTTTATTTATACAGTGGATAAGTATAGATTGAATAATGGATGTGCAAATAACAGTACAGGTATGTAAACATCAAAATAGCACACCAATAATCACTATACATGCAATAGTAAGTACTCAAATAAGAAACCCATAACAAAACAAGCATACTGACACAAGAGCAGGAGAGAACAACCCCAACGTTTTGGCGCCTCAGCCTTCCTCTGGGGAAATTCCAGGCTGAAATGCTGGAACGTTGGGGTTGTTATCTACTGCTCTTGGGTCCCATGGGAAACATGCTTACACAATATTTTTATATTTTTCCCCCAATTTCTTACACTTCTAGTGTTAATAAGTATTACACTGGCTGATTTACTCCCCAAATGATTTAAAAAACATTTTTTTTAAGTCATGCAAATATATAATTGCTTTACATCAATATAGATTAGTTGAAAACGGTTGTACCTCTTCAAAAACAGCAGCTTTGTTGACTTTCTCTCTAGCAATGTCACAAATTTTGAGAATGCCTAAAGCAAATGCCTTCATAGCGGGGTCCTCTATAGAATCAGGATTATGGACATAAAGGCAAGTGAAAACAGTTTGTGCTAAGGAGTGCCCTTCCAACCAGGTTATCTAAAGGTAAATAAGAAAATAAATATTTGTGATTAGAATCAGAGTAAAAATGTTCACATGACTTTTGGACAGAGATTGTGCTATTGCCAATAAGGAATTTGTATGCTATATGTTTAAACCTCGATGAAAAACTATAAAGTACTGCAGTTTCTTGTAATATATGCACCCGGCATTTACCAAGACAGCGTGAGTGCATGGATTTTTTCTGTGTTTGTGTGTATATATAGCAAGCTTTCATCATAGTACTATAGTGCCCTGGTACCTCACCTAACCATAAGAAAGCAAAATGTTTTAGAATGGTTTAACTGCTTACCTGTGGTCCGCTGGACATTAATCCGCACCTACACTACCAGAAGCTCTCAGTCTTGAGCTAAGCCTGGCAGTGCAGGGCTTAGCTCATTGGCTGAGACCAATTAGCTATTCACATAGATACAATTAAAGTATACTTTAAACAGCAAAGTACACTGTAGACTTGATCCAGAGTTTACATTATAATAGAACAAAACTAAAAGAGAACAGGGGGAGGGGGAAAACAAAAAAAGAAAGTATGGGAAAAGCTGCAAAGAAGGGGGTGGGGGAAAGAATGAGTTAACTCAAGATCCACCCTAGTGAATCTGGGTATATTTAAGCAACAGATCAGAAGATTTTTGAAAAGAGGGGACAGTGAACTATAGCTTTAAGCTATACCATAAAAAAAAAATGTAAGAGACCATGGCAATAACCTTTTGTACGGAAGAAGTCACATCCTGGAGACATAAAAACAACTAATGTTTTAAAAGTTGTATTTGTGTGTACAAAATGATCGTCTCTTTACAGGAAAATAAAATGTAGCCTGTGTGTTGCAGTTGACAAATTTTACTATAAGTATCAATGGGAAAGATTCAGCACAATAGGGTAAGAGTTATCAAGCATTGCTTAGTTCAAGAATCTTCCTGTTGAAGCATTATACACCACATAGTTCTTACAATATTTCAGAAAATTAGAAAATCTGCTTTAAAATGCTTTTATTGCGGGGGCGGAGCTAAGCCATTGAACGGAACGGTCGCATGCCTAATGTGCTCCGACACCAGAGGCCTGTTTTTCGAGTTTTCCGCGGCCCCAGACACCGACAAACGGACCCCACCCGGACCCCCAGACAGCCCACACCGGCATGGGCCGAAAAATAAAAAAACAGAGGCCGGATAAGCCGAAACCAGGGGCGGGCATCGGAGACTTATGGCGGCAGGCGCATGGCGCCTCAATGCCCAAAATGGCGGCTTACATGGGGGAGAGCTCCGACTTCTCGGACGACCATAGTTTGGAGCCCCGGGATCTACAACCTCCAGCTCCGAGAGAATTAAACCGGAACACGGTACCCGCAACCTTACAACCGGAGTCATCACCAGTCACCAAAGCCGACATGCAGGAGCTGCTGGCAGGCCTGCGGAGAGACATCCAAATGGATATGGCGACTTTCCGCAAAGACCTACAGGGTTTGACTGGCCGCATGGGTACCCTGGAAACCGACACCCACAATGCGAAGGCACAACTTACCCAACTACAGCAAGAGGTGCAGGCACTGCAAAAACAACATGCCGCCACGGAACAGCGGTTTGCAGCACTGGAGGACTCCAGGCGAAGCAAAAACCTTAAGATCAGGGGAGTAGCAGAAACAGTCCCCGACGCGGAGCTACCGCATCTGATAAGACGTCTACTAACGGCGGTATTGCCCTCTAAACAGGCGAAATCGGTGACACCCGAAGAAATATTCCGGATCCCGAGACCACAAAAAGCACCAGCCACAGCTCCGCGCGACCTGATTGTTCGATTTCAATCAGGGCAAGACAAAGCAGCAGTCATGGGGGCACTAAAAGGAAAGACCCCCTACAACTTTGAGAACTTACTACTCACGTTTTACTCTGACTTATCAGGAAGCACCCTGGCGTGGCGCAAAACACTACAGCCTTTCACGCTGCTCCTCCGCGAACGGAGCATATCATACAGATGGAGAGGATCCCGCACTCTAGCCGTCCTCCAAGGTAACATCTCTTACCCTGTTCAAGACCTCGAAGGGGCGGTGGCCATCTTAGAGACCCTGGGCCTGCCACAAGACTCCCTAAACAACAGAGGAGCAGGGACAGGGACCGCAACGCATGTCTGGGACCCGGCCGGCGCAGCTCCATTTGTACCGCGCAACTCCGCAGAAGACACCTACAGAACGGCCACAACCTGAACTCTAATCACTAATCTCTACAGAGAATCTCACACCAACCTTCCAGCTTAACAGAGACTTTCTTTTCTCCTGACCTCACTCACGTTAGTCCATACTGAACCCAGGCACTAACATCTCAGGACGGTCGGGGGCAAGAGGGCCTATATCCCCCATGCTTACCTGGATGCTGCTGGGATCCAACCCCCGTCGGTCGCTCTGACCGTCAGCACGGACTTTAGGACAATAAACTTAGGCCTCATCGGCTGATCCAGCAGAGATTTGGACTCAATACCAGGCATAGTACTCGCTGTAACCCAGCCTTATATGCCCCAATTGAACTCCCACGAATCTCGGTTCACAATGTTATTTCCTCCCCAGTTTAAAGTGCGGTGTGTGTTTGTTTTTGTTAGCTTATGCTGCCAACATTAGCCCTTGAAAAGCATCGCACAGACAGCTTATTGTTTAGAATGATTATTAACCCTAGCATGCAAATACATTAAAAGCCCCGGTATAGCATAATGGTCACACCTGTAAGCATATGCGAAAGGTCTCCTTTTACGCGACATATACATCTCCCATTTAAGTTTGCATGTAATACTACACTCCGGCCACAGGGCCGCAATACCCAACCCAGGGACGGCCTTCACCTTAATGAGGTGACCGAGGGGTGTCTTACGGTAATCTACGTATTGCTAAGTTGATTGAAGGAATATAGCCATGGGAGTCAACTGTATTAACTGTATTAACTATTAGTTTAGCTAATTACTTTACTCACCCACTTATTAGATTTAATCACCAATTTACAGTTCTGCTAATATGTTGCTCTAAATCGCATGTATTGTTTTATAAGCAAACCTGTAGGCTTTGGCATCCATCTCACTACTGTAGTATATAACGAAATGACGCCAAGATACTCATATACTACGCTATAATGCAGTGAAACAAGGTCTAGCCTGTAATCGAGCTTATTTTGTTTTTGCTTTTTCTATCATTACAAAAATGTGCACACACACAAGCCACTGCCAAGCTATTGAGCATGTTTTTGTACGCTGTTGTGGCGTTTGCCGATGTTATGTACCAATCTGCACAATCAAAATAAAGAATTAAAAAAAAAAAAAAAAATGCTTTTATTGCAAGATCTTTAGACTTTAATTTCTTAGAGTTTATTACAAATACTTGTTTTATTGATGTACTTACCAGACAACAAAAACAGGTATCCATAATTCCAATTAGATCAGGCAATGTTAAATCCTTAATTTGAATGGTGCCATCCTTTAAAGTAAAAAGATGAACAATTTAGGGCTTCTTTTCATTGCAAATCGATACCACAAAATATACATACTATTTTCTTTTCTTTACACAAACACACACTTTATTATATACGTAATAAAAATAAATATAAGGGGTTAATCTTAACAAAGAGTCCCTATAAATTATGTACAGGTTAAAACGAATTCTATATAATGTGGTGCAAGATTTACATGGTTACTCAATAAAGTGATAACTTATGGGAATGCAAAGTGAATGTCAAATTTAAAACCAAAATGGGAAAAATTAAAATCTCCAATTCAGCCATGCTTCCAGATCAGCTACTTCGGCCTTAAATTCGAAATTCACTTTGAATTTACCACAATTCACACTTAAAAGGGACACTCCAGGCACCCAGACCACTTCTGCCCATTGGAGTGGTCTGGGTGCCAACTGCCACTACTCTTAACCCTGCAAGTGTAATTATTGCAGTTTTCATAAACTGCAATATTTACCTTGCAGGGTTAACTCCTCCTCTAGTGGCTGTCTACTAGACAGCCACTAGAGGGCACTTCCGTGATTATAGCACACGAAAAGTGTGCTATAGAGTCGCTGGACATCCTCACGCTATGTGAGGACCTCCAGCATCGCTGAAATCCCCATAGGAAAGCACTGAAAGCATTTTTTCAATGCTTTCCTATGGGGAGGTCTAATGCATTAGGTCTCCCCCACTGGATGACGGTGGGGGGGATGAGCGTGGGCGGACCCTCAGCGCTGAGGGACATCGGCGCTGGATACAGGCAAGTCATTGAAGGGGTTTTAACCCCTTCAGCAACTTGGGATGGGGGGTTGGGAGGGAGAGGGGACCTGCAATGCCAGGAAAACAGTTTGTTTTCCTGGCACTGGAGAGTCCCTTTAATTGAAAAAACCCTAAGAGTATATTTCAAATCCTGGCAGTGAAGTCTGGGAAATGCCACTTAACAATGGGCAAGATTTGGATATTACTGACTTTTGTGAATAATGATGAGAAAACAACACATTTTGCCTTTAGGTAGACAAATATATTATTCACATTATTTAAATCAAAAGTATCATGGCTGATTTTTATTTTGTTGCCTATCAGATGCATTTTAACTAGCAACCAAGTAATCATGAACAAATTGTTTGACACTTGTGGAACTGGTCACGCATCTCATCAACGAATCAGGTATAGTGCAGCACTGTTATAGCACCAAACATTACTATTAGCCTGTGGGTATGACCAATGAAAAATTCAGTGTAATTATGACATCATACAACAGAACATTAGCTTTGCATTTGGTTATAGAGCTCATATATACTCAGGACCCATCTTGGTGCAGTGTCACATGTCAGTCTTCCAAATGGTAAGATATTCCCCTCTCTCTTTATCTCAGAATTGCTTGGTTAACCATACTTTGTGAATATGAAAGAAAAACCCAAGTACTCCTGGATGCTAAGGTTAAATTTAAAATATAACCTTTTTCTTTTTTTAATGAAAAGCTTTTACAGAGAAAATAAATATAACCATACAAGAAAAGTGTGCACAAGAGGTGTCAAGTATAGTAATAAGATTTAGAATAAATTATAAAGTATAGCTTGTCTGGTACATCCCCTGGCTCAAAGGCATAAAATGTTGTCTTAGGACCAAGGTGAGACAAGTCACACTTATTTAGCAGCACTAAAGTATGTAGTTAGGCATATAGATACTACCATTTCGATTTTTGTTATAGAGTATGGATAGCAAAAAGCTAGCTTTGACTTTTTTTTGTAAAAAAAACCAACAAAAAACTGGGGCATGGTGGCCACAGACCTAAATCATTATAATCATTACCATGTGCTTTAGTGGTTATGGTGCTAAAATAATATGACATAGAACATATGCATGTGAAGTGGACTATAAGATACTTACCTTTATGGCCTGTTCAAAATTAAGGACTTTTCGATTAACCTGATTACCAATCATTCCAGCATCCATTTTAGGATCCATCATTTCAATAGCTGACATTGCTTCAAAGAGTCCAAAGCTGGTAAAAAATTAACAAATATCAATGCTAAAAACATATTGCAAAGCTAGAGATTTGTGATATTCTAACGAATGATGGCATTAAAGGAAAGGTTTAACAAAAAAAAAAAAAAAACCCACACAAATAGTTACATAGCTGAAAAGAGACTTGCGTCCATCAAGTTCAGACTTCCTCACATATGTTTTTGCTGTTGATCCAAAAGAAGGCAAAAAAGTCTGAAGCGCTTCCAATTTTGCAACAAACTAGAAAACAATTCCTCCTTGACTCCAAAATAGCAGTCAGATATCGCCTTGGATCAAGCAGCTATTACCCCACTAATTAGAAATTATATCCTTGTATGTTATGCTTTTGGAAGTATTTATCCAATTGCTGTTTAAACAACTGTATGGACTCTTATAGAACAATATCTTCAGGCAGAGAATTCCATATCCTTAGTTCTTATTGTAAAAAACGTTTTATTTGCCTTAAAATAAATCTCCTTTAGGGTCTACAGCAACACCACAGGGAATATACTGGATGTACAAGACAATATAATAACTCCATTTACATGTAGAGATATGCAAGCACACTGACCCATCTTATTACAGTGAATGGCATTATACTCTAAACCCATTGTGTCAGAGGAAGAGAGGAGGTTAGTGCTGTAGCCTCCAATAAGAAATGCCACATAGATCTTGGTGGGTCTGAGAAGGTTATCAACCCAGGCCATAAATAACTGTAATTTAATAAACATTTTATTAGCACTGAGATAGAAATTTGTTAAGTTACAATATCTTCCTCTGAAATACCTTGAAACTTGTACAATAATAGTGTTGCTCAAACCAAAACTCAAGTTCCACCAGCAGTCCATGATTTTCAGCTTACGCATGTCTGTTCCAGTAGCCATGAATCCTGGATTGCAGGTTGCCCTTTTGTATTGGTTTGTGAAACCCTGCCTTTATCAAGCCATACTTACAGTTTGTCATGGAGCAACTCTCCCAGTTTCAGTTCTGTAACAGAGATACATGATAGCAATTACTGTTTTTGTTTAGTAACATAATATATGTTCAATAATGGCATCTCTGGAGATACTCACAACATCTGATTTCTAATAATCAACCACTGGACTACACCACAACAGTCAGCCTTTATATGTATGCTACTGGCAGAGGTGGCACTTATGGAATTCCATTTAGTGAAACAGATCTATGCCTTTTTTCTGAATGGCTGGTCACATCATTAGCTGGTTTGTATATTTGAAGGGACTCCGTAAACCACCTTAAAGGACCACTAAAACACTCGTTTTCCTGGCACTATAGTGCCCTGAGGCTGAAGTGGTCTGGGTGCCTAGAGTGGTCCCTTAACATGAGTATGACAAGTTTCTGATCAAGAACATTGGATGTGTTCTTTGGAGTAAAGAACGAAGATACAGCATCAGCTATGAGTTTGGAAGATGGCAGGAGAATGCTACCTTCCTGCCAGCATAGTACTACCTAACATTTTGTGAATGAGTAATCAAGGTCTGGGGATGTGTTTCATGCTTCATTGCGCCAGTGGAGGTGCACAATTTTAGAATAAAATCAATTAGCAAATTCATTGAGCTAGAGCCAACATACGTTTGATCGTACAAAGAGTGTGTGTGTTGTGTGTCAATATGTGTAGCGAGTAGAGAGTGGGAGATATAGATATATATATTACACGTACGTCAAGATATATATCATCTCTATCTCCATCTAGATAAAGCACATCACTCAGGGGACAAAATGTGTCTTCATATTTAATTATTCTATCAGGCAAACATATGTGAATTACATGCCAACGCCTCAATCCTCTCATTTGGGAGATTTTGGAAGACAACAATAAACAGCCAAATCAATATTATATAGATGCTAAAAAAGAAAAAGAGAGTGAATGGAACAGTAGCAAGACTGAAGATGTAATCAGTTACATAGCAAATAATACATGCGGTTAAGTTTGAAGACAGATTTTGTGCTCTAACTGGATATATCTTGCCCGGAGTTTGGCACCAGGGCTTATACATACACACACTGTACAGTAATAGCGATGGTCCTCTTTTAATAGCAGTCTAGCAGGCAAAAAGAAATTGTCCATTTTAACACCATTTTGTTGACATGTACTGTTTAAACTTAAGCTTCCCTTTATATGCAAGGCAGCCATGACGAGTACACCCCATAGATATATAAATCTCCACATATTATAATTGCAATTAGCAAAACTAGGAGACAAACGTTTGTCGCATTCTAGATTATCTTTCAAATGCAAGAAATTTAGCAAATCTAATTGTGTCGATGAAAACACTGTCAAACTCTTCAAACTCTGATGCTATGCCAGTAGTGCTTTAAGATATACGTAACAGAAGAGCCTATTTGTATATTAGACAAATCAAAAACTAAAATATATATTTTAAATTTAACTTAAGCTTACTTGTTACATTAGCCTACCAACTAAAATGAACTACCTTAGAGAAAAGTTGTGAAAAAAATTATCTTTACAATACTTAACATTCAGAACTAACTATTGATATTTACTATTTAAAAAGACAGATATAAGTTGGACAAAATTTTTAAGTGAACAGCATTCATTGGCCGAGTGTGTAGCGGACACTCGTTTCCTGTTAAATTTTTCTCAGAACTTATACAGCCAAAGTGAAATGAGATTTTTTGCTTTAGCTGTATAATTGGGATCAGAATCATTTCTCCATGTACTGTATGCATTATGATCACAGTTATAGATTACATCGCATTCACTTGGCAAATGGCTTCTGCTGATATACCTGGGATCCCAAGAAGTCGGCAACAATAAGAACAGCAAGTCCCTAGTACTCTCAAAAGCATGCAGTGTATTTTAAAAAAAACACAGGCTACACTGCCATGCAGTGCAGAATGTTAACAGACAAAGCTCAAGAGAGTTAAATTGACCTTTACAGTTTTAGACTTTTTTTTACCCTACAATTATTTTTAGTCAATCCTTGGTATGAAAAGATTTTAATTACCATGACAGGCATCCCGGAATTCCTGAGTTATGTCTATCCAGTTGGTATTGCTCTTCATCATTTTGTATTGCATTTTGTACTTCATGGAAAGTTCCCAAGCAGAATCATCATCTTCCATGGATGCTTTCATAACCATTGCACGGGAGCTTAATACATAAAACAGACCAGATATGTCAGAACAAAAAATGATTAACTTCGCATCAAAATCCCCAAATAATGGTATATTACTGCATAGTTCAAAATACATTAATGTACAGCAAACAAGATTACTTTTTTCCAGCTGACTGGTCAAAATCAAGGTTAATAAGGTTTTGGCACATTAAACCATTAGGAACGATACATAACATTTTTAGTCTTTACAGTAAAGGCATTGTATTTTTGTGGCTTTTTCATTAATCTCCTGCTATATCAAGTAGCAAGTTGGGTGTACCTGGCCATGAGTGCTCAAAACAGACAGCAAACGTAGGCACTACTCAAAACTATGAAAGCTTTTAACAAGTTAATTTCCAACTGACTGCAATGAAGACTTGGCTTTGCAGTTCAACTCTGGCAAACATTTGATATATGGAGACTGGACGAAACCTGCTAAAAAGGAACAAGCATAGTCCACAGCTACAGCGAGCAATATGGCGGCCAGGCTGACTCGGCATGAAACCACGCGGCTGGCGCCATACCCGGGGAGCACACTAGACACCCTGACTCAGCGCATAGACGCAGCCTTCGATCGCTTCTGGATGAAACTGGAGGCTTATACTCAAGCGGAGCACGCCCGGGGCCGAATTGATGATGGGAGCGGAAAGGAACTGGGCACAAGCAGGCTCCCTCAGGGCGCAACTAACACACCTCAACCAGTACCAATAGATGCTGGCCCTCCTGGGCTGAGAGCGCATAGGGAGGTACACTCCCGGCATCACCCACAGAAGCGGAGACTCCGACGCCGCAGGCGGCAGGGAAACACCAGGAGCTCCAGCGGTCCCCAACGGGGGAAGGATCCGGACTCTGAAATGAGGCCCCGAATCCGTGGAACAGAGATGCAAGCCCTCATCAGAGCCTGGGGCTGGAGGGACACTGACTCATGCCCCCGCCTTCCACCACCACACAGAGGCTCCAGTGGGCCTCCGAGCACGGGTGTCGGCTGAAGCTAGACCCACTCTGCAGGACTGGCCCCCAGCCACGCTAGGCTGTTACCCACGAGGCTGCTACCGCCACTATAATACCATCAACTTCGGGACATGAACAATGCAGGGTCTACTTAGCAGCCTCCATAAGGCGTGGGTATGCGGGGACTCAGTGGCTCATATACTCTGTATGTTTATACTTTTGACTCTCACAGTTAAGCATTTATTTTCCCTAGCACGCACTGTAACGTTAACATGCATGTTGTGCGTCCACTCAATGCTCCTTTAGCCCGTTGGCGCATGCTTAGACAACCTATGTGACCCAAGTATGCATACTAATGCAGAAACTAGGTTATGCTACCTGAGTTAATCATTACCTAACGTAGTATAGCGCTGTATGTTAACCAATTTACACTCTTCATTTATAAGCAAAATATACTAACCTGTCTGCACAGTCACCATTATATGCATATATTGACGTTAGAACTGTATTAAGTTTAACTAATATTACTCAGTCGACTAGTCTCAAATTCTAGCTGTCTAAACACATTGCACAACATGCTCACATATTGCAGTCACACTGGCTTAACTAACCAAGCATCGTAGCATTTTGTGTACCTAACTAGCTTAGGTGTAGGCTGGTTTTGCTTATGTTCAAACGCATACTTTTTGTCTTAAAAAAAAAAAAGAAAAAAGGAGGCATTACTAATCTGGAAATGAGACATATTACTGATGTATTAATCCAAAACTGTAACTCACTCGAACATTTTCTCTGTTTTCTCTTCTGTATCCTATCTCATATGCCTTAAATAAAAAAACAGATTGACTAAAAAAAACAAAAAAAAAACAACAAAAAAAAAACATTTGATATATGTGACATTTTCTAATGTTAACCTGCTTGATTTAGCTTTCAATACATACTGAACTTAAAGGAACACTGTAGTACCAGGAATACGAACATGTATTCCTGACACTATGGTGCTGAAAAGGATGTTTAGGTCCCTGGCCCTCTTCACTGCAGAGTTAAAAGGTTATTTTTACTTACCTTTTCTCTGCCGTTCTGGTCTTGCGGCGGCTGGCCACAACTCTATGACTGAAATCGTCAGTCCTGATGATCTCAGCTAATCTAAAATGCATGAGAAAGCATTGGGAGGCTATTGCACGTATGTGGTAATATGCATCTCCTCATTGAGATGCACTAAATCAATTTATAGGAAAGTACCAGGGACATAAGGTTCATGGTTGCGCTCAGACACTCAAATGCATTTAATTTAATGCTACGCTATGAGAAGCAGTGGACACTTTTAGCCACTATTCCCTATAAGCTGCGTGCAAACTCAATTTGCCTGCAGTACAGATAATAAAATTATGAGGGCACGCAGGGCCTGTGCTCCATTATAGGTGCTGCACGGGTCAATGAATCTAGGCCATGCCTCAGCGGGATGTCAATACATCTCGTGAGAGTACAGCCGAGAATCACAGAGACAAGCGGCACGCATAAGGGAGCAGACTCATCACGCACCATCAGGTAAAGCAGGCATGATAAAATTTACGCAATCAGGCATGTAAGCATAATAACATTTATGGAATGCGGAATATGGGCAATGTGGCATGATTTTAGCATAATAAAATGAAGGCAAACTGAAATTTATGTAGGCAATGTAGTATGTGAGCATTTTAGAATATATTCAAATTAAATTTGTATTAAAGGTAAACATGGCAATACAGTTTTATTAACTGTGTGTGAGAGGCTGTGACAAAATTTTCAACTACTAAACATTTAGAGGGAACATTGCTTTCAGCATCAGTATTCTGAAAGTTTATTTTTTTGAAATTCACCATTGAGAAAATGCCTCTATTGGCATCAGTCTGACAGTCTCTAGGGACACGTTCTCTAACAAACGTAAACATTAACGTTTCTGAAAAAAGGCAATGATTTAAACAGTCAGATAAAAAGTGGCAACATCTATTTATTAGGACGAAGTGTTACATCTCCCATGATGTTACTTTATACTTGCACAAGTCCACAGATCACATCTGCTGAGTCAATAGATATAGTAAATTAGAGATAATCCATGGTCTCTCATTAAAGATTTACAATATTTCAGGTGGACTTAAGCCATCTCAGTCATTCATAAGGATCCTAGAGTAGTAGTTGTGCCAGCAGGAATAAATGAGTAAATCAATTCCGGTGTAGAAATAAAGAATAAAAAAAACAAGCACTCAGAATCCTTTTAATGAAACACTTAATGGAACTCAAACATGTATTCCTGACACTACAGTGGTAAAATAACTTTTTTGATCCCTGGCCCCGTTCTTTACAGGAAAAAGGTGAGTTTACTCGCCTTTTTTCCGCACTCGTCTGCCGCCGTGGCCAAGATCATCAAACTTGATGATCTTAGCCAATCCAATACTTTCCCATAGGAAAGCATTAGTAGACTATTGCGAATGTGAGACAAAACACCACATTGTAAAAATCAGCAACTCCTCAGAGATGCATTTCATCAATGCATTCTATGTGGAACTTGCAGTTCTACACACTGTGCAGCACTGTCACAGGGAGCATCTTTAGTGGCCGCCTGAGTGACTGCCACTCGAGGTGTTACTAGGCAGTAATGTAAACACTTCATTTTCTATGAAAAGGCAGTGTTTTCATTAAAAAGCCTGCAGGGAATAACAACATTAAGCTGTAGTTGTTCTGGCAACTATAGTATCCATTTAGGACTACGTCTTAAGCAACAAATGTATTGTTCTTACTTTATGACATTTACATTAAGATGAAACTACCATTTGACTCCAATATCCTTGAAATAGTTGTGTACCCTAGATTGACTGACATCCTTGAATCCAATTCTCTGCTTGACTCATTTAAGTCTGTATTCCACACTCGTCACGCTGTTGAAAAGGCCCTGACCAAAGTATCCAATGATTTAATTGCTGCTAAACCCAGAGGAAGCTACTCTCTCCTAATTCTCCTTGACATTTCTGCTGCTTTTAACACTGTTGATCATCAACAATGCTTCTCATCTGCTGTAATCTTGGCCTACTAGACTCTGAACTTTTCTGGTTCTCTTCCTTCCTCTCCCAGCTCTCTTTCAGAGTTTATTTTTCTGGCTCTTCCTCTTCTCTGCAGCCCCTCTCTGTCAGTGTTCCCCAAGGTTCTGTCCTTGGTCCTCTACTGTTCTCGATCTATACTGCATGCCCTGGTAAACTCATCAGCTCTTTTGACTTCCAATATAATGTCTCTGTGGATGACACACAAACCTCTCTCTCACGACTCGTGTCTCTTTCTGTTATTTCTAACTGGATGGCTGCTCATTTTCTTGAACTTAAATGACCACTATAGGCACACGGACCACTTCAGCTCAATGAAGTGGTCTGGGTGACAGGTCCCCCTCGTTTTAACCCTGCAGCTAAGAGAAACTACTATGTTTTCATTGAGGGTTAAAGGGACACTATAGTCACCTGAACAACTTTAGCTTAATGAAGCAGTTTTGGTGTATAGAACATGCCCCTGCAGCCTCACTGCTCAATCCTCTGCCATTTAATAGTTAAATCCCTTTGTTTATGAAACCAAGTCACACCTCCCTGCATGTGACTTGCACAGCCTTCCATAAACACTTGCTGGAAAGAGTGCCCTATTTAGGCTTTCTTTAATGCAAGTTCTGTTTAAGATTTTCTTATCCCCTGCTATGTTAATAGCTTGCTTGACCCTGCAAGAGCCTCCTGTATGTGATCAAAGTTCAATTTGGGGTTGAGATACAATTATTTAAGGTAAATTACATCTGTTTGAAAGGTAAACCATTTTTTTTTCATTCAGGATCTGTCAAGCATAGCCAGGGGAGGTGTGGCTGTGGCTGCATAAACAGAAACAAAGTGATTTAACTCCTAAATGACAGTGAATTGAGCAGTGAAATTGCAGGGGAATGATCTATACACTAACACTGCTTTATTTAGCTAAAGTAATTTAGGTGACTATAGTGTTCCTTTAATCCAGCCTCTAGTGGTTGTCTCCCTGATCGCCACTAGAGGTGCTTCCGCGATTCTCAGTGTGAAAATCACACTGAGATGACGCTGATGTCCATAGGAAAGCACTGAGCAATGCTTTCCTATGAGCGGTTTGAGTGCGTGTGTGGCTCTTGCTCATTCGGCGCGGACTTCAGCAGGGGGAGGAGAGGTCACCAGAGCCGAGGGAGCCCGGCACTGGATTAAGGTAAGTGGCTGAAGGGGTTTTAACCCCTTCAGCCCAGTGGGAACTAATAACCCTATAGTGTCAGGAAAACGAGTTTGTTTTCCTGGCACTATAGTGGTCCTTTAAGCTGTAAAAAACAGGGCTTTTCGTCTTTCCTCCATCACGTGTTTCTACTCTTGTGTCTGTCTCCCTCCAATTCAATAGCACTACCAACAGCTTTACCTCGCAGGCTCACTGCCTAGGTGTTCTCTTTTACTCCAACCTATCCTTTATCCCTGATGTCCAGTCACTCTCCAAATCCATCTCAAAAACATAGCTCACATCCACCCCATCTAATGCTGGATGCGGTGCTGGTCCCTGCCACGATCATCTGTCACCTTGACTACTCCAATCCACTTCTCAGTGGTCTCGCAGGTTTCAGCTTGCCCCTTTACAGTCTACAATGAATGCGGCAGGGAGGATCATCTTCTTGCCCGCCCATTTCTCCTCCCTCTGGCTTCTAATAAGATCCAATCTGTCTTCTCAGAACATTTAAAGCTCAATTTAAAATTCTGGTGTTTTCTTTCAAATCTCTAAGTAACGCTGCTCCTACCTTCTTATCCTTACTAATACACAAGAATGTCCTGTCCAGGACCCTATGCTCTGTCGAGAAACTGCTTCTGTTTGTACTCACACCTCTGACGCCCACCTTCAAGACTTCTCTAGGGCTGAGCCGCTCCTATGGAACTCCGTTTCCTTCTCTGTTAGGCTCTCACCCAGTCTCAGTTCCTTCAAAAGATTAAGACCTCACTTCCATAGAAAAACATTAAAATAAACTTTTAATAGCTTTCCCTCCCAGCACCTTGGTACCCACACCCCCCGCCCGCTTCTTCTCCTGGAACTGTGTCAACCAAAAGACTAACCCTCCATTGTAAACTATTCTAGTAACATCCTATCCTTACCTCTTGTGCCACTTCACCCCACTCCGCCAAGAATGTAGGCTTGTTTGAGCATGATCCTCAACCCCCTCTGTACCTGAACATCCAAGTTGTCTTGTAGCAAATACTTGTTTGTTAGTCCACCTATTGTACAGCGCTGCAGAATTTGTTGGTTCTTTATAAATATTATTAAGGAAACTGTTTATGTTTTTTTTTTAATGGGGTTTTGATCTACTTGCGTGCCATAAGCATTTGAAAGATAAGGATTCAACATTTGTGCTGGAAGGATGACATCCTATCATATAGATATCATTTTATCTAGTACAGCCTGCCGTAGTGGTTATGCAGGCAGAAATACCCTGGTATTTTCCCACCAGGCCCCCTCTATAGGCAGGTTTATGACATCTGCAGCATTGCAGAAGTCAGATGGTGACTCTGGAGCTCATTCATTCGTCAATGAGGGCCCCTCTATGCATAGAAATATGCAAAGAACTGACATTAGCCTGGCCACTTTTTTCCTGGGCTGGTGAATGATGCCCCAATGACACAGCTGTTAGAAGAGTTACACATTAGTATGTGCAGCTTTTCATTGCAAAATGCTACACATACAGACTCAAGTCATCAAGGCCACTTCAAAACATTGAAGTGGTAATGGTGCCTAGAGTAACCCTATAAGATCTATAAGAATTATCTGCACACTGTATAATTTGCATTTTTCATTTCAATAGGAATGCATATAAAATATAACTGTATTAAATAAAATTAAACCTGTAGCAAACAAATTTGGGTGGCAACATTTAGACTACTGTAGCCGAGTTGATAAATGTCAACTAATTAGTCAACTATTTTAGGTGGAATTTTGTAATTGAGACTTCAGTTTGCTAAATAAACCGCCTTGGCCTTATCTTTTAGTTCTTCTGAGAAATATTAAGCAGGCAGCAGATTCCAGATGGGAAAAAGGTACAGAGAATGTGCATTCCAGGCACTGTAACAGGAACACTCTGCCCAGCAGAACCCTTTAATGTTAGGATGGGCGGGCAGTCAGTGCTCTCTCTCTGTATGTACAATGGATAATTCTGGCAGTGCAGCCACTGTGGACTATAACTCTCATAATGCTCAGCCAGCGGTTGTGCAGTACTCTGTCCTCCCCCTGGCTGGCTGGCTGATGGCCATGTGAGTGGTAGTCTACAAGCTGTTGTAAGGTGATAGCAGACCCATGTCCCAGTATGGGCTCCGCTGCTGGCTCTGCACATGGTGACATTAATGACAGTAAGGGAAAGTATTGGGATTTAGCCCCTCTGCTGCCCGCTGACATTAAACGCCGGGCACTGCCCGCTCGGCCTCACAAGTTCACCCCCTGCCCTGACACTCACAGCCCCGTTAGCCCCTTACGCCTCACCTCCTTCACCGGCTTACAACCCCCAGCTCCACGTTACGTACAGCTATCCTGCGTGATGACATCAAAGACGGGCGGAACAGCGGCTCTGTGTGTTCCATTGTGCTGCTCCGAGGCATGCCGGGTATTCTCGCGATGATTAGCGGCGTATCAGTGTCTAGCCTTGCTAACCATGTCGCAGTGACGTCACTAGGCCTGCGCCGCCAGTGTGTGCTGGGTAGTGAGTGAGAGAGCGGTGCTGTCACAGGCACCGGCGGGAGCCAAGCAGGATTGTCTGAGCCACGCCCAGTTCTGTAACTTTATTATGTTTGATCAGTACAATGTTTGCTATATATTCTTCAAACCATGACTACTTCTGCTTTTAGCAGTGGTTGTGGTGTTAGGATGTGCAGTGTTTCTGCTTGAAGTTAGGGATCGACCGATATTGATTTTTTTTAATTTTTTTTAAAGAATATTTATATGTGTGTGTAGTGAATGCAGTGAGAGTATTTGATTAGTAAATGCAGTATGTGTTTTTGTGTGCGTAAGGAACTCCCCTCATCCCCACCCCTTAACTGTCTCTTAGTGCCTCCCCTGTTCCTCTCCCTTCTTTTTCAGTGCCCCCCCCCCCCGTGTTTCTTTTCCCTCCCCTGTACCTTAGTGTCCTCCCTTAAGGCCGCTGGATGGAAATATTCCGTCATTGCAGCACTCCCCTTAAGGATGCTGGACGGAAAATGTCTGTCCAAAATGAAAATTAATCCCAGATTGCCGCAATCGTGGGATTAATGTTCCTGTAGTGTGTCTCCATGTCGGAGGCACACTACTGCGGGAAGTTTCACTGAAACAGCCCATGTGATGATCACACGTGCTGCAGTGAAACCCGATCTGTTTCCCTGCAGCTCCATGTGAACTGCAGAGAGACAGATCTCACCTCCCACCTCTTTCAAATAAAATTTAACTCCTTCCCTGTCGGCAGTGATCAAAATACAGATCACAGTATTTCACTGGGGTGTCTTCTTTAGGAAATGGTATGCCTTTGTGAAGTAACTGGAAAACACAACCTATCTAAAAATATTTCAAAAGTGGGGCATGGAACCAGCGTTGAAATTCATACTTAAATGGCTGTGTCTCAAATGTGCCCCTTCAACGTTTGTAGACAACCTAGGAGAGCGATAATTGGAGGGAAGGTATTATAGACTGGGGACAATATTCACTATCTTTCTTCAACCACAGGAACACCAGGTACTTGAGCAGCCCAGACCACTTGTTACCTTGGAACTGTTTTGGGCTTCATCCTGGTGTGTGACCGGTCAAAACTTTACCCTGGTGGCGATTGGACAATTCCGTATGCATCCGGTACTCCCAGAACTTTGTGTCATCCAGTTACTGGGGGTATAGAGCTATTCACTTTTCAGCGCCTTGTTCCAGTTCGTGAAGGAGTCAGATAAGAAAGGACTAGAGCTCTGCTACACATACAGAGGGGCTTGAGGGGAGGGGGGAGAACAAAGAGACAAACAAATGGGCTGGGAGGACAGAGACACAGCGGTGCTTGGGGGGGGACAGACTGTGGTACACAGAAGGGTTGTGGGGAGAAAAAGGCACACAGTGGGGCTAGAGAGGACAAAAAGGCAGAAGGGCGGGTGGAACAAAGAGGCATACAGAGGGTTTGGAGGGCAATGATACTTAGGGGGTCTTGGCTGAACACAGAAGCACACAGAAGAGTTGGTGGGATATAAAGGCATAAAGGACTGGGGGGACAAAGATACACAGGGTAAAGAGACAATTGGAAGGACAAAGGCACACAGAGGGAGCTGTGGGGGGGCAAAGAGACACACAGAGGAGTTTAGGGGGGACGAAGAGACAAAGGGACTGTGTGTACAAAGGCACACAGGGGCAAAGAGACACACTTGGGGGACAAACAGACACAGAGGGGCTGGGGGGGGGCAAAGGCACACAGAGGGGCTGGGGTGTCAAAGACACAGAGGGGCTTAGAGAGACAAAGACACACAGGAGCTTGGAGGATAAAAAGGCACACAGAGGGCCTGGGCTGAGTAAAGAGGGGCAAAGAGACACAGGGCTGACGATTTTTGTCTTTTGGGGGTGGTGCAAGTATCTGGTCTTGTCTAGGGTGCAAAATAGTCTAGCACCGGCCCTGCCTTAGTGTGAGTGTCTCCCACAGACCATATTACTGTTTTATTCAGGGGCACTCATGCCCCGAGGAAGGGACCTAGCAACTTGGTATTAAAAGCTTGCTCTTAACCTCTATGTCAGGATACTAGTTGATCCAGCACGCAGAACTGTATCACACTTAGGACTAACGTATTACCGGGCCTTAGAATGGCCGGACTTAACATACCATAGAATAGTCAAAATACTTGCCAAGGTTGGGGACACAGAATGAGACACAACAATGAGGGAAAGCCAAAATTAAAGGATACCAGAATACAGGGAAGTCAAACAAAGCCAACGTCAATAACCAGAAATACACGCTGAGGAACACACTCTCGGACAACCGCTAAGGGAAACCACAACAGGGCAATGAGGAAAAGGAAAAAGGAGTTTAAATAAGCCTCCCTTAGATCTGATTGGCTGTACCCGGCCTCTGACCCCAGAACATGCGTGCGTGTCCTTTGCGTGACGTCACACGCACGCCAACCTCGTCACTACCGTGGGAAGACGTGGGGTTATAAATTGAAATGGATCCGCAGCGGCCGGCGTCCTTCAACATGCTGCAGGAGTCAGATACGCCGTAACATGGCTGCTGAGTAGAAAGGCATTTTCCATTACGGACAGCGAACATGTGACATTACCCCCCACCTGAAGATCGCCCACCGGGCGGACAGGACCCGGCTTGAGGGGAAATTTGGGCTGGAAATAACTAATCTTGCGACCAACATGAATACCGGAGGCCGGAACCCAAGAGCGTTCGGCAGGCCCATAACCCCTCCAATCAATCAAATGCTGTAATGAACTACGAAAGAACCTGGAATCGATTATGGAAGAGACTTCATACTCCTCCTGTCCAGAAACAACAAATGGGGGAGGTGCAACAATTATTGCAAATAAGAAACATGCATGGCGGGGGAAGACAGGTAAATGAAGAGACTGACAGGTAAGTCTCTACATTCACCTGTCACAGCACTCTGGTTGGTTGGCTTGAAATCCACCAATCAGAGTGCTCTATGTTGCGGAATGCCGAACCGAACTGAAAATTTTCCCCATGCACATGCCTAGTGGCCAATGTAATGATGCCCACTCTTTTGGAAATGTGCAACATACATCTCTCAGTACAGTCCTTGCCCCATTCCAATATTTCCCCCTTTGCCCAGAAATATGAGGATTATGCTTAATAAGCCAAGTAAATCCTAATATGATGGGACAAGAAGGAGAAGCAATTATTTGGAATGTTATGTCTTCCTTGTGTAAGGCACCAATGGAAATGTTAATAGGCAAGATTTCTTGGGTAATTAAGGGTTAAGAGAGAGGTCTCCCGTCAATAGCCTCAACGACCAGAGGTGATAATGTCTCCTTGATAGTTATAAAATACAAATTTACAAAATGTACATCAATGAAGTTTCCTGCCGCATCTGAGACCATCAGGGCTTTGCATGAAAAGTTCTTCTTGTTACATTTGGCCGTAATATCAAGGAGGAACTATTTTTGTTATTCCCAGAGAACGTATCCATCACACCTAAGACCTGTCCTCTTAAAGGACCACTCTAGGCACCCAGACCACTTCAGCTTAATGAAGTGGTCTGGGTGCCAGGTCCTTCTAGGGTTAACCCATTTTTTTATAAACATAGTTTCAGAGAAACTGCTATGTTTATGAATGGGTTAAGCCTTCCCCCTAATCCTCTAGTGGCTGTCTCATTGACAGCCACTAGAGGCGCTTGCGTGCTTCTCACTGTGATTTTCACGGTGAGAGCACGCAAGCGTCCATAGGAAAGCATTGTAAATGCTTTCCTATGCGACGGGCTGAATGCGCGCGCAGCTCTTGCCGCGCGTGCGCATTCAGCCGGCGGGGCGGAACGGAGGCGGAGAGGAGGAGTAGAGCTCTCCGCCCAGCGCTGGAAAAAGGTAAGTTTAAACCCCTTTTCCCCTTCCAGAGCCGGGCGGGAGGGGGTCCCTGAGGGTGGGGGCACCCTCAGGGCACTATAGTGCCAGGAAAACGAATATGTTTTCCTGGCACTATAGTGGTCCTTTAAGGTTCTTAGGTGCAGAAGTTTTCCGACATATGGGACAAACACTCCTCATATGTCTTTTTTACCGCTGTATAGGTACAGACCCTCTTTACTCCTATATTGTCTTTCTGCCTCTGACAGTCTAGTGACCCCCAACTGCCTAGGTTTGGGTTTGGACTGCACAGGGAGGTCAGGAACAATAGGTCTGGAGAAACGAGGTGCTAATGACATAGCCATATGTCTGGTTCTATTTCTGGTAGTTTCTCTGGTTCTAAGTCTATCATCAATCTTCATGACAAACGTGATAAATTCATTTAACATTTTAGGTAGATCTTTGGCAGCAATCTCATCCAGAATTGCCTTGGATAATCCTATTTTAAACACAGAGATTAACCTGCTATTAGTCCAGTCTACCTCAGAAATCAAAGTGCGAAATTCTATGGCATAATCTAAAATAGACCGGTTCCCTTGTTTGATATGCATTAGGGCAGTGGAGGCGTCATCCTCCCTACCTAACGGTTCAAATGTTAATTTGAATTCCTCAAGGAATTCCTGGTAATTATATGCAATATATTACTCTCCCATAAAGGATCGGCCCAAGCTAAGGCTTTACCTTTTATTTGGTTCATTATGTAACCAATCCTAGCTCTATCCAAAGATCCCGGTGAAGCCTCAAAGTGGTATTCAATTTGATTTAGAAATCCCTGGCATTCTTGAATATTACCATCAAAATGCGAGGAAGGAGATAGGGAGATAGTAGGTGCCTTAAATACTATAGGCGGAGGTACTTTAGGCAGAGGTGACATAGACGGACATTCATTGAAACTTCACTCTACAAAGCTCAAATTTGAAGTGCAATTTCTAAACTGTGACTGTGCCTTCATTTTTAATACTTCAGAGACAAACTATGCATCAAAATGTAGGTCTGGGTCTTGTGATTCTCACAATATAAAGCTCTTCGCTGTAGGATTTATAGTTTTTAAAATACGACCGTTTGAAGATGGCACCCGCCAAAATACTCTGACCTGTGTCAGGCTGCAGCAGCAAGTGATGTCATAGACAGGGCCTTTTGAACACCTGCTAATGTTTTATAAATGTATGGTTTAATGTAACTGTGCAACAACGTTGCAATTAAATGTGCTATATAAATGATAACAGTTACTCCGCCCACTCCAGTTGTAGACTACTGGTGGAGGCAAGAACACTTCACACAATTTCCCCAGAAATTGTAGCTTTTCTAGTTAGTAAATATAATAACTACAGTTATTAGTGGCTTAAAATACCAGAAACCCCCCCCCAAAATAGAAAACATTTTTTTTACCAAGATCTGACAGCCATTGTGGAAAGTTACGTTCGTGAGATTGGATGCTTAACAATGAGAATCTTAATTGTTTAAGTATATTTACCAGCGGCTGTTGGGTGTAGCTTAAGATGATTTAGATTTTTTATTATTTCTAAAAGTGAGTTAAGAAAGCACTCAGATACAATATTGAAGGTATTTATATTTTAGCTCTGCCTTTGTATAAGTGGTTTTAACACTTCCATAACAATATATATCAGAATCTGTTGTAACTAAAACTGGTTGAAGTGGGGGTATGTTACAATCAGAATATGAATTAATAATCATATGCATGATGTATTGATTAAACAATCAATAGATGTGGCAGGATCATTACCACAAGGTATATGTACCTTTAATCATCACAAACCAAATAACATTTTCTTGGTATTTGAAAAACTGATAAAAGATTTGATTACGTGTATTTTAATATATATATATATATATATATATATATATAAAGTGGTATGGATGTTGAATTTATATCTTTGACATCTTTTCACCAGTTTGCAATAGGTGACCTAAATGATCAGTTTCCACAATCATCATGTAGATCACCTGGACGGGTTAATCCCTAATACTCTTTTACTTTCCATTGACTGGCTTTAGCTCTGGCAGACTGAACATGTTTATCATTATAAATAAACTTTATGATAGTTGAAGTAAAGTTTCTGCCTGTCTTTCAGTTAAATTTTAACTGTTGAAGTGCTTCACTTATATTAATTAATTATACCACTCTGCAAACTTAAACGAATATAGAATAGTTTCTGATTTAATAAAAACATTTTACATTTTCTTCTAAAGTTTAAACATTATTCATTATTGCAGTTGTTATTACAATCATATAATCTTTAACTATCACGATTCAATTATTCATCTGGGTAATTAGCTGTTATACTCTTCTACGTATGTCTAATATATTTGTTTGTAGGCCAGGCTGCAGCTGCATATGGCATTTTAGCAATAATCTTCAGTTGCGTTTCAGATATTCACAAAGTCTATCCACCTTTGTAATTAACACATTATGTGTTTCTTATACCATTAATTATAGTATCTCTATTATATTACACATTGTCACTGACACATTTCTGATACAGGGAAAAAATAGCATGATTGCTTTAGTAATTATAATTTTCGGTCCATGCACCACATTCCTGGAAGTCCAGAATATAGCAAGAATCCGTTGTCGTTTGATTCTATGGAGCCATTTAACATTTTGATTGGTATAGTTATACTAAAAGAGCAAGGAGTACGACGGTAGATCACATCTGCAACAGAACCATTACAGATTCCTTGTTGTATCAATGTCTCTGTGTTTATGTTTACAGGAGTTCCTTGCTTTGCAGGTATGTACATAATATGTAGAGTTTAAGAAAAGCTGCAAATCGTGCTTTAGTACAAGTGTGCCGTGATATCAGGTTTCTGAAAGATTTTGCTGTTCTTTTATATTCCATTCTCTTGGCAGGGCATCTGCTCTTAGTAAGCCGGTCTTGTTATTATTTATTAATTGCATCAAGGTTTCTTTCGTTAATTGATGTGTTTCTTTCTAATTCAAATTCATATGCCACCAAATGTCATTGTAAAGTTCATTGTTACAGAATATTGTTCCAGGATGGTTTTTCACTCCAGTAGGAAATCTATATTCCTCTTCTTCTGCTCCTTCCTATTAACCACTTTTTCTGAGTTGTAGGCAACAATCTGTCTTGTACTTTGAGGTGCTTTGATAGTCAATCTGGTTTTGTCAGTACCATGTTCCATCTTGAGAAACAGCTGGGGTTTGACAGTTATCAGCCTTTATTTCCTTTTCCGGTCATCTTCTGTCTGGAAACATAATAGCAATGTCCAGAATTAGCATAGCACTTCTTTTCAGCATAAGAAGGCTGTTTGCGGTAGTCACTCAATGATAAACTATATGGCAAAGTCTTTTCTTAATCACCTTCATAGGTGCATCCAAAGTCTTTCACAAGCATCTGTCCCGTCTTTTTCTGATTTCAGCATGCTTTGTCATCGTTGAGTCTATTATTAGGATTTGAAATAGTCCAAGTATAATCGTTTTTTTGGAATGATCTTCAATAGGTTCCTTGTGAAATACCAGTGTAGGCAATCATTTCACTGTGAGCTATGTCTCTCCTTTTGAGATAGTTCTTGGAGGTAGTCCTCACGATCACAGAATTTGTAAAGTGTGCAGTCCAATTCAGTTCAGATCCTTCCTGCTTGTTAACATAATCCCAATGCAGTTTTAAAACGACAGCTAGGGTTGATGTTATGATAATGCTGCAGATTCTAAGAAGGAGACACCATAACCAATTTTCTAGCATCCTTTAGCTTCCATCTTTGCATTTCTTTCTTACTGTATAAGATAATTTAGGTTCAGTCTGTTTTCTCCAGAGTCTTTCTTATAATGATGTTGATGATTCATTTTTCATACGTTCCATGTTAACTGTGAATGTATCACTTCTGTCTGTTCATCCTTCTCCTTCACATTTGCAGGTTCAGATGCCAGATCATGATTTAGTCTGTTACATGGCTATGATTCTGGTGGCATTTCTGTCTTCCTCTGTTTGATTTATCTTGTTATCTTTAACAGCATCCATTGTATCAGTCAGTGGTTTTGTGAACGTCCTGTTAGTATTTAGCAGGTTTAAAATATCAAAACTTACTGTTCTCTGTTGGCTCTGATTGTTCTCTGTAGTAAAAGTTCTCGGAGTCACCCTCTCCAGGACAAACTGTCCAACAGTAAGAAAAAGTTGGTGGTGCAAGGCAAGGTGGGCTGAAAAAAAAAATCCCTAAATTTCTCTAATAGAACCAATGGTTCTAAGCTCTCCCTGGTGCAGAAATATAATTGTCAGTGAAAAAACATGTAACATTTCATATGGTGTCTCACCATTTGTATCATCAGGTATGTTGTGAATGCTTATCTGTACCATAGAAGTAAATAGATACCACTGTGTGGGGCAAGCAACTAGTAACTTGGTTAATAGTCATTTAACCTCAGCATTTTCCCAGACCACAACCCCACTTCTTTGGGGGTGGTTGGCGCATTGAAATCCCAAAGTAACCCAAATGTGGTTGCCCAGTTTTAGGTTTCCTTTGCAGTAACTGCAGGACCACCATCCAAATGGATGGTCCTGGGATTATCAAATGCATACTAAGGAAGTGAGACTAGAAAACGTGGCATCAGAGGTTGCACTTTGCACAGGATATATCCAAGTAAACCTGGTACATGCATCAACACATACAAAAACATATTTATAACCATGAGATGTTGGCATTGGATAGTACCACTGATTTAAGTAAACTTTCCCTTTTAAAATTGGTGGACTTTAACCCTGCCATTGCAGTAGACTAAAGACTGTACCTGAGTAAGCAAAGTCATTATGTGCAGGAATTGTACACTTTAAATAGTAGAATACTTATGCAATTTTAGTGAATTGAGCTGGCTGCTTAACACATCATTTAGTATCTTTTGGTCACATTTAAAGCTGTAAATGTATTTAACATTTTATTTAAATAAGCCTTTAATAATTTCATTTTAAAAGTTATCAGAGATCCTGTCTAGTTACAATTTTATTTTTCCCTAATTTATCTTACATATATATTATTTTTAATTATTTTATAAATATTTATTTTTGCAGAGCATTTAGAGAAGCAAAGGATGTATAACCACCTGTTGCCCTTTTTTCTAGGAGGGCAGTATAATTTGAACTCTGTTTAGGAAAAAAATAAGCTAGTTAGCATATATTATATAAAATATATGCTGCAATGTACTGCACTCAATGTATTTAAAAGCCATGTCTTTCTCTTTATGGCTGTATGTAATAATGTTGTTCATAATTTGGAATATAAAACAACGACTTCTCAATTCCTTGGAATGTTTACATGTCTCTGTATCTCTGCAACCTTGGCTGGAAATTCCAGACTCCAAAAATAGTTATGCTGTTATAATTCCTGATTTTTAATAAACAGCTAGTGTAACTGACAATATGGAAATTGTCACTGTTTTATAAAACTTTTCATATACAGTGGACTGTCTGTCTGTCGCTTCTGTGTCATGAATGTTTTCATTAAGCCATAATGCAATTTTTTTTGCATTCTTGGAATTAGACTTCAAAATCTATTAGTAATATAATAGCAAGTCTTTTTTTTATCGCTCTGTCTTATCACTTTTCTTTTGACAACATTTTGCATTAATCTTTTTCCTGCGCATGCATACTAAGCAGCTACAAAGAGAACATATCCCCCTATCTGCAATCCACTGTCCTGGAACTAATGGGCCATGCTGTGCTTGTGTATTAGGCATATCAGGGAGTTTACCAAATATGTATATTTGTTCACTTATGATATTAATTAAGATCCACAATTTCAGCATTGAATGCTAATTACGATGTACCTGGCACCTGAACTCAAAGTGCCTTGTTCACATTAAAATCATCTCTAATGATGAAGATCTCTATCTGAGTCTGGGCTACAAATAGCTCAATATATTCTTGATATTTCAAGACTTGTGCCATGACAAAGTATTGTGTCTTCTCTTACGTATAAGAGGTTACCTAGGTATTTATTATTTTATAGTTAAAGCTTCCAAGTGCAAGTCCCTTCGTGGTCACCAATTGTAACCGCAGGTGGTTCCCTTATTTACCACTATAATGTCTTAAAGCATAGAACTTTGTAGGGCTAACCATACAGATATCGTAGCCATAATTTTATATAGTTAGTAAGAGATCATCTATTTAACATATATAAATAATTGAGAATACAATATAAAATAAGGATTGTCTTGGAAGTAATAGTTTTGTCTTTTTGGATATTTATTATATAAAATCCATATAGCAGAGTTTATAAGATTAAACTAAATGCTTGCAAATATCATTAATAGGTTAACATACTCTTCTGAACATGTCATCATGTCAGCCTCTCTGTCATTTTAAGATGGAGCAGCGTCTGTCTCCAAGTCTCTCCTCTGTGTCTTAACATTTAAAAGTACACCTATTTATACCTTAGGTGTCTCCATTTTAGGGGTACCGTAGTTCATATATGAAAAAGTAACACTTTTACTTTATTCATTTTAGGACCTCCCTTAATTTGGCAAACATACAAGGTCATAACACTAAAGGGTGTATACGTCATGGAAATTTTCCTGACTTAGTTCAAGATGGCATCTTAAAGTCTGGACATCCTTATCTACTTAAGGTTACCACAGTAGCATAGCCTTGAAGCTTGTTTATGCATTATTGTTATTGTAATTCGTCTGGGACAAAATGGCGCAAACATATTATGCACTGAGGTTATTGCTTAAAGAAATATTTATGGAAAACAATATGTTCCATTTCTAACACCTTGTCAATTTGCAATATCTCTAAAAGACAAAGTACACAGTTTAAGAAATACAACATTTCATTCTAAAACTTGTAATATTTGCATTTGCCCATAACATTGGTGCAATAGGGAATCAACCAAATGTTATTTAAATTAATTGAAATGCAGCAAACTACAAGGAGTTCTGATATAAATAACCTCCAAGAAATCAAATGTAAAACCAAAAATGTAGGTGCACAAAGCAGTATAGAAAATGGCACTTTTACCACTTATATAATTGTTTGTCTGGAAATAAAGAAATATTCAATTTACTTCAACCCTTTGGCTGAGAGTGAGTTCATCAAGTACACTACCTCTGGATCCCACGTTCTACAGGGACTGGTCCTCCCAGAGCCTGATAGTTTGGAGTGGTACTTCAACCACTCCACAATTGTGAGTTTATTACTTCTGCACATACTTTTGAATAATTTTTGTACAATATTGCACCAGGTTCTTGTTTTTTTATGTATTCTAGAATAAGCTGTTCCTGAATACAAGTACAAGTGCAAGTATATGTCTGCTTGTTTTAATATTTCTTGACCACTTGGTGTTTTGTGCATGCTTTAGCTGCTCACTGGTCTCGTTTGTATTTTTGCATATACTTGTGTATATATATTGGTGTATTCTGTACTTACCAAATTGTCTGTCTAAGTATATTTCTCTGGCTGCCATTTTCTATACTGCTTTGAGCACCTACATTTTTGGTTTTACATGTATACAGTTTGCACTATGTATATTTGTATTTTTTTTTGTAGATCCCTGCTGGTATTAATAACTGCAATTTACAATTGGAAATCTAACATCCGATACCTTTTTAAGAAGTATATATTTTTTTAACCACTGGGTGGTGTAAGCAACTGGTTGTTTTTCCAACTATTGTTTTTCTTTGGTTTATATATGTATTTTAAGGTTGTATGCTGTCCCCATTATAATGGGCTTTTAAAGCTGTTGTGGCGGCATAGAACGCTGTAACGGCTTGCTGCCCTGGAGCCTCAGGAATACTTTTTTTTTTTTTTTTATTCTTTATTTTTTCCAAAACAGGACATCTTATACATTACGTACATAACCATTGGCAGACATTCACATAATACATACAAAATGCTTTAATTTTCGAACTTCGAAATACAACAGTATCCACTAGATAGCAGAACTGTGAACACCCACAAGCTTCATGAACATGTCTAGCGGTTATGTACATAGTTGCCAATTTGTGGTCGCTTCCCCTTCTTTACATGCATCTTAAGTCATCCCGCTTGGTGTTTTTTATTGTTAAGATATAATAAAAAGAATAGAAGAAAATATATAACTATCATGCTCTAAGAGCCGCCAGGGGCATATGTGAGTGTTTGCGTTTGCTTCTCCAGATACGTCATTTGCCCCTGGAAATTCCTGTGTGTAAGATCTTTTTAATGTAAAGAACATAGAGAATTGTTCCAGGATTGGAACTATGCAATGGAAAGGAAAGGACAGTTCCCTCGAAGGTCCGAGGGGAGAAAAAGATACAGGTATGCGTGAAAGTGGAAAAGAGGAAAGAGAAAAAAAAGGGGGGGGGGGGAGAAGGGGGAGAACCCCAGGGAGGCCCGACCGGTAAGAAGCAAACAACAAAGAGTGTCACCTTATTGCAACCATTTATCCTACCCGACTCATAGTTGCCCATTCTCAAGGGGAGGTGAGTCTGGAAGAGGCTGTCTCTAACTCATCTTTGTGTTGCCCTGAGTGGTACTATGTCAGGTATGTATGCTTGGTCCTGCCCACAGTCCCAATCACTAACTGTACTATTGATCCAAGGGTCCCAAATCTTTTCAAATTTCTTTGTAGTCCCTCTGACCTGAGCTGTCAGTTTGTCCATTAGAAAAGTATCCTTTATTTTATGTTTTACTATTGCTATCGTAGGAGTGTTTTTCTGTAGCCATCCCTGTGTTAGGGCTCGCCTTGTGGCTAGGTTTATTTTGTGGATAACGTTTTGTTCTGTCCTTGTCCAATCATCTATGGATCTAGCTAATAGGAACACCCACGGATCTAATTTCACCTCTCTGCTGAATACATCTCGCAGCAATGCTGCGATCTGATCCCAGTATGTCCGCACCACTGGGCATTCCCACCACATATGGATATATGTGCCTTTCTGTCCGCACCCCCTCCAGCACTTGTCCGTTGGGTTCTTACGCATGCGGCAGAGCTTTTCTGGAGTTGTATACCATCTAAACAAAGTTTTATATGATTGTTCTTGCATAGTCACGCATACCGAGGATGTTGCAGCCGCTTCCCATATTTCCTGCCATTCAAGCCCCTCTAGCACTTCGTTTAGATCTGCTTCCCACTTCTCAATGTATGTAATGTCTCCCCATTCCAGGGTGTGCGTATTCAGGTGAGCATACAAACAGGAGATTAGACCGCTCGGGAATTGTTCCTTGGAACATATCCTTTCGAAAAACGTCAGTGGCGTCTGTGCTGCTTTTTTTATCCTGGTATCTCGGGCATAATCTCGGAGCTGAAGGTAGCGAAAGTAATCGAACGGTTTTAATGGGGTCCTGCTCTTTAGTGTCTCAAATATGACAAAGGAGTCGCTTTCAAATAAGTGAAATAGTCTCTGCAGCCCAGCGGCTTTGAGTTCCTAGATTGCTATTTCTCAAGAACGGGGCCATTGGAGATAAGGCAGATGTCAGGCTGTATTTGATGGCAGCCGTGTCCCAGAGTCTGATAGAGGTCTGTACCGCTTGACAAGGTGCTCTGTACAGTGATCTGAGTTCCTTAGGAATCCATATCAGGAACTGGGGGAGGTCCGGGCCTGTAACGGACCGTTTTGCCCACAAGAGGTTAAAAACCGTTTAGGCGATATTTCCCTTTTTCAGATGCACAGACAGCTACTGCAAACCCACAAATTCACCAACTCCCGAACTGCAACCAAGGGAATACTCGAAACTCCCGAACTGCATATCAAGTAGTGCTCCAAACTCCCGAACTAGAGACACACGAATAGCTGTTAGCAGACGAACAGGAAAAGCCCCCAAGCGGCTTACACTCCTAGCAATCAGTCTCTAACAGCACACAGTAAATCCCCCCCAAAGATGAGACGACACTTCGGTTTGGGGGTCAAGCAGAATCTGGTTTACTGGGGCTAACTGCCCGGCTTTTATGCAGGTCTCCCACCTTGTGGACACTCCCCTAGGGGACCAAATGGGAAACTGGGAAACATATTGGCTCTTAGCCAATCACAGACATACACCTTTAAACACTCCCACAATTACATCACAATCCCTCCTCTCTGGGAAGTAATTGGGAAGTAATCCACTTATCTCCCAGGACAGAGGCAAAACTCCATTAACCACATGGCAGTAACAATACAGTAAAAGACATAAAATTACATACAGCCACATTTATTACCTAAAACATATACATTCTACATATCCCCAGATAGCTTAGATCTGAGCGCACATTACTACCAAATGGCGCTCAGATCACATACATACAGTTCAATTGCCATGGAACCAAAGTCTTTCCCATAGTCTTTCGTTACATGAATAGGCTCCATGGCTTAGCTATCTGGGGGATGCTGTTCATCTGACGAAACTACCGAATGAACAGTCATTCGGTTCTGCTTACCGAATGGGAAGGTAAGGAGGCTGGCTCAGCGGTGTCCGCGCCAATAAGTGTCAGTTTTCAGTTCCATAGTTTGGGCGCTGAACACCGCTGGCCGTTCGGGAAGTAAAATGGCCACTGCCACGTGTTCGGCAGACGAACAAAGGCCATCCAGCGTTCATCAATTAAGCTGCGGTTAACCGCAGCTTCTGGGCGGTCAGATGACGGCACACTCCAGCTCCCAGGTGGTCCATCGTTCGGTAGTTTGTTCGGTAGATGGAATCTACCGAACACCCTGGCAGAAAGGCACGAATAAACCTTTCAGCAGGGAGAATAACAGCTCTGAACTGCAGGGCTATAATCTAAAGGGAGCAACCAGGCTTCTCCAGTGCACAGTGGCGAGGTTGGTTCCGCCACATGTCTCCCCTTTTCCAGTCAGACTAACAGGGTATCTGACCTCCTGCTGGTCAGTGCCCTTGTTAGTCCAGCAGCCCACCCACAAAACAGAAACAGTAGTACAGCCCACCCACAATAAATGGTTACTACACCTGGGTAGAGGAGAAGCTTGTCCATGTCCAGGTGCCTCACCATGGCTGTGCGGGGGACTGGTAGGCTGCCTTGGTGGGTTGCTGAGTGGGCAGAGACCAGCGGTACTCTGCCCCGGTGTCAGCACTACTACGGGAGTAGTCTGGTTGGAGCCTGGTGGCTGGAGGGGGAGACCGACTGTCTCCCCTTTGGATACACAGCTCTGCTGCCAGAGGGGGAGACCGACTGTCTCCCCTTTGGCTAAGGAGCCCGGTCGCTGGGGGTAGAATCGACTGTCCCTACCCCCTGTGCTGTAAGTGCAGAGACCATGGTCCCATCTGCACGGTCGTGGGGCTTACTGTCTCCCCTGGGTATGTCAAGCTGCCGCTGGGGAGAGGGGGTAACCAGCTCCTCTCCCATATATCCTTTCAGCCGCTGGGGAGAGGGGGTAGCAGGCTCCTCTCCCTGACACTCTCTCTGCTGGTGGAGAGGGGGACCGACCGTCTCCCCTTTCAATATTTTGTCCTGCTGCTGGGGTGCGAGACCGACGTTCTCTGCTCCCTGCAGGACACCCTGCCGCTGGGGAGGAAGAACGGCACCTTCAGCTCCCTGGGACACACACTGCCGCTGGGGAGGAAGGACGACACCTACAGCTCCCTGGGACACACACTGCCGCTGGGGAGGAAGGACGACACCTTCAGCTCCCTGGGACACACACTGCCGCTGGGGAGGAAGGACAACACCTTCTGCTCCCTGGGGTACACACTGCCGCTGGGGAGGAAGGACGACACCTTTGGCTCCCTGGGACTCACACTGCCGCTGGGGAGGAAGGACAACACCTTCTGCTCCCTGGGGTACACACTGCCGCTGGGGAGGAAGGACGACACCTTCAGCTCCCTGGGATACACACTGCTGCTGGGGAGGAAGGACGGCACCTTCAGCTCCCTGGGACACACACTGCCGCTGGGGAGGAAGGACGAAACCTTCAGCTACCTGGGACACACACTGCCGCTGGGGAGGAAGGACGACACCTTCAGCAACCTGGGACACACACTGCCGCTGGCGAGGAAGGACGACACCTTCAGCTCCCTGGGACACACACTGCCATTGGGGAGGAAGGACGACACCTTCAGCTCCCTGGGACACACACTGCCATTGGGGAGGAAGGATGACACCTTCAGCTCCCTGGGACACACACTGCTGCTGGGGAGGAAGGACGACACCTTCGGCTCCCTGTAACTCACTCTGCCGCTGGGGAGGAAGGACGACAACTTCAGCTCCCTGTAATACACTCTGCCGCTGTTTTTGTTCAAAGACCATTGTCGCAAGGTTCTCAGCATTCAACTGGCGCATTACTTGGAAGACCACCTTGTTTGAAGGGTCTGGGCCATACCAGACCAACCGCCTCTTTACCTCCTCCCGGTAAGCGTCGCCCTCGTAGGGACGTGTCAGGTTGAGGTGTCCTTCGCAGGATTCTATCCAGGGTCTTGCTCGCTCCATGCTGTTGTAGATAGGGACGCTGCACGGTAGCTAGCTCTATCCCTCTATTTGTAATCCAAGCCCTGGTGTTGTCTTGTAGCTGTCCTTCTGGTCTGTGGGAACGATCCCGCCGCTTGCCACCATTTGTAACGGACCGTTTTGCCCACAAGAGGTTAAAAACCGTTTAGGCGATATTCCCCTTTTTCAGATGCACAGACAGCTACTGCAAACCCACGAATTCACCAACTCCCAAACTGCAACCAAGGGAATACTCGAAACTCCCGAACTGCATATCAAATAGTGCTCCAAACTCCCGAACTAGAGACACACGAATAGCTGTTAGCAGACGAACAGGAAAAGCTCCCAAGCGGCTTACACTCCTGACAATCAGTCTCTAACAGCATACAGTAAATCCCCCCAAAGACGAGACGACACTTCGGTTTGAGGGTCAAGCAGAATCTGATTTACTGGGGCTAACTGCCCGGCTTTTATGCAGGTCTCCCACCTGGTGGACACTACCCTAGGGGACCAAATGGGAAACTGGGAAACATATTGGCTCTTAGCCAATAACAGACATACACCTTTAAACACTCCCACAATTACATCACAATCCCTCCTCTCTGTCCTTGAGATAATTGGGAAGTAATCCACTTATCTCCCAGGACAGAGGCAAAACTCCATTAACCACATGGCAGTAACAATACAGTAAAAGACGTAAAATTACATACAGCCACATTTATTACCTAAAACATATACATTCTACATATCCCCAGATAGCTTAGATCTGAGCGCACATTACTACCGAATGGCGCTCAGATCACATACATACAGTTCAATCGCCATGGAACCAAAGTCTTTCGTTACACGAATAGGCTCCATGGCTTAGCTATCTGGGGGATGCTGTTCATCCGGCAAAACTACTGAATGAACAGTCATTCGGTTCTGCTTACCGAATGGGAAGGTAAGGAAGCCTGCGGCTCAGCGGTGTTCGCACCAATAAGTGTCCGTTTTCAGTTCCATAGTTTGGGCGCTGAACACCGCTGGCCGTTCGGGAGGTAAAATGGCCGCTGCCATGTGTTCGGCAGACGAACCAAGGCCACCCAGCGTTAATCAATTAAGCTGCGGTTAACCGCAGCTTCTGGGCGGTCAATTGACAGCACACTCCAGCTCCCAGGTGGTCCATTGTTCGGTAGTTTGTTCGGTAGATTGGATCTACCGAACACCCTGGCAGAAAGGCACGAATAAACCTTTCAGCAGGGAGAATAACAGCTCTGAACTGCAGGGCCATAATCTAAAGGGAGCAGGCGAGCAACCAGGCTTCTCCAGTGCACAGTGGCGAGGTTGGTTCCGCCACAGGGCCCATTAAAGAGGACTCCAAGTCCACCCATCTCCTCTCTTCAGGGGGTGTATGCCATAGCGCTATTTGGGCTAACTGGGCAGCCAAATAGAAATAGTACAGATTCGGCAGTCCCAGACCCCCCTATTCTTAGCCCTATACAGCACATTTCGCGAGACCCTGTGTTTCTTGTTCTGCCAAATAAACTTACCTATTGCCTGCTGTAGTGCTCCCAAGCTAGACTTAGCCAGGTATATCGGGAGTGCTTGGAATAGGAATAATATCCGGGGCATTATATTCATTTTTACTGAATGTATTCTCCCGATCCACGAGATTGGTTTGTCTACCCACTTCTCCATATCCCGTATTAATGTCCTGATAAGAGGTGTGTAATTCTGTTGGTGTAAAAGAGAGGGGTCCGCCGTTAAGCAGATTCCCAAATATTTAATATAATCTTTCGCGATACGTATCTGATATGTCCTCCCTATGTGCGCCGCACCCGCATCACTCATCCCAATGGGGAGTGCACTCGATTTTTGTAGGTTGACTCTATATCCGGCCACTATGCCATAATCCGTCAATATCCTCGTCAAAGCAACCATAGACTCTAACGGATCTGTCAGTGACAACAGTATGTCGTCCGCGAATCCCGATATAACGTATTTCTGCCCTTCCTTTAAAAGTGGAGGATGTTGGGCCCCAGCCAGCTGGCTGGCCATGGCCCAAAAACCCCCCACCTAGGATTGTGCAAAAACCTTAAATCCCCTGACATCCCATTCTCTACCCATGCATATACATTTGCTTAGAAACCCACCTTCCCATATTGGGCATGCAATCACAACAGTTAAAAAAGAAGAAAAAAAAAACATAATCATAATCACTGAGTCCTGGGCAGAAAAATAAATGAGTCTAGATCGCCCGGAACACCCCGCTTCCCCGTAACACGGGGGGGTCTGGAGGGGCCACGGGTCGCTCGCCCTCCACAGCCGGCAACAGAGCCGCACATCCCTAGCCCACCCAAAGGGGGTTGAAATACCCGCAAGATTCCCTGTTGGCTATACCCCAAAGCCAAGAACGCTCCCCTCTCTCATCTGAGATCAAAAAACACAAGACCCCCCACAAAGAGAAGAAAAAAAAAAACAGAAAAGGGAGTTCCGACCGGCATGGAGGATCCCCTGTCCGAACTGGATCCCAGCCTCCACCTCCCCAACATCTAAATTCTAACCGAGCCCCACTTCTAAGCGAACCGGGGGTTCCCCCCTGCCAATCGCCGGTACCTCTGAGTCCGCCAAGGACCAGGAGCCTCATTCTCCCGCCGCATACCATTCGCGCGGGAGGGGCTGTAGCACATCCACCGGGGGGAATGCCGCCATGTCTACAGGGTCCTGGATCCCCAGGCTCCGTAGAAATTCTCCTGGATCGCCATCGCTGTGTAGAGTCTTGGTGCGCCCTTCATGGAATGCCAGGAGTTGAAAGGGGAAGCCCCATGCGTACCTCACCCTATGCTTCTGCAGAATCTCCGTCACCGGACGCCATGATCGCCGCTTCTGGAGGGTTGCCGGCGTTAAATCCTGGTATAAGGTGAGTTCCACTTCTCCATATTTAATCGGGCCCTCCCGGCTGAGTTTCATTAGGGCCTCCTTTGTCTGGAAATAGAGAAATTTGATTATAATGTCTCTCGGGCGTTTATCCTCTGTCTGTTTTTGGCGGCGTGCCCTATGGACCCTTTCAATGTACCATTGTTGTTCTGGCACCTCCAGTATGAGTGGCTTTAGAATTGCCGTTACCACCTCCGTCAGGGAACCCTCTCCTTCCCTCTCAGGTAGGCCCCGCAGCTGAATATTATTCCTTTGGGATCTATTCCCTATATCATTTAGGGTGGTCTCCACCATCATTAGCCTCAAGGACAGCTTGTTGATATAAGATGTAGCATTGTTGTGGGCTACAACCGTGGACTCCACCCGCTGTTCAAGCTCCGCTGTCCTCGCTCCCAAGGCGTGGATCTCCGCCTTCACCTCCTTGGTGTTTCTCGCGATCTCGGTGGCGAGGTAGCAGCGTACCTCTGCCAGATTAGCCAAGATCTGCACTGTGTTGGTCTCCGATGCCTACGATGAAGCCGTCACGCCAGGGCTAGGAGGTGAACGCGGTCCTCTAGGGCTCTCCCGTCCGCCATCTTGAGGAGTGGATCTCATGGCGCGGGACGCCGCCAACAGGTCGGACACCGTGGTGCCCTGTTCCACTTGCTTTTTGGGCTGTTTTTTTTTGGCGGACGTTTGTCCATGTCGGCGACTCTTCGAGCCACACAGGTGAAAATATTGTTTTAAAAGCGTATGTTAGCTATTGGCTTCGTGGTCCCAGCGGAGCTTCACTTGGAGACGTCCATCTTGCTCCGGCTGCAAATCACGCCCCAGCCTCAGGAATACTAACCGTCCCGGCAATCCACTTCGGGAGGACTGCCTGACAGCCCAGGCAGCCCTCCCTTGGCAAATCAGGCAACTGGGGGCCCTGTGATCGCTCTCAAAGAGCGATCACATGACCCCTATAGCTGGCTGTGGATCTTCCAGCAGGGGGACTGTCTGGGCTGTGAGACAGTCCCCCTGCTGGTGGGAAGTGTAAAAAATAATATTATTAAACATGTTGAAATACATTAAATGTATTTTTATATATATATATATATATATATACAAAATATATATTATATATATAATATATATACATCTTATATATATGTAACGTCATATGTAGTGTATTTTAATGTTAATATAAGTACATATATTAGTATTAAAATACACTTAGAGTGAAGTTACATATATATATAATATATATTTTATATATATATGTATAATTACAATAAATAAAATAATTAAATAAATAAAATATTTTAAAAAATGTATATATGTAATTTCATTCTAACTGTATTTTGTTATATATATATTGGTAACAAAATACACTTAGAATTACATTCTATATATATCTATCTATATATAAAATACAAATAACCGCAAATATATATATATATATATATATATATCATTACAAAAATTATTACATAAGCATACACGTAGAATTTAAATACATATATATGTATATATATTAAAATTCTACGTGTATATTTAAGTAATCTTTTAACATAATTATGTGATTTAATTAATTAAAATTTGATTGACGTGCCTGACAACCCAGGCAGAAAGTACCAGGAATTTAATTTGTAAGCACTATATTTAACCCGTTAACTTTCCAAGACACCATAAAACCTGTCCATCGGATGTACTGTTTTACTCGGGAGACTTCGCTGAACACAAACATTAGTGTTTCAAAATGATAAATTGTATTACAACTATGATAATTTCAGTAAAAGTTTAGTTTTTAGCATTTTTCACACACAAACGGCACTTTTACTGACGATATTATTGTTGTAATATGTTTTACTGTTTTGAAACACTTATGTTTGTGTTCAGTGAAGTCTCCCAAGTATAACAGTACCCCCATGTACAGGTTTTATGGTGTTTTGGAAAGTTAGAGAGTCAAATATAAGGCTTGCATTTCATTTTTTTCACATTGAAATTTGCCAGTTTGATAATGTTGCCTTTGAGACCGTATGTTAGCCCAGTTATGAGAATTACCCCCATTATGGCATACCATTTGCAAAAGTAGACAACCCAATTTATTGCAAGTAGGGTATGTCCAGTCATTTTTAGTAGCCACTTGCCAAATATTTGTTTTTTGCTTTTTTCACACAAAAAACAAATATGAACGCAAACTTTGGCCAGTGCTTGTGACTACTAAAGAAGACTGGACATACCCCAATTGCATTACTTTGGGTTATGTACTTTTGCAAATGGTATGCCATCATGGGGGTAATTCTCATTCCTGGGCTACCACACCGTCTCAATGGTAACATTACTAATCTGGCTAATTTTAATGTGAAAAAAATGGGAGGTACTGCTGTACTCGTGAGACTTTGCTGAATACAAATATGTGCCTTTTTTAAAAAAAAATACTTTTTTGTGTGAAAGTCTTGTCACCGAACATAACATACAGTATTTGCTGTACATAAAGTATATGAGATAGGTGTCGGCAGTACCAATTGCATTTCTCAATTTTTCATTTAAGCACGTCTAGTATTATATATAACAAAGACATTTCACTTTTGTTGTGTATAAAACTTGAATATAAAACCAGCAGTAGGCATTAAAACAAAACCTTCTGATCTAGTAAGTTTTCAGATTCTTAAGTAGTTTCAGGTATTCGGGTGAGGAATTGTGTTACCTGTCTCTTGATATACGGTCCTGGTCCAGCCAGGGGTCGTTGTGTTTGTCATTATGAAGGATTTTGGAACCCAAGTCCTGTCCCGATGTATGAAGGAGGAGAAGTAGAGAAATAGAGAGTGAAAGAAATAGAGGGGCAGGGGAGGGAGGTGTGGGGAAGGGGGAGGTGGGAGGTAATACATCAGTTTGGTGTGGCGCGAGACCGTACGGCACTCCGCCCGGTCCCCAAGGAATCCTTCTCTGTCCAGGCCTAAATCCTGCTGGGGATGGATTAAGTCATGTCATTGGAAAGATCACTTCTAGTCCAGGGTTCCCACATTTTTTCTAATCTAAACATGGAGTCTCTTACCCGGGCTGTCAAACTGTCTATTAGATATACTTCTTTTAAATTGGAAATTACCTTCCACGTGGGTGGCATGTCTACCTTTAGCCATGACTGTGCAAGGGCTCTCCTTGCTGCTAATGTTATTTTGTGTATCAATTTCTGTTCCCTGTTTGTCCAATTGTCTAGAGATCTATTTAACAAATATGTCCAAGGGTTCAGCTTGGGTGCCCCCTGGAAAACCTTTTTGATTAAATTAAAGACCTTCATCCAGAAGGTTTGTACTCGTGGGCAGTCCCACCACATATGGAGGTATGTGCCCCTGTGGCCGCATCCCCTCCAGCAGTCGTCAGATGGTGTTTGTTGCATATGAAATAGTTTGACCGGGGTGATATACCACCTAAACATTGTTTTATAGGATTGCTCCTAGAGTTTAGACACATTTTCTCGAAGAAGGTCAATGATCCCTTCCCGGCTTTTTGTATGTGTGGGTGTTGTACATAGTCTTTGAGTTGGAGATACCGAAAGAAGTCTGTGGGAGTGAGGTGGGCTATCTGTTTTAAGTAATTGAATGTAACTATACTATCATTCCTGAACCTGTGGCATATTCTCTGTAGACCCACTTTTTCCAGGTTTGCGAATTCTCTGGCCGCCATGCCCGGAGGAAAGGCCCTGTTTCTCAGTAGAGGGGTTAATGGGGAAGGGGAGGACGCTAATTTGTATTTAAGCGCAGATGCGTCCCATAGTCTCAGAGAATTTAAAATCGCCGGGCAAGTGGTTCTCAATATTGGCCTGTCTTCCTTGGGAACCCACAGGTGGTATTGGGGCAAGTCTGGGCCTGTTAATAGGAACTCTAGATCCACCCATCTCCTTACCTCTAATGGTGCATGCCACATAGCAACCTGAGATAGTTGCGCTGCTAAATAGTAAAAATATAGATGTGGAAGTCCTAAACCGCCTCTTTGTTTTTGTCTATATAAAATGTTTCGGGAGATTCTGTGGCGATGGTTTTGCCATATGAAGTCCCCGATGGCTTGTTCAATGGGTAACGCCTGAAAAAGGAACAGGATACGGGGTAAAACATTCATTTTTACTGTATGAATTCGCTCAATCCAAGAGATGGGCTTATCTAGCCATTTGTCCATGTCTTGTATTAGGGTTCGTATAAGTGGGGTGTAATTTAAGTGATATAATTTGTCCGGGTCGTTCGGTAACTGTATCCCTAAGTACTTTAGGTGGTCTTTTGCTATGGGGATGTTATGGGTTGCCCGCAACGTCCTCCGCAGACAGGCCTAACAGGAGGGCGCTGGATTTTTCTAGGTTGGCCTTATAGCCAGAGAATGCTCCAAATTGTGCGAGGACCTCTTGCAGGGCGCCCATGGAGTCTTTCAGTTCTGTGAGTGTCAGTACAACGTCGTCTGCTTAGGCAGAGACAAGGAACTCCTGTCCCACCACTGAGATCCCATGTATTCGAGGGTATATTCGAGTGGCTCCAAGGTAAGGATGAACAAAAGCGGGGAAAGGGGGCATCCCTGTCGTGTTCCATTACCCAATTTAAAAGGTTTAGGCCTGGCTCCGGTAATTTTTACTTGTGCGTATACTTGGTTGTACATAGCTTTGATTGTATTCACGTATTTTTCTGGGAAGCCTAAGAATTCCAGGAGTTTAAAAAGATAGGGCCATTCTACCCTATCGAAAGCCTTTTCCGTGTCTATAGCAACTATTGCGATTGGTATGTCTGTGGTCTTCTGTTGCCAAATGAGGTCTACGTTCCTTCTGATGTTCTCAAAAAGTTGTTGATCTGGTATAAAGCCCACCTGGTCTGGGTGTACCAGTGTTTTCAGTTGGGGGTTAAGGCGGTCCGCCAGGACCTTCACTAGAATCTTTGTCATGATTGAGAAAGGAGATGGGCCTATAGTTGTCTGGGAGTAGGGGGTCTTTAACCGATTTCTGAAGTAAAATGATGTTGGCCAGTGACATTCCACTTTCCAGGTTTCCGCCTTCCATGAAGTTGTTGAATAGCCGTTCTAGTCGGGGTGTAAGTTCTTCCTTGAAGGTTTTGTAGTATGTCCCGTCAAATCCATCTGGTCCTGGAGCTTTGTTGCCTTTAAGCTCTGCAATTGCCCTGTCTATTTTGTCTCCGGTGATAGTGTCGTTCAGATACATCGCCGCCGCTGTCGGGAGTTTTGGAAGATCCTTTAAGAAAGCTGTGCATGTTTGCTTCTGCCACCACCTGTGCGGTAGGGTCTCTCAGTGTATGATTGTAAAGCGTCTTGTAGTAATCCGTAAAAACTTGTAAATATGTGCCTTTTATTTCATTAAAAGCGAACAGTATTATGACATTTACAGCTAAAATGTCAGGCGGAACTACAATTTTTAAAAAAATCTTAATTTCTCAGTTTTTTTTATTTTATTGATAATAAGTTATGTTTCATATATGAATAGTTCATGATAATTTAAAGCCCTGTTTCTCCTAAACAAAATGATATATAATAAGTGTTGGTGCACTTAATATGAAAGAGGTGAATTACAGTTGAACAGATATATAGTGCAAATTCAAGTTTTTGTTTACATTTTGTTTTGATCAGAACGTGTATTATTGACTCTGTCCTGAAGGGGTTAAATTCATAAACTAGATAAGTGGTTTTCTTGAAGCGCCAATACATCTACTGTTTATAGTTTTGTTCTTTTATAAGGATGTAAAATTCCAGAAAGTATTATAGAAAACTATATGCACCTCAGAAAGACGCAAATAGCGTTAAAACGCATTGTGCTTGTTCTTACTCTATGGACAGGGCCGGACTGGCCCACCGGGATACTGGGAAATTTCCCGGTGGGCCGTCGGCACCTGGGGCCGGTCAGACAGCTGTCTGTCCTGGCGGCCGCAGGGGGAGCTGGCTGTGCTCTGCTCCCCCGCCCTCGCACACTACCTAATAAGACCGGGGCCGGAATATGACATCATATTCCAGCCCCGGTCTCATTAAGGTGCGCGCTGGGGAACAGAGACAGCACAGCCAGCTCCCCAGGCGGCCGCCAAAAGAGCCAGCTCACCCTGCCGCCCCCAGGACAGACAGCTGTCTGCACACAGGTAGCAATTATGTGTGTCAGTGTGAGTGTGTGTCTGTGTCATGGTGTGTGTGTGTCTGTCTGTGTCATGGTGTGTGCAGTGGCATCGCTGGGGGGGCAGAGGGGGCCATGGCCCCCCTACATCATGCTGTGCCCTCCTTGGGCCCCCCAAATGCCAACAACTTGCTGGCCATGTGTTTAAATGATATTCCCTTGGACTGTAACAGTGTGTTACAGCCCGAGGGAATGCAGGAGAGAGGAGCTAGAACGCTGGGTGTTTTCAGCAGCTTCCTCAGCACAGGCCCCGCCCCCAAACAAAGCCCCACCTCCCACACATAAGTCCCGCCCCCACCATTAAGCAGCAGACTATGCTGCTGCTGGGAAGGCCAGAAGATGGCTGTCTGACTGCCCAGCAACAGCCTCCAGTGACCGGTAGGCTTGGTGTGTGTGTGTGTGTGTGTGTCTGTTAGTGAGGAAGTGTGTGTGTGTATGGACTCAGTAGTCTGTGTGTGTATGGACTCAGCAGTCTGTGTGTGTGTGTGTGTGTGTGTATGGACTCAGCAGTCTGTGTGTGTG